>JAPDFW010000072.1:0-400429 GCA_028826165.1 Anaeramoeba ignava | reverse complement strand
TTAATTTTATTTAACGAATCAATTTTATTTTCTTCAATAATTTTCCAAATATTCATTTTTTTTTTAATATTTTAGAAAAAGAAAAAAAAGAAAAAAATGAAAAAAATGAAAAAAAAATCTTTTTCTTCTCTTTCTTTCTTTTTGATCAAATTAAATTAAAATTTAAATTTTTATTTTTATCCCTTTTTTAAATTAAAAATTTTTTAATTTTTTTTTTTGAATTTAAATTTTCCATTTTTTTACTTACATTTTCTTTTACTTACTTACTTCTAAATTAAAAAAATTTTTATTTTACTTTGTTGTATTTTTGATTTTTAATTATTTATGGGGAATAAACATAAACAGAAAAAACAAAAAGATCAAAAACAAAAAAATAAAAATAAAAATAAAAATCAAAATCAAAATCAAATAAATCAAAAATTACAAAAATCCAAAGAAAAACAAAAAGAAAATTTACAAGTTTTTATTTTTGGTATTGGATTTTCTGGGAAATCAACCTTATTAAGGCATCTTACACATTTTGAAAATGTACCTGAAGTTGATGAATATTTTATTAAAGATTTTGCTTCTACAATTCAAAATAATTTAGAAAATGTACTTTCAAATCTTGTTTCATCTGCTTTAGAGGCTAATTTACATTTTTCACCTGAAACTTTACGTGTATTTTTTTTTTCCAATTTGAATTTCAAATACAAAATCAATTCCAAATATCTAAATAATATCAAAATATTTAAATATTATCTAAATAATTAAATAATATCTAAATAATTAAATATTATCTAAATAATTAAATAATATCTAAATAATTAAATAATATCTAAATAATATCTAAATAATTAAATATTATCTAAATAATTAAATAATATCTAAATAATATCCAAATATATAAATAATATCTAAATAATATCTAAATATCTAAATAATATCCAAATATTTAAATATCTAAATATCTAAATATCTAAATATCTAAATAATATCTAAATAATATCTAAATAATATCTAAATAATATCTAAATAATATCTAAATAATATCTAAATAATATTTAAATAATATCTAAATATCTAAATAATATCTAAATATCTAAATATCTAAATATCTAAATAATATCTAAATATCTAAATATCTAAATATCTAAATAATATTTAAATATCAAAATAATATCTAAATAATATTTAAATATCAAAATAATATCTAAATATCTAAATAATATCTAAATAATATCTAAATAATATATAAATATCTAAATATCTAAATATCTAAATATCTAAATATTTAAATAATATCTAAATAATTAAATATCTAAATATCTAAATAATATCTAAATATCCAAATATCTAAATAATATCTAAATATCTAAATAATATCTAAATATCCAAATATCTAAATATCCAAATATCTAAATATCTAAATAATATCTAAATAATATCTAAATATCTAAATATCTAAATATCTAAATATCTAAATATCTAAATATCTAAATATCTAAATAATATCTAAATAATATCTAAATATCTAAATATTATCTAAATATTATAATAAATATTTAAATATCTAAATATCTAAATATCTAAATATCTAAATATCTAAATAATATCTAAATATCCAAATATCTAAATAATATCTAAATATCTAAATAATATCTAAATATCCAAATATCTAAATATCCAAATATCTAAATATCTAAATAATATCTAAATAATATCTAAATATCTAAATATCTAAATATCTAAATATCTAAATATCTAAATATCTAAATATCTAAATATCTAAATATCTAAATAATATCTAAATATTTAAATATCTAAATATCTAAATATCCAAATATCTAAATATCCAAATATCTAAATATTTAAATAATATCTAAATAATATCTAAATAATATCTAAATAATATCTAAATATCTAAATAATTAAATAATATCCAAATATCTAAATAATATCTAAATAATATCTAAATAATATCTAAATAATATCTAAATAATATCTAAATAATATCTAAATAATATCTAAATAATATCTAAATAATATCTAAATAATATCTAAATAATATCTAAATATTTAAATATCTAAATAATATCTAAATAATATCTAAATATCTAAATAATATCTAAATATTATAATAAATATTTAAATATAAATTTGTAAAGATTGCTGAATTTCTTTCAGAAAATTATTTTCCTTTCAATTCTTGTTTAACAAAAGATGAAATGAAAACATTATGGAATTCACCACCAATTAAACAAGTTCTTGAAACTTATCCAAGTCCTTATGCAGATTTTAGTCCTTAGTATAAATAAATATTTTCCAAAAAAAAAATAAATTTAATTTAAATTGCAAAAATATTTTGAAATCAATTCAAGTTATTTTGGTAAAATTGATGAAATTTTTCAAGATGATTATATTCCAAATTTTCAAGATTATCTTCATATAAGACTTGGAACAACAGGTATTTTCAGTATAGTAAGAGATTTATCATGTCGTGTTAGAATACGATTTATTGATGTTGGAGGAGCAAGAAGTGAAAGAAGAAAATGGGAGTAAAATATTTAAATTTAAATTTAAATTTAATTTTAATTTTAATTTTGATTTTAATTTTAATTTTAATTTTAATTTTAATTTTTATTTTTAGAAATCTTCCAATTACTGTTTGTTTATTCCACTTTTTTTTTTTACTTCCAAACAAATATTCAAATTTAAATATTCATTTCATTCAAAATAATAGAAACATACAGGAATTTTCTTTTTAGTTCCTTTGGGCGATTATCATCATACACTATTTGAAGATAGCGCTCAAAATTGTTTAGTTGAATCAATTGATTTATTTCGAAATTTTTTTCAAAATAAATTTAAACATGTTCCTTTTGTAATTTTATTTACAAAAACTGATGAATTTGAATCAAAAATCAATAAATTTCCACTTTCAGATTATTTTCCTGAATATCAAGGTTAGAAAGAAGAAAGAAAAAAGAATAAAGAATAAAGAATTAAATTTCTTTTCCACTTTTCTTTTTGATGTTTAAAATTAGGAAAAACAATTGAAGATGCAACAAATTTTATAGTTTCAAAATTTTTGGAAATTGATTCTTCTAGAGTTTTGAGATATTATACAGTAAATTTATTTGATATTGAACAAACTCGCAGAATAATTTGGGGTAATTAAATAATTTCAAAGAGAAAAAAATAATTAATTAATTAATTGAAATTTTTCTTTTTCTATTTATATTTAGAATCTTTAAAATATTTTTTTTTGGAAGTTCATGATGAAAATCAAGATCAAGATGAAAAAATAACTGATAAATTCATTTCTCCAATTTGTGAAGATTTTCTGAATTTTTACAATAGAAAAGAACTTTGTGATTCTGAATTGGAAACAAAACAACAAGAAAGGGTTTGTTATCATTCATTCATTTTGAAAATGAGATTAGAAGAACCATTTTTATCCAAAATATCCGAAATATCAAAATTACTTGCGAAAGAAGAATTGGAATCATTTCTTTATTTTCTTTATTCAGGAATTATTCCTTTTGGTCCAAATGGATATAAACATGTGATTTCAGTTTTAGTTAAACTTGGTTTAAAAGAAGAATGGATTGATCAAAAAAGAGAACGAGAAGGTCTTTTAAAAGATTTGAAAAAAATTTTCCAAAATCAAGAATTTGATTTTTTTATCATTTCAAATGGAAAATCATTGGGTGTTCATAGAGTCATTTTAGCTGCAAGAAGTGAATTGTTTCGAGGAATGTTTTTGTCAGTTCAAGATGATTCAAATAAAGTTAGTGATTATAGTGGTAAATCAAGTCAAACTGTTGAAATTATGACTAATTTTTTTTATTTAGATAATCTTGAAAATTTTGAAAATTTTGGAAATGAAAAAATTAAAAGGGAATTGATTGAATTATTTGATTATTATCAAATCAATCAAAGATATGTTTTCGAACTTGAAAAACAATTTAAAGAAAATTAATTAAAAATAAATATTTTTAAAAAATAAAATTTTCATTTTTTTTCTTTTTTTTTAAAATGAAAATTGAAATTTTAAATTTACTAAATTATTTGAAACAAGAAGATAAAGAAAATAATGAAGATAAAGAAAACAATAATAAAGAAAATAATGAAAATAAAGAAAATAATGAAAATAATAATGAAAACAATGAAAACAATAATGAAAACAATAATGAAAATAAAGAAAATAAAGAAAATAATAAAGAAAACAATGAAAATAATAATGAAAATAATAATGAAAATAATAATGAAAATAATAATGAAGAAAATAATGAAGAAAATAAAGAAAACAATGAAAACAATAATGAAAACAATGAAGAAAATAATGAAAACAATAATGAAGATAAAGAAAATAATAATGAAGAAAATAATAATAATGAAAACAATGAAGAAAATAATGATAATAATGATATGATTCTAAATCAAGAAAATCAATCTAAAGCAAATAAATTTTTTAATAAGAGTGAAAAATTATTTCTTATTTTTACTATTATATTCTTTTTAATTGCTATTATTATATTACAATTTAATCTTTGGAGATCAACAAAAAGTAATTTGACAAATCTTAAAGAATTACATTATAAATCAGATATAATTGAAAGTGAATTAAATCTTATGTATAATTATCGACAAAATAAATTACAAAAAAATAACAAAGAAGATAAAAATTTGATCAGAAATAAAAAATATTTTTCCTCAATTTCAAACAGTTGGAAACAAAATTTAACTTCAATAATTAATATACTTGATGATATTCAAAAAAATTTAAGTGATTGGGAACTTGAAATTACTCAAACTGAAAGAAGAATCTCAAATAATATTGCAAAAGTTAGTCCTTTTGAAAAATCTTTAATTGAATTTATTAATGAAAAAATAAATTCAAATTCAAATTCAAATTCAAATTCAAATTCAAATTTAAAAAATGATTTGAAAATTCAATCATCAAAAAAAGGAAGATCTATTTGGAAAATTTTATTTTATTTATTTTTAATTTCAGGATTTTGTTTAGGAATTTATTTTGGATATCCATTTATTCTTGGTTTTTTTCAAGGAGAATAAAACAAAAATTTTATTGAAATTGAAATTGAAATTGAATTGAAATTGATTTGAAATTGATTTGAAATTGAAATTGAAAATGAAATTGAAATTGATTTGAAATTAAATTGAAATTGATATAAAATTGAATTGAAATTGATATAAAATTGAAATTGATTTGAAATTAAATTGAAATTGATTTGAAATTGATATAAAATTAAATTGAAATTGATTTGAAATTGATTTGAAATTAAATTGAAATTGAAATTGAAATTAAAATTGAATTGAATTGAAATTAAATTGAAATTGATTTGAAATTGATTTGAAATTGAATTGAAATTGATTTGAAATTGATTTGAAATTAAATTGAAATTGATTTGAAATTAAATTGAAATTGATTTGAAATTGATTTGAAATTGATTTTAAATTGATATAAAATTGATTTGAAATTGAATTGAAATTGATTTGAAATTGATTTGAAATTGATTTGAAATTGATTTGAAATTGAATTGAAATTGATTTGAAATTGATTTTAAATTGATATAAAATTGATTTGAAATTGATTTGAAATTAAATTGAAATTGATTTGAAATTGAATTGAAATTGATTTGAAATTGATTTGAAATTGATTTGAAATTGATTTGAAATTGTTTAAAATTGAATTGAAATTGAAATTGAAATTGATTTGAAATTGATTTGAAATTGAAATTGAAATTGATTTGAAATTGAAATTGAAATTGATTTGAAATTGAATTGAAATTGAAATTGAAATTGAAATTAATTTGAAATTGAAATTGAAATTGAATTGAAATTGAAATTGATTTGAAATTGAATTGAATATTGAATTGAAATTGAATTGAATTGAATTAAAATTGTATTGAAATTGAATTGAAATTAAATTGAAATTAAATTGAAATTGAATTGAATTGAATATTGAATTGAATATTGAATTGAATTGAATTGAAATTGATTTGAAATTGAATTGAAATTAATTTGAAATTAATTTGAAATTGAAATTGATTTGAAATTGAATTGAAATTAAATTGAAATTAAATTGAAATTGAATTGATTTGAAATTAATTTGAAATTGTTTAAAATTTCATTTGAAATTAAAATAGATTTAAAAAGTGGAATTAGGAAGAAAATAAATTTTTTTTTTGTTTGTTTTTAATTGTTTTAAAAAAAGAGAAAAAAGAAAAAAAAAAAGAAGAAGAAAAAGGAGAAAAAATTAATTTTCATTTTTTTCTTTTTTTTTTTTAATTAAAAATTTTTTTTATTGTTTTATATAAAAAAAAAAAGCAAAATAACACAAAAACAAAAAACAAACCTTAAAACTTTTGAACTTTTAAACTTTCAATTGAAAAAACACAAACTTACAAAAAAAAAAGAAAAAAAAACACAAAAAAAAAAAACAAATTTAATCAAATAAAAATAATTGATAAATATAAAAATAAAAAGATAATCAAAAAGAAAGAGAAAAAAAAAAACAAAACAAAATTTTTTAAAAAATAAAAATAATAAATAAAAATAAAATAAAGAGAATGAACGATTCACTTGAAGAAATATATGAATTAGAACAATCAATTGAAGAAAAAAAAATATGTTTTTGTTCAAAATATTTACCATCAAGATTTTCTGTACTGTGTGAACACTTTGTCTGCGGATGGGACTTCTATTTCCCATTGCTTGTTGCATTATGTCTATTCTCGTTTGCTACGTTTACTTTCAACAGAATGGCTATTGGTCTTTCAAATGCATCTGTTAAAATTTTTTATCTTGTTGTTTACGACTTGTTTTCTTTGCTCTTCTTATCTTCATATATAAGAACTATCTTTACAGATCCTGGTAAGTTATCTTTCTTCTTTATATGTTTTTCTTTCTTTTTTTCAAACGCTTTTTCTGTTTTTTTCTTTTTATTGTTTCAAAAAATTCGTTTTTTTTTCTTTCGAAATTGTTTTATTTTTGATCATAAAATATCTTTTTTTATGAATAAGTTTATTCATAAAAGACTCATTGATTTTTGTTTTGATAAAGATGGAGAAAATTAATCATGTTATAAAAAATTAAATTTTATTTAGGAATTGTACCGATTAATTGGCCAAATCTTGATTTAGAACAATCATGTCCAAAAATTCCAAAAAAAGTTATGACAGATGAAGAACATGAACTTGCTCGTCTTCGTCCCCGTCCTCCTCGTGCAAAGTATACTAAAAGATTGTGTGCTTTGATTCGAAAGTTAGATCATATATGTCCATGGGTTGCTAATGCAGTTGGTAAATTCAACAAATATTTAATTTATAATTTTATTTATAATTTAATTTATAATTTAATTTATAATTTTATTTATGATTTAATTTATAATTTTATTTATATTTTTATTTATATTTTTATTTATAATTTTATTTATAATTTTATTTATAATTTTATTTATAATTATATTTATAATTTTATTTATAATTTAATTTATAATTTAATTTATAATTTAATTTATAATTTTATTTATAAATTTATTTATAATTTAATTTATAATTTAATTTATAATTTAATTTATAATTTAATTTATAATTTTATTTATAATTTTATTTATAATTTAATTTATAATTTAATTTATAATTTAATTTATAATTTAATTTATAATTTTATTTATAATTTTATTTATTATTTTATTATTTTATTTATAATTTTATTTTATAATTTAATTTATATTTTTATTTTATAATTTAATATATAATTTTTATTTATAATTTAATTTATAATTTAATTTATAATTTTATTTATAATTTATTTATAATTTTTATTTATAATTTTATTTATAATTTTATTTATAATTTTATTTATAATTTAATTTATAATTTTATTTATAATTTTATTTATAATTTTATTTATAATTTTATTTTATTATTTTTATTTATAATTTAATTTATAATTTTAATTTATAATTTAATTTATAATTTAATTTATATTTTTAATTTATAATTTTATTTATAATTTAATTTATAATTTTATTTATTATTTAATTTATAATTTTATTTATAATTTAATTTTATAATTTTATTTATAATTTAATTTATAATTTAATTTATAATTTAATTTATATTTTATTTATAATTTTATTTATAATTTTATTTATAATTATATTTATAATTTAATTTATAATTTTATTTATAATTTAATTTATAATTTAATTTATAATTTAATTTATAATTTAATTTATATTTTTATTTATAATTTTATTTATAATTTAATTTATAATTTTATTTATAATTTAATTTATATTTTTATTTATAATTTTATTTATAATTTTATTTATAATTTTATTTATAATTTTATATTTTTATTTATAATTTTATTTATAATTTTATTTATAATTTTATTTATAATTTTATATTTTTATTTATAATTTATTTATAATTTTATTTATAATTTAATTAATAAAAAGGATTTTGCAATTATAAATTCTTTTACTTAATGCTAATGTATGGATTCTTAACATGTTTAACTGGTGCATTTATGATTATACCCATTCTAACAAAACCATCACGTTCAAAAATTGGAAAAGAATTTTTAATACCAACATTAATAATTTACGGATTATTTTTTCTAAACATTGGAAACTTATTAATGCATCACACATTTTTATTATTAAGAAATATGACAACATTAGAATATCTTGAGATGAGTTATGCAAAAGAACAAGGAGAGGATTATCCAAATATTTATGATTTAGGAACATTTGCAAATGTTAAACAAGTTCTTGGTCAAAAAATAATAGTTTGGTTTATTCCAACTGGTTTTAGTGTCAAAGGTGACGGTTATAGTTTTCCAACAAATGGATTGGATTGTCCAAGAAATGAATTGCGTTCTGTTTCTTCACTTTCTCATCCAAAAACTTCAGAAAAAACTGAAAGAAGTTATGGCAAAATTAGTGATGATGAAATTTATAATAATCATTCACAAAATCAAGATGATCCTGTTGTTCAAGCTTTGGGTATCCCTCTAACAGAAGATTCAATTTATATTGATGAACAAACGTCTCAAATTTCAACTAAATACTAAAGAGATTGTTTGTAGAGTCTGTTGATTTCTTTTTTTTCTTTTCTTTTCTTTTTTTTTTTTCACCTTTTGATCAAAATTTTCTTTTTTACTTGATCATTTTTTTTCTTTTTTTTACTTCTTGGTCTGTTATTTTTTTTTTCTGTGTGGACCTTGTGTTTATATTTCTTCCTCTTTTTTTTTTTTTTTACTTTGAAAATCTAACAGAATCTCTTTTAACAAAAAAAAAATTCTTTTCCAAACAAAAATAAAAAAAAAAAACAAAATAAAACAAAAATCATTTTTCATTTTTTCTTTTTTTTAAATTTATAAAAAAAAAATGAATTCTAATAATTCTGAAGAAATAATGTTACAAAATGCAATTTACAATTCTTTAAATTCAAATCAAAATGAAAATAAAAATCAAAATCAAAATCAAAATCAAAATCAAAATCAAATTCAAAATCAAAATCAAAATGAAATTCAAATTGAAAATCAAAATCAAAATCAAAATCAAAACCAAAACCAAAATCAAAATCAAAATGAAAATCAAAATCAAAACCAAAACCAAAATCAAATTCAAATTGAAAATCAAAATCAAAATCAAAATAAAAACCAAAATCAAAATCAAAATAAAAATCAAAATCAAAATCAAAATCAAAACCAAAATCAAATTAAAAATCAAAATAAAAATAAAATTCAAAATAAAAATCAAAATCAAAATCAAAATCAAAATCAAAATCAAAATCAAAATCAAAATGAAATTGAAATTGAAACAGATGGAAAGATTTTCTTTCAAAATAAAATTCAAAATAAAATTCAAAATCAAAATCAAAATCAAAAAAAATATTTCATTTCACTCAAAGAAATTATTGGAAAAAATGTTAAAAAAGTTCTTCTAACAAGTTTTGTTTATGATATCGATTTCATATTTTCATCATTTCCAAAAAATATTCCAATTTATTTAATAGCAGATTGGAATCAAAAAATACAAAAACCAGGAGAAAAAGAAATAGAAAATGAAAAATACAAAAATATTCGATTATTTTATCCTCCAAAAATGAAATTTGGTTATTTTCATTCAAAAATTTTGCTTTTAGTTTATGAAACAAAATTAAGAGTTGTTGTTTCATCTGCAAATTTAACATTTGAGGATTGGAATTTAATTGGTCAAGTAATTTGGTTTCAAGATTTCCCTTTATTTCAAAAGGAAAAAGAAGATTCAATCAAAAATACAATTACAAATTTTGAAACTCAATTAAATTTATTTTTAATAACTTGTAAACTTTATTGGTTAATTCCTATTTTTGTTTCTCCATTTGATTTCAGTTTAGCCAATGCTCAGTTAATATTTTCAATTCCTGGAAATCATAGAAATTTTAATACATGGAAAGTTGGTTTATTTCAACTCAATGATATTGTTCAAAAATTTTTATCAATACAATTTATCCAAAATGAAAAAAATTCAAATGAAAATCCAAATGAAAATTCAAATGAAAATTCAAATGAAATGAAAATTGAAAATCAAAATATCAAAATTCCTTTTGAAAAATTCCCTTTTGATTCTTTAATGTTTCAAGCATCTTCAATTGGTAAATATGACAACCAAGATCGTATTCATGATTTTATTACTCATGCTTGTGGAAAACAAATTTATGAAAATCAAAATCAGAAAAAAGAAGATGAAAAAAAAATTTCTAATTCTAATTCTAATTCTAATATTAATTTATTGAAAATTGTTTATCCTTCTCAATCAATAATGAAAAAATTAATACAAAATTTTGAACATTTGAATGGAATTGGTCAACTTTTTTTTCAACAAGAATCTTCTGCTTATTCAATTCTTAAACCATTTATGTATGAATGTGTCTCTTCAATTTTTTCAAGACAAAATATAATTCTTCATTCAAAAATACTTATTGCAGAACATCCTTATTTTCGTTATTATTGTATTGGATCTCATAATTTTTCTTCTGTATTGAATTAATTTTATTAACAAAACAAAAAACAAAACAAAAATTAAATCAAATTTTATTCCACTTTTTTTTTTTGTTAATAAAATTTATATTTAGTCTGCTTGGGGAAAAATTTATCATGATCGAAATTCAAAATTAGTGATTTATAATTATGAAACAAGTGTAATCTTATTTGAAATGAAGAATAAAAAAGAAGAAAAAGAAGAATTAACAAATTTTTTACCTTTTACATATCCACCTTCAAAATATGAAGATGAAGATTTACCTTGGAGAAATCCATTTTTTTAATAAAGATTTAATAAATAAATTTAATAAAGATTTAATTAATAAATTTAATAAAGATTTAATAAATAAATTTAATAAATATTTAATTAATAAATTTAATAAATATTTAATAAATAAATTTAATAAAGATTTAATTAATAAATTTAATAAATATTTAATTAATAAATTTAATAAAGATTTAATTAATAAATTTAATAAATATTTAATTAATAAAATTAATAAAGATTTTATTTAATAAATTTAATAAAGATTTAATTAATAAATTTAATAAAGATTTAATTAATAAATTTAATAAAGATTTAATTAATAAATTTAATAAATATTTAATAAATAAATTTAATAAAAGATTTAATAAATAAATTTAATAAAAGATTTTATTAATAAATTTAATAAAAGATTTTATTAATAAATTTAATAAAGATTTAATAAATAAATTTAATAAAGATTTAATTAATAAATTTAATAAAGATTTAATTAATAAATTTAATAAAGATTTAATTAATAAATTTAATAAAGATTTAATAAATAAATTTAATAAAGATTTAATTAATAAATTTAACAAATATTTAATAAATAAATTTAATAAAGATTTAATAAATAAATTTAATAAAGATTTAATTAATAAATTTAATAAAGATTTTATTAATAAATTTAATAAAGATTTAATTAATAAATTTAATAAATATTTAATTAATAAATTTAATAAAGATTTAATTAATAAATTTAATAAAGATTTTATTAATAAATTTAATAAAGATTTAATAAATAAATTTAATAAAGATTTAATAAATAAATTTAATAAAGATTTTATTAATAAATTTAATAAAGATTTAATAAATAAATTTAATAAATATTTAATAAATAAATTTAATAAATATTTAATAAATAAATTTAATAAAGATTTAATAAATAAATTTAATAAAGATTTAATAAATAAATTTAATAAATATTTTTATTAATAAATTTAATAAAGATTTTATTAATAAATTTAATAAATATTTAATTAATAAATTTAATAAAGATTTAATTAATAAATTTAATAAATATTTAATTAATAAATTTAATAAAGATTTAATTAATAAATTTAATAAATATTTAATTAATAAATTTAATAAATATTTAATAAATAAACTTAATAAATATTTAATTAATAAATTTAATAAATATTTAATAAATAAATTTAATAAATATTTAATTAATAAATTTAATAAATATTTTATTAATAAATTTAATAAAGATTTTATTAATAAATTTAATAAAGATTTAATAAATAAACTTAATAAAGATTTAATTAATAAATTTAATAAAGATTTATTTAATAAATTTGATTAATTTCCTTTCAAAAAAAAAAGGAGAAAAAAATTGAAATTTTTTTTTAAATCATTTTTATTTTTATTTTTTTCATTTTTTTTCCTTTTTTCTTATTTCTTTCACATTTCATGATAAATCCAACCACATCATCTGCATCTAAATTAGTAGTATTAGGATATGCAAGCGTAGGAAAAAGCAGTTTAGTTTTAAGATTTTGCAAAGGACTTTTTTATGAATATCAAGAACCAACTGTTGGAGGTATTTTTTTTTAATCAATTTTTCTCTCCAAATAAATTGACTTATATTTTGTATTATTTTTTAAACAGCTGCTTTCCTTACACAAACAATTACATTTGGAACAACAGAAGTATTCAATCTTATTTTATTTTCTTGATATTTTAAAAACAAAATTAGTTTTACTTAAAATTATTTCTCTCAAAAATTTATCAAAAAATTTAATTCTTTTTAACATTGAAAAAAAGACAAAACTTGAGATATGGGATACTGCAGGTCAAGAACGCTACCAGAGTCTTGCACCTATGTACTATAGAGGAGCAGCAGCTGCTTTGATTGTTTTTGATATTACAAATTATGTAAATTAATTTTAAATGAAAAATTCTTTGAATTCTTTTAATTTTTTTAATTTTTCAATCATTTTTTCAGGAATCTTTTATAAAAGCAAAAAACTGGGTTAAAGAAGTTAAACAACAAAGTCAATCAAATGAGATTCTTGTTCTTGTTGGTAATAAAGTTGATATGGAATCTGATAGAAAAGTTGATTATTCTGAAGCAGAGAATTATGCTATTGAATTAAATTTAGCTTATTTTGAAACTTCTGCAAAATCAGGATATAATGTTAAGGAAGTTTTTATTGAAGTTGGTACGATTGATATTATTCAAATTATTGATAAAATTATTTATAAAATTAAATATAAAATTAAATATAAAATTAATTATAAAATTATTTATAAAATAATTAATAAAATTATTTATAAAATTATTTATAAAATTATTTATAAAATTATTTATAAAATTATTTATAAAATTATTTATAAAATTAATTATAAAATTATTTATTAAATTAAATATAAAATTATTTATAAAATTAATTATTAAATTAAATATAAAATTAAATATAAAATTATTAATAAAATTATTTATAAAATTAAATATAAAATTAAATATAAAATTATTTATAAAATTATTTATAAAATTATTTATAAAATTATTTATTAAATTATATATAAAATTAAATATTAAATTAATTATTAAATTATTTATAAAATTAATTATTAAATTAATTATTAAATTATTTATAAAATTAAATATAAAATTATTTATAAAATTATTTATTAAATTAATTATAAAATTATTTATAAAATTATTTATAAAATTAAATATAAAATTATTAATAAAATTAATTATTAAATTAATTATTAAATTATTTATAAAATTAATTATTAAATTAATTATTAAATTATTTATAAAATTAAATATAAAATTATTTATAAAATTATTTATTAAATTAATTATAAAATTATTTATAAAATTATTTATAAAATTATTTATAAAATTATTTATAAAATTAAATATAAAATTATATATAAAATTATTTATAAAATTAATTATAAAATTAAATATAAAATTAAATATAAAATTATTTATAAAATTAAATATAAAATTAAATATAAAATTATTTATAAAATTAATTATTAAATTATTTATAAAATTAATTATAAAATTAAATATAAAATTATTTATAAAAATTATTTATATAATTATTTATAAAATTATTTATAAAATTAAATATAAAATTAAATATAAAATTAATTATAAAATTAATTATAAAATTATTTATAAAATTAAATATTAAATTATTTATAAAATTATTTATAAAATTATTTATAAAATTAAATATAAAATTATTTATAAAATTAATTATAAAATTATTTATAAAATTATTTATAAAATTATTTATAAAATTAAATATAAAATTAAATATAAAATTATTTATAAAATTATTTATAAAATTATTTATAAAATTATTTATAAAATTGTTTACAAAATTATTTATAAAATTATTTATAAAATTAAATATAAAATTATTTATAAAATTAATTATAAAATTATTTATAAAATTATTTATTAAATTATTTATAAAATTATTTATAAAATTAATTATAAAATTAAATATTAAATTATTTACAAAATTAATTATAAAATTAATTATAAAATTAATTATAAAATTAATTATAAAATTAATTATAAAATTAATTATAAAATTAATTATAAAATTAATTATAAAATTAAATATAAAAATTAATTATAAAATTATTTACTAAATTAAATATAAAATTAATTATAAAATTAAATATAAAATTATTTATAAAATTAAATATAAAATTATTTATAAAATTATATATAAAATTATTTATAAAATTATTTATAAAATTATTTATAAAATTAATTATAAAATTATTTATAAAATTATTTATAAAATTATATATAAAATTATTTATAAAATTATTTATAAAATTATTTATAAAATTATTTATTAAATTATTTATAAAATTATTTATAAAATTATTTATAAAATTATTTATAAAATTATTTATTAAATTATTTATAAAATTATTTATAAAATTAAATATAAAATTAAATATAAAATTAATTATAAAATTATTTATAAAATTATTTATAAAATTAATTATAAAATTATTTATAAAATTATTTATTAAATTAAATATAAAATTATTTATAAAATTATTTATAAAATTATTTATAAAATAATTAATAAAATTATTTATAAAATTAATTATTAAATTATTTATAAAACTATTTATAAAATTATTTATAAAAATTATTTATAAAATTATTTATAAAATTAAATATAAAATTAATTATAAAATTATTTATAAAATTATTTATTAAATTATTTATAAAATTAAATATAAAATTAAATATAAAATTATTTATAAAATTATTTATAAAATTAATTATAAAATTATTTATTAAATTAATTATAAAATTAATTATAAAATTATTTATAAAATTAAATATAAAATTATTTATAAAATTATTTATAAAATTAAATATTAAATTATTTATAAAATTATTTATAAAAATTATTTATAAAATTATTTATAAAATTAAATATAAAATTATTTATAAAAATTATTTATAAAATTATTTATAGAATTATTTATAAAATTATATATTAAATTATTTATAAAATTATATATTAAATTATTTATAAAATTATTTATAAAATTATTTATAAAATTATTTATAAAATTAAATATAACATTATTAATAAAATTATTTATAAAATTAAATATTAAATTATTTATAAAATTATTTATAAAATTAATTATAAAATTATTTATAAAATTAATTATAAAATTAATTATTAAATTATTTATAAAATTATTTATAAAATTATTTATAAAATTAAATATAAAATTAATTATTAAATTATATATAAAAATTATTTATAAAATTAATTATTAAATTATTTATAAAATTAATTATTAAATTAATTATTAAATTATTTATAGAATTATTTATAAAATTATATATTAAATTATTTATAAAATTATATATTAAATTATTTATAAAATTATTTATAAAATTATTTATAAAATTATTTATAAAATTAAATATAACATTATTAATAAAATTATTTATAAAATTAATTATAAAATTATTTATAAAATTATTTATAAAATTATTTATAAAATTAATTATAAAATTATTTATAAAATTAATTATAAAATTAATTATAAAATTATTTATAAAAATTAATTATAAAATTATTTATTAAATTATTTATAAAATTAAATATAAAATTAAATATAAAATTATTTATAAAATTATTTATAAAATTATTTATAAAATTATTTATAAAATTATTTATAAAATTATTTATAAAATTATTTATAAAATTATTTATAAAATTATTTATAAAATTATTTATAAAATTATTTATAAAATTATTTATAAAATTATTTATAAAATTATTTATAAAATTATTTATAAAATTATTTATAAAATTATTTATAAAATTATTTATAAAATTAAATATAAAATTAAATATAAAATTATTTATTAAATTAAATATAAAATTAATTATAAAATTATTTATAAAATTAAATATAAAATTAAATATAAAATTAAATATAAAATTATTTATAAAATTATTTATAAAATTATTTATAAAATTATTTATAAAATTATTTATAAAATTATTTATAAAATTATTTATAAAATTATTTATAAAATTATTTATAAAATTATTTATAAAATTTATTCAAAAAAGCAAAAATGCTTCCACAAACACCAATCGATCAAAAATTACCAGAAATTGTAACAAAACCAACTGATCAATTTAAAGTTACTGATGAAGATCCTTCTCAAATAAAAAAGAAAAAGAAAGCTTGTTGTTGAGAAGATTTTATATTTTTAAAAAAAAAAGAAGAACAAATTTTTTTTTTGCTTTTTCCACTTTTTTTTTTTCCATTTTTTTCCATTTTTTTTTCTTCTTCACAAACAATTTTATTTTTGTTTTTGTTTTTTTTTTTTGTTTTGATAAATAAAACAAATTGAAATTTATTTTGAAAAAAAAAACAAAAACATTTTTTTCATTTTTTTTTCATTTTTTTTTTCATTTTTTAAAATGAATTCAAATTTAAATTCAGAAGAAAATCAAAAAGTAATAAAATTATTATTCAAAAAAAATAAATTTAAATTTAAATTTTTAATTTTTATTGAATAAAAAAAAAAAGAAAAAACAAGAAGATATTGAAAAAAGAAATGAAGAAAATTTCTTTTTACATTTTGAAAATGGAAATAAAATATTTAAAATTTGGAAAGGAATTAAATCAACAAATCCAATTGGAGTAAATTATTATTTAAAAAACAAAGAAAAATCAAAACTTAAAGATCAAAATTTTTCCTTTTTTCTTTTTAGATGAAAAAAATTATTAAGTTTGGTTTATTATTTCAAAATTCATTTAGAAGTTGGAATCCATCTCAAAATCAAATAAATTCAAATTTAAATTTAAATGAAATACAATCAGAAAATTATTTTACAGATAAAGAAATTGATGAAGCAATTTTAAGAAAAGAAGCTCATCCAATAAAATTTACACTTTTCATTATTAATTCATTAATTTATCCAACATCCATTATTCAAGGTTATTATTATTATTATTATTATTATCAAAATTTAAAAAATTAAATTTAAATTTAATTTAAAATTAGAAATGATTAAAAATGAAAATTCATTTGAAAATTCATTTGAAAATGAAAAAATTCAAGCATATAAATATTTCATTTCTTTACCAATAATCTCAATTCTTTCCCAATCAAAATATAATCGACAAGTTTTAAATCAATATGGAATTTTTGAAGCTCTTCAAATATTATTGGGAATTACAAAAAATCTTCTAAATTCAACAGAAAATTTAAAAGTGATTTTTTTTATATTTTCAAAATTTAAATATTTCTTTGTTTCTTTATTAATTTAATTTAAATTTTTTTTTTCCTTACAAAAACAAAAAGAAATCAAATCCTTCACTTTCATTTTATTATTTAATTGAAGCTCAATTTGTTATTTTAGAAACAATGCAAATTTTAATCCATTTTTTTAAAAAAAGAAATTTTACCCCAAATCAAGAAATTTTAAAATCACTCCAAAAATTCAAAATAATTTCATTGCTAATCGGTAAATTATTCATTTATATTTAATCACAATTTATTCATTAATTTTCTCCTTTTCAACAAACAAAATAATCAAAAACAGAATATTTGGAAATTAATTTAACCCTCAGAAAATCATTCGTTTTCACAACACAACAATTTGAAATTTGTCTCAAAATTTTACAAAACATTGAAAATTTCTATGAATTAAATTTATTAACAGAAAAACAAAAAACTGAATTAATCTTGTCTCTTCTACAATTCTTTAAATATCCAAATTTATCATCATCTCTTCCAAATATTGGTCTGGAAATTAAGGAAATTGAAAATGAAAAGGAAATTGAAAAGGAAATTGAAAATGAAACTGAAGATTTTTTCCAAACAAATTTCTTTATATTTGATCCAAAAATCAAGAAAGAAGAAAATCCTTTCATTTTAAAAAATCTCAAAACTTTAAAAGCAAATTTAATTTATCTTGAATGTGATTTTCGTTTAAATGCTTTTCAATTCCTTTGTAAAATTATTGAAAAAGAAAATATAATTCAACAAATTGCAAACAATAAGAATATTTGTGATCTTACTGATTTTATTCTTTGGGTTTCTTATTCTATCAAACCAAAATTACCAAAAAAAGTCAAAGAATTGTTCAAAGAAATCGAAGAAATGAAAGAAATGAAAGAAATGAAAGAAATTAAAATGGAAGATATTAACCCAAAAAAAGTTTCCGAAATCAAATTATTTAATCCATATTTAGATAGACTTTTTGATAATCTCAGAGATTTTCAAAATATTCAACAATCAAATGAACCAAATGAAGAATCAAATGAAAATATCAGAAAAGAATTAGATAAATTTGCAAATGAAACAAAAATAAAAGTTAATAATTTCGAAGAAAGATTAATTTTAGTTCATCTCAATTTGTTCAAAAATTTAGAAGAAAAAGATTCAGATCAAAATATAGAAAATTCATCTTCAATTCACAAATTCCCAAAACAAAAAACTCAATTCCAAGAATATATCAAAAATATTTATCCAGAACTCCAAATTTATATTTTATTTGAATTCAAGAAAATGATGATTGAAGGTAATAATGATAAAGAATTATTTAATTTTTTTCAAAGTAATGATGGTTGGAAAGTTTTTTTTTCTGATTATTTTATCAAAGAAAATCACATTAATTTACATGTAAATCATTCTTTTTTTTTCTCAACAAAAACTAAAACAAAAATTAAATTATTCATTTCATCTTTTATATTTATTTTTCAATTAGTTTGAAACAAATAAAAATATTAATCTAAATGAAATGGTTATAAATTTGCAGACATTATTAATTGATTTTATATCTAAATCTATTATAAAATATCCAGAATATTTCGATTACCAATTCCTATTTAATCAAATTTTCCAAAATGAAAGCATAAAATTAAATTTATTCTTATTACATCAATTTTTCCAAATGATAATTGAAATTATCAAAACTAAACATCAAATTCTATCAAATCAAATTATTGGAGCTAAAATATTTACTAATTTCCAAGAAATTTTATTTCAATCAATTAAAGAAAAAGAAAAAGAAAATAAAACAACTAATTTATGCTTAGAAATTTTGGATTCAGCACTTCAAAATTCAGATATTGAAATTATTTTACGAAATCAACACATTTATAATTCTTTCATTAAATTATTTCACAATGAAACTACTCAAAAAATTCCTTTAATTCATATCCCACAAATAATTGAAAAAACAAAAAGTGAAAATGTGCAAAATGGAAAGCAATTCATTTCTGATTTATTTGAAGTATTACTTTTTTTATGTACAGAAGTAGATAACTGTGAATTTAAGAATGTTGAAAAACTCATTTTAAAATGTTCAGAATCAATTTCAAAAAATCAAGAAGTTATTCAAGAAATAATTTTATATTCTGATTTATTAACCAAAATCAAAAATTTATTAAAAGAAAAAAGCCAACAATCTATTTATTTGATTTTAACAATTTGGAAAGAATTTATGAGAAATAATCAAACAATCACTTCTAAATTCCATAAAATCATTTCAGAATCAGAATTTATTAATATACTTTATGAAAAAGAGAAACGAAAACCAACAAAAAAATTATTTTACATTTTTTTTGATTTGATGATCAATCACAGGAAGTTTTCAAAAGAAAATGAATTGGTTATCACAAATCCAGATATGATAAATTTAATTTTACAGCTTTATTCCAAAAATTTAAGAGAAAATCAAAATCAAAATGAAATTGAAATTGAAATTAATGAATTTTCTTTTATTGAGGTATTAGAAAAATTTAATCACATTTGTGAAGATTCAATTCATAATATTTATTGTTGTTGTGAAAAAGGAGTTGTTGCTTTTTTACTTAAATTAATCCCCAAAATTCAAAATTTAGAATTATTCAATCAAACTATTCAATTCATTGGAAAACTTGGACCATATAAAATTCTTGTTTCTGAAATGAAACAATATTTCTCAATTTTGAAAGACAATTTAAAAAAAAGAAACAAAAGATATTCTTTTGCAAAATTAATGATAGTTGAATTACAAAAAATGATAAATCATCAAAATCATGAAAATCCTATAAATTTCTTTGATTTTTATGATATAAATTCAAATATTCAACTTCCAATTTTTAAAAATGAATTAGTTTCCAAAAATTTCAGTTTTCTTACTTGGATAAGAATTGAAGATCTTGAAAATCAATTTGAAAATGAAAATCAAAATCAAAATCAAAATGAAAATGAAAATCAAAATCAAAATCAATTAGAAAATGAAAATGAAAATCAAATTGAAAATCAAATTGAAAATCAAATTGAAAATAAAATTGAAAATGAAAATCAAAATGAAAATCAAAATAAAAATAAAAATCAAAATGAAAATGAAAATCAAAATGAAAATGAAAATGAAAATAAAATTGAAAATGAAAATCAAAATGAAAATCAAAATGAAAATGAAAATCAAAATGAAAATCAAAATGAAAATGAAAATGAAAATGAAAATCAAATTGAAAATCAAATTGAAAATCAAATTGAAAATGAAAATGAAAATCAAAATGAAAATCAAAATGAAAATCAAAATGAAAATAAAATTGAAAATGAAAATCAAATTGAAAATCAAAATCAAAATCAAAATCAAAATCAATTAGAAAATGAAAATGAAAATCAAATTGAAAATCAAATTGAAAATCAAATTGAAAATCAATTAGAAAATAAAAATCAAAATGAAAATGAAAATCAAAATCAAAATCAATTAGAAAATGAAAATGAAAATCAAAATCAAAATCAATTAGAAAATCAAAATGAAAATCAAAATGAAAATGAAAATGAAAATCAAAATGAAAATCAAATTGAAAATCAAAATCAAAATCAAAATCAAAATGAAAATGAAAATCAAAATGAAAATGAAAATCAAAATCAAAATCAAAATCAAAATCCAAATCAAAATCAAAATCAAAATCAAAATGAAAATCAAAATGAAAATGAAAATGAAAATGAAAATGAAAATCAAAATCAAAATCAATTAGAAAATGAAAATGAAAATGAAAATGAAAATCAAATTCAAAATCAAAATCAAAATCAAAATGAAAATGAAAATGAAAATCAAAATCAAAATCAAATTGAAAATGAAAATGAAAATCAAATTGAAAATGAAAATGAAAATGAAAATCAAATTGAAAATGAAAATGAAAATCAAATTGAAAATGAAAATGAAAATCAAATTGAAAATGAAAATGAAAATCAAAATCAAAATCAAAATCAAAATTATAGAACAAAAATATTTAGTTTTTTAAAAAAAAATTCAAAAGGATTTCGATTATTTTTGGAATTTAAAAAAGAAAACAAACAACAAAAATCATTTATTTATCAAATTGATTCAAATCAAGAAAATTCAATAATTGAAATAAATTTTCCATTTGAAATTCAAACTAAAAAATGGTACTTTTTTGTTTTCACACAAGAATATAACAGTTCAAATTCACAAATAGAAATATCAATATGTCTTAATGAAATACAAAAAACAAAAAAATTAAAATTAAAAGAAATTATAAATGAAGAACAAAATTTTATCCAAAATGAAATTGGTTCAAATTATTTATCATTATCAAATCAAAATCAAAATCAAAATCAAAATATAATAGAGAAACCATTTATTGGACAAATGGGAACAATTTACTTTTTTCAAGAAATTCTGAATAAAAATCAAATCCAAAAAATTTATTCACTTGGGCCAAATTATAAATCATTTTTTGATGAAAATGAAAATTTTCAAATTTTGAATTCAAAAATTGAAAAAGAATTAAAAGAAATTTCTCATGGGGAATTATCTCAAAAAATAATGATTTATCATAATCCAAAAGAAATGAAAGAAAATATATGTTTAAATCAAACTTCTTCAAATATTATTAAAGAAAATTCAAAAACAAAAGGAATATTTTCATTTACAACAACTAATTTCCAAGATATTATTCATTATTTAGGAGGAATTAAAACATTTTTTCATCTAATTCTTGAAATTGATGAACTATTTGAAGAAAATCAAAATGAAAATCAAAATGAAAATGAAAATCAAAATAATGAAAATCAAAATGAAAATCAAAATGAAAATGAAAATCATAATCATAATCAAAATCAAAATAATGAAAATAATCAAAATAATGAAAATAATGAAAATCAAAATCAAAATCAAAATCAAAATCAAAATGAAAATGAAAATGAAAATCAAAATCAAAATAATGAAAATAATCAAAATAATGAAAATAATCAAAATAATGAAAATAATGAAAATCAAAATGAAAATCAAAATAAAATTCTTTTTGAAAATATATTAACACTAATTCAAAATCTTATTTTTAATGATTCACATGTCCAAGAAAAAATAGCTCAAAATAGAGGGTTTTCAATATTCGGGAATATACTCAAATCAATTAATTCAAAATATTTGTCATTTCAATTTTATAAATTTATCCAAAAATTAAACCAAATTAATAATGAACAATTTCAACATCATCTGGCAAATAATTTAATTTTTGATTATGATATTTGGAAAAATTTCAATTTTCAGATTCAAAATAAATTTATTGGAATTATTAGTAAATTAATTCAAAATCAAATTAAAGAAAGTAACGAAAAAAACAGAAATGAATCTACAAAACAAAATTCAAGCTCAAAAATTAAATTTTTTGATTTATTGATGATATTAAATTATTACGATGAAAAATTATTCAATTTGGAAGAATCAAAATTATCTTCTGAGTATTTTAAGAAAACTAAAACTATAATTGATCAATTATCTCAAATTTTCTTTTCTATGATTCAAACAATTTTTGAAAGTATTCATATTCAAAATTATTTAAAGTCAAAATATATTCAATACTTTATTTCAGTATGCTTTATTTTTAAAACGCAATATTTTATTGGAAAAACACTTATGATTATTAAAGAATTTATAATCAAAAATCCAAAACAAGACTTAGCACAACTATTTCCATTCAAATTCTTCAAACTATTTATTCAATTAATGAACCAAAACAAAAACACAGAAATAATTCATTTGTGTCTCGAAATTATTCATGATTTACAAAAGAAAATATTTAATATTAATAAGTTACAGAATTTTTACCATTTAATTGGTAATATATTGATTAGTAATATAAATCAAATTTCCAAAGAAATTATAGATATTCTTTTCGAAATGATTATTAGTAAAGATAAAAAAGATAATTACCAACATTTGGTTATTCAAAATCCATTCATTTTGCAAATAATTTGTGAAATTTTAGTTCGTTCACCAAATTTAATTGATACCCAAAAATTCCAAGATTTATTTGTTTTAACAGTAGAATTTGATTTCAATAAAAACAAAATTCTTTCGCAATTTGGGTGGCAAAAATGGATGATTTCTTTACTAAATATTCAGTTCAATGAAAATCAAAATCAAAATCAAAATCAAAATCAAAATGAAAACCAAATTCAAATTGAATGCATTTACAATTTTTTTAAGACGTTATTCATTTATTGTTTCCATAATCCATCTTATAACTTCTCGTTAAAATTTGAAGAATTTCTCTCATCAGTTTATCTTATTCATTACCCAAAATCTAAAGAGACTATTCCCAAAATTATTCAGAGAATAATAAATGATATTATTTTTGATCTTTCAAGAAATTCACAATATGAAATGAAGAGTAAAAACAAAAATTTTATAATGTCAACATCATTATCAAATTCAAAGGTTTCTAAAGAAATTTTTTTCAAGAATCTGCTTTATTTAATTCAGGTACTAAATGGGATTATTTTTAATTTCTCAAAAAATGAATTCCAATTTAAAAAAATGGAAAATCAAACACCAAATCGAATTTTCCAAACACAAGTTTCAAGATATTTTACTACAATTCTAAAAATAAAAAATTTGCAACCAAGTTTAAGTAATGAAAGAAACTTAATAAATAGATTAGAAATTGAATCTAATTTAGCTGGAAAAGAAGACATTTTGAAAAATTTAATTATTCTATTGCAAAAATTTGAATTCTTTCAAGAAAAAGGAATTCAAATCAAAAACAAAGAACAAAAAAGAATAGTTTATAAAATTATCATTTTTTTGATTTTTACAACACTTCCAGTTGCCAATTCTGAATTAACAGATTCTCTTCTTTCAAAATTAAGAGACATTATAGAGAAGCCATTAAATTCCAAAAAATCTTCAATTCCAAGTCCACAAGAATTAATTACAATATGTTTTATATTTTTCTTTTCTTATGTTCAATATCAAAACCAAAACCAAAATCAAAATCAAAATCAAAATCAAAACGAAAAAAGAAAAAAAATATTGATATATTTGGAGCTTATAATGAAAACAAATTATCAATTATTGCGAAGTTTATTTTCAAAACAAAACAAAAACCAAACCCTATTTACTCAAGAATATCAAAATTCAAGAATATTTTCAAGTCAATTAACTGAAGATTTCGAAAAAGAAGTTATGAGTGAAGAATTCCAAAATGTAATCAAAAATATTTACTCTTTAATAGAACAAAAGATTTTAATAGATATACAAGAAAACGGAAGCAATTTTATTAACATTCAATCAAATAACTACTTTTATTTGGAAAAATTATTTGAGAAGAAAGAAAAAGAAAATGAGTTAAATTCAATTAAGATTGAAAACGAAGTTCAAAATCTTATTCAAAAAGAAACACAAAAAATATTCAAATCAAAAATTAATCAAAAAAATTCTTCAATTTATTTACCAAAATTTAAAGAAATGATACAAAATTCAATTTCAGGAAAATATCCATGGAATTCAAATTTAATAACCATTTCAGATGGAAATCTTGAAAAACAACAACAAAATTACTATTTAAAGCTTTCAGGAATTGAAGATGAAATGAGAAGACAAAAGAAATTAAAAATTTATTTACAAGAAAATGAAAATGAAAATGAAAATGAAAATGAAGAAAAAAGAGTGAATTTGATCAAGTTAAAACAAAAAATTATAGCAAAAATAAATGAAGTTTCACAAAAATCATCAGAAATTGAAAATAAAAAATTGGAAATTAGGAAGAATAATTATTCATTTTCAACAAAGTGCGAAATGATTTCCAAAACAAAAACCAAAACAAGAAAAGGAAAATTTAGAATTAAAGAAAAATCAATCAGTTTTAATTTAGAAAATGAAAATGAAAATGAAAATGAAAATGAAAAGAATCATTTATGGAAAATTGAACATGTTCAATCAATTCATAAAAGAAGATATAATTTTAGACATTCAGCATTAGAAATATTTTTTAGACACAATAGAAAATGTGTATTTTTCAATTTTAAAACCATGGAAATTAGGAATGAAATTTATGAAAAAATTCTAAATCATAAATTAGCAAATATCGATAAATCAAAATATAATTATTCAGGAAATGATCCAACCAAATGGATTGCAAAGACACAGATGACCAAAAAATGGCAAGAAAGAACAATATCAAATTTTGAATATCTTATGTATTTAAATACATTATCAGGAAGAACATATAATGATATTTCACAATATCCCATTTTTCCATGGATCATTTCGGATTATGAAGTGGATCCTGAGAAAGGAGGAAAGTTTAGAGATTTATCTAAACCTATTGGAACTTTCAAGAATGAAACCACAACACATAAAGAAAAACATAAAGGAAAAGCAAAACCAAAAATATTTCAATTCCATTATCAGAATCTTTATTCAAATCCAGAAGTTGTTTCTTCGTATTTGATTAGATTAGAACCATTTACTTCAATTTGTCCCAAAACAAGAAATTTCCCCATTTTCAATTCAATTCAAGAAAAATGGCAAAAAATCAAAGAATCAAGTACAGATTTTGGAGAACTTATTCCAGAATTCTTCCATTTACCAGATTTCCTAAGGGAAACAAAAAATTTCAAAAATGTAAATCGAAATATTGAGCAAAAAAAAGATGTTCTACTTCCAGCATGGGCTAAAACACCCGAAGAATTTATTCGAAAACATAAAGAAGCACTTGAATCAGACTATGTTTCAGAACATCTTGATGAATGGATCGATTTGATATTTGGATATAAACAAAAGGGAGAACAAGCCAAAAAATCCGAAAATTTATTTCATCCAAATTCATATGAAGAAAATGTTGATATCTCGGAATTAGGAGGGGAACATAAAAAAGAAATCGAGATGGAGATCAAAGCAAAAGGACAAGTTCCAGTTCAGTTATTTAAACAAAAACATCCAAAAAGATCGAGGAATTTGCGGGAATCTACGATAAATAATTTCTTATCAAAAAATTTAACAACTGATGACTTCTTAATATATTCAACCCCAATTATATTTACACATCTCCAAAAAAATTCAAATGCATTATCATTGTATCAGTTTATCACAATTGATAAAGAAAGAATTATTGGAAACCATAAAATATCTTTCCAAAATGTAAATGCAAATACGAATGCAAATCCAAATACTATTCAAATTAATTTTACAATGGACCAAAAAATTAAACAAGAAAAATATGAAAAAATTGGAGTTCCATTTTCAAAAGATTTCAATAATTTTCAACAAGCATTTGCAATTAGTAAGGATTCCAATTATTTAATTTGTTGTGGATTTTGTGATGATAGTTTCAAGATTTTTAAAATAGAAAATTTCAAAATGATTCAGAGTATTTCAAAGCATCAAGATGTTGTGAATTGTTTAGCAATCGATTGGAAATATCTTGTTACAGGATCAAAAGATACAAGAGTCATTGTTTGGGAACTTGATTTGAAAGAAGGAAAAGTGAAAGATAATTCAAACCATAGTTTTTTTGAACATGAAAATGAAGTGAAAAGTGTTGCAATATCAATTGAATATGATGTTGTTTTAAGTGGATCTGTTGATGGGAAATTAATATTCCATTCATTAATCAAAAAAAAGCCAATTCAATCAATAATTTTATCAGATAATCAACCAATTTCAATTATTCAAATAACAAAAGAGGCAAATATTATTACATTTTCACAAAATTCAAATATTTTGAGATTATTTTCAATTAATGGATATTTGATAAAAGAAATTAAATGCTCACAAAATATTTATTCAATCGCAATTACAGAAGATTTAAATTTTCTATTTTTAGGAGGAGAAAAAGGAATTCTTGAAATTCTTGAAATTAGAAAATTAAATAATTTAAATTCAAAAAAAATTAATTTAAAAGAAAAAATTTATTCCATTTCAATTATTGAAAAAGGTTTTTTTCTTCTTGGATTAGAAAATGGAATTTTAAAAATTGGACATTTTACAAATTAAAAAAAAAAATAATTTATGAATTTAAGTTTTGTTTTTGAAATTTTGTTGTTCCTGAATAAAAAAAAAGAAAGAAAAAAGAGAAAATTAAAAAATTTGAATTGAATTTTTTTTTGGTTAATCGAATAAAATTAAATCAATAATTGAATTTTGATTTAATTGGAAATAATCTTTTGCATCTGAAAGTTCATCAATAATTTTTTGATTCATTAATGATTTATCAAATTCATCATGATAAAAGAAATAAATTAATTGTTGAATTGTTTCAAATGATTTTCCTGAATAATCATGAACTTTATTAGAAGAGTCTTGAACATTTAGAAACATTCCTCTAAACAAATCACTTCTCAACATTAAAATAAATTGGTGAACTTTGATTTCCTTTTCGTTTGAACAAATTATTGTGAAATCTTTTGATGATTCTTGTTGATATAATTCATGGAAATCTTTCAATATTCCTTTTCTTCCTTTTTTTGATTCAATCCAATTTGAATCTAATCCAATTTCTTCAAATAATTTATTCATTTCCTCTTCTTTATCAATTTCATCGAAAAGAATTTTGTTTTTAGAATATTCTGTAAATTTTTTATCAGAAAAAAAATCAAAATCAAAATTAGAATTAGAATCAGAATCAGAATCAGAATCAGAATCAGAATCAGAATCAGATTTTTTCTTTGTTTTCTTTTTTTGTTCTTTTTGTTTTTTATGAAGTGAAATGATTTCTTCAAATTCATTTGATTTATTAAAATTGGGAAATCCTGTATAAATAAAATTGACTGCAAATTGAGCAATTTCAAATGGTTTTTCTTGACAAATATCAAGGAATTTTTGAATGATTGATTGGTCGTTATTGAATCTTGCTAATAAAATTGGTTTATGAAGATGAATTTGGAATTTTGAAGAACGATCCTTGTTGATTTTCAAATCTGAAAATTCTCTTGAGTTTACAAACTTATTCAAATCTGTGTTAATGGAATAAATTTTGAAGAATGCTTTGACATAATCTTCCTTGATATATTTTTGTTTCAAATCAAAAAAGTTTGCATCGTTCAACATCAAAAACTTTGCGACATTCAAGTTTTTCTTATGAATTGAAATGGAAAGAGCTGTTTCCTTTTCGGTTGTTTTTGCATTAACATCAATTCCTTTCTCAACAAGATATCTGACGACTTTCAATGAACTTGATTCACAAGCAATATGCAAAAGAGTTTGGTCATCATCTTTTTTAACTGTGAAATCAGCTCCTTGATCCATGATAAATTTGAGTTTTCTGAGCGAGTCAAATTCACAACAAAAAGATAAGGGTGTTCCTCCATTGATTGTTTTTGCGTTGATATCTGCTCCTTTTTCAACAAGATACATAACCACATTTAATGAGTTGAATTCACAAGCAAAATGAAGAGGAGTTTCCTTTTCATCAGTTTCTGCGTTGATATCAGCTCCCTTTTCAACAAGATACTTAACCACTTGCAAAGAGTTGAATTCAGAAGCAAAATGAAGAGGAACCTGATCATGTTCTGATTTGTGATTGACATCAAGTCCCTTTTTAACAAGATACTTGACTACATTTAACGAGTTGAATTTTGTTGCAAAATGCAAAGCTGTTTCGTTTCTATCGGTTTCTGCATTGATATCAGCACCGTTTTCAATTAAATATTTGATTGACTGAAGTGAATTAAATTTAGCAGAAACATGAAGTACTGTTTGGCCGTGGTATGAACTTTTCTCGTTGATTTCTGCTCCTTTTTCAATAAGATATTTGATAATTTGAAAGTTTTGATCTTTGCAAGCATAATGTAAAGGTGTTTCGTTATCACTTGTTTTTGCATTGATATCAGCTCCTTTATCAACAAAAAACTTCACAAATTCAAGAGAATCATTTTTGCAAGCATAATGTAAAGGTGTTTCGTTATCACTTGTTTTTGAATTGATATCTGTTCCTTGACTGATAAAATATTGTGCGATATCGAACGAATTTTTATTGCATGCTAAATGCAACGCAGATTCTTCAGTTTCAGATTTTGCATTGATATCAGCTCCCTTCTCAATAAGATATTTGACAACTTCTAATACATTATCTCTGGAGGCATAATGCAAAGGTGTTTCATTAGTATCTGTTTTTGCATTAATTTCAGCTCCATTTTCAACTAGATATTTTATTGAATCAATCGTGCTGTTTTCACAAGCAATATGCAAAGGAGACTCTTTACTTTTGGTTTTTGCATTGATATGAGCTCCTTTTTCGACAAGATACTTGATTGAATCCAGTGAATTTTTTTTGCAAGCGAAATACAAAGGAGTTTCCTTGTCTTTGTTTTTTGCATTGACATTCAATCCTATCTCAACAAGATACTTGATAATATCAAAAGAGTTTGATTTGCAAGCAAAATGCAGAGCTGTTTCCTTTTCCTTTGTTATTGCTTTGATGTCGACTTCGTTTTCCACAAGATATTTAATTGATTCAAGTGAGTTCTCTTCGCATGCATAATGGAAGGGTGTTTGTTTATCTTCGTTTTCTATGTCGATATATGCTCCATTTTCAACAAGATATTGAATTATTTGTAAGGAATTATATTCGCACGCTAAATGTAAAGGTGTTTCATTCTTTTTTGTTTTGACATCAATAATGGCTCCTTTTTCAATCAAGTATTTGACTGATTCAAATGAGTTATTTTCACAAGCGAAATGCAAAGGTGTTTCATCATCATCATTTTTGGCATGAATATCAGCTCCTTTTTCAACAAGGTATTTGATAACTTCCATTGAATTGGACGAACAAGCAGAATGCAAAGGTGTTTCATCTTCTTTGTTTTTAGAATGAACATGAGCTCCTTTTTCAACAAGATATTTGACAACTTGAAATGTGTTTCTTTTACAAGCCAAATATAAAGGTGTTTCATCTTCATCTGTTTTTGCATTGATATCAAGTCCTTTCTCCACAAGATATGCGACCACATTAAATGTGCTACGTTGGCAAGCATAATGTAAGCATGTTTGATTTTTTTGGCTTTTGAAATGAATATCCGCTCCTTTCTCAATAAGATATTTGATAGCGGGTAAAGAACTGTATTCACAAGCAAAATGCAAAACTGATTCATCCTCGTTATTTTTTGAGTTGACATCTATTCCTTGCTCAACAAGATACTTGATAACATCGAATGTGTTTTTTCTGCATGCTTCATGTAAAGGTGTTTCATCATCTTTGTTTTTGGAATAAATATCAGCCCCTTTTTCAACAAAATATCTGACAACTTCTAAAGAATTATCACTACAAGCCCTATGCAAAACTGATTCATCATCAGTATTTTTAGCATTAATATCTAATCCTTTCTCAACAAGATATTTGATCATATCCAGTGAGTTTTCTTCAGCAGCATAAAATAAAGCATCTTCATTATCATCGGTTTTCTGGTGGATATCAACACCTTTCTCAACCAAATACTTGACCATTTCCAATGAATTTTTTCTACAAGCAAGATGCAAAGCGCTTTCGTTGGTATCTGATGATGAATGAATATCTGCTCCATTCTCAACAAGATATTTGATAACATCAAATGAGTTATCTCGACAAGCCAAATGAAAAGGGGTTTCGTGGAATCTGGATTTGATATTCATATTGCCTCCTTTTTCAACAATATACTTGATAACAGCTAACGGTCTATCTTTGGAAGCATAATGGAAAGGTGTTTCTTTGTATTTTGATTTCAAATTCACATCGAGACCTTTCTCAATAAGATATTTAATAACATCAAAATTATTATCTTTGCAAGCAGAATGCAATAATGATTCATGATCATCAGTTTTTTCGTTGATATCACTTCCAATCTCTATTAGATATTTGATAACTTCAAGATTGTTTTCTGCACAAGCGAAATATAAAGGTATTTCCTCATACTTTGTTTTGGAATGAATATCAGCTCCCTTCTCAATAAGAAACTTGATAACTTCCAAGGAATTTTTCTTGCAAGCAGAATGAAGAACATTTTCATTTTTTCTTGTTTTTTGATGAAGAATGGCTCCTTTCTCAATGAGATATTTGATAACATCCAAGTTATTTTTTCTGGAAGCAAAATACAAAACATCTTCATCATCTCTTGTTTTTTCGTGAATATCTATTCCGTTATCAACAAGATACTTTATAACATCCAGAGTGTTTTTTTGGCAAGCATAATGCAAAATGTTTTCATCATCTTTGGTTTTTTCATGAATATCTATTCCGTTATCAATAAGATACTTTATAACATCCAAAGTGTTTTTTTGGCAAGCAAAATGCAGAGTTGATTCGTTTTCTTTTGTTTTTCCGTGAATATTAACTCCAACCTCAACGAGATATTTGATAACTTCCAATTTGTTTCTTTTACAAGCGATATGCAAAATGGATTTGTTCATATTTGATTGTGAATGGATATCAACACCCTTTTCGATAAGAAACTTGATAACTTCCAAGTTATTTCTCCTGCATGCAGAATAGAGAATATTTTTGTATTGAGTAGATACTTCATTGATATCAATTCCCTTATCAATCAAATATTTAATCACTTCAAGTGTGTTTTTTTTGCAAGCAAAATACAAAGCATTTCGTTCATCTGTTGTTTTGGATTGGATATCAACACCTTTCTCAACAAGATATTTAATAACATCAAATGAATTACTTTTGCAAGCATAATGCAAAATGGTTTTATTGTAATCTGCTTTTGAATGAGCATCAACTCCTTTATCAATTAAATATTTGATAACTTCCAACGAACTGTGTTTGCAGGCAAAATGCAAAAGGGATTTTTTGGATTTTGTTTTTGTGTGAATATCTGCTCCTTTTCCAATTAAATATTCAAGTATTTCCTTGTTTTCTGGTTCTTTTGAGTAAATGATTGAATAAATTATTGCAGTTCTTGATTTATTATCAACCGAATTAATTTCAACTCCATTTTGAACAAGAAGATCAATTATTTCCATTCCAGAATGATTTAGAATTGCTGAGTGAAGAGATGTTCTTTGTAAATTATCTTGAAGATTTGGATCAACTCCTTTTGATAATAAAATTTGAATCATTTCAAAAGGTAATTTTTTTTCAAATGCAAAATTTAATAAAGTATTGCTTTCATTTTCCATTTGTTTTAACTCAATAGAACTAATTTTTTTCAATGATTCAATATCTTTTTTTTCAATTATTTTCCATAAATCCATTATTATGTAATTTTTTAAAAAAAAAATGAAAAAAAATAAATCAAAAAAAAAAAAAAATTTTTTTATTTTTAATCTTCAAATTTTTGATATTTATTAAGTCTTTCTAACAAAGATAAATTTTGAAAATTTTCCTCATTTTCATTCTTATTTTCTTCTTCTTTATTTTTATTTTCATTCTTATTTTCTTCTTCTTTATTTTTATTTTTATTTTTATTTTCTTCTTCTTTATTTTTGGATTTTTTAACATGAGTTTTTTTTCTTTCTTTTTTTGAATCCAATTTCTGATTTTTTTGACGTTTAATTCTTGTTTTATTTTTCTTTTGAGGAAGATCATTAGAATTTACATTTTGATCAAGATGGTTTATTTGAGGAGGATTAAGATTAGGAAGAGAATCAGAAAAAGTTAAAGAACGAGAAGAATGGGAATTAGTTTTTGGGACAAAGGGTTCAAAACCAGGCTTTCCTTTTTGAGAAACACGAACAATATCACCCCAAATTAAACGGTTTCCACAACAAGGACAATTTCCTTTAGTTGGTAATAATTTCTGAGGTGATTTTGATAAGAAAATCCTTGCCATACAAAGAAGATGGACTTTTGAGGCGCAAAATGGGCATTCTACATAAGGATTTTGAGGATTTATTGGTTCACTACATTCAAAACATTGAGTACTTAATTGAGATAAAACAAACGGTTGATTTTTCCCTAATTCACATTCATTATCGTTTTCACTTGATTCTTGACTTGATTCCTCACTTGATTCACTTTCGCTTTTTATATTTTCTTTATTCTTAATGTTTTTTCCCAAATTCTTCTCTGTTGTTGATGAATTTGTATTTGAATTTGATTGAGATTTTTTTTCACCAATCGCATCAAGTGCGTCTGTGAATTTCATTTCCTTTGCAAATTCGTAAGTGTTTGTTAATACAAGGCTCATGTGTTCTGGTTGTTGTGGACAATTTTGTCTTAGTTCCATTCGTTGATCTGAGAAAAAGCGAATGTGTAATGGTAATCTTTTCCATGGAGATGAATTTAAAATTTCAAAAAGTATTCTTGCTTTTGCTTTTACTTTGTGAATATTTCCAAATCCTGAAATTCCTTTTTCTTGGAATTCTTTTAATTTTGAAGATTTGTATGGGTTTTGCCAAGTCCCTTTTTTCGATTTTTTATATTGATTTTTTAATTTTAATTTTGATTTTTATATTGATTTTTTAATTTTTATTTTGATTTTGATTTTTATTTTAATTTTGATTTTAATTTTGATTTTGATTTTGATTTTGATTTTGATTTTTTAATTGATTTTGATTTTAATTTTGATTTTGATTTTGATTTTGGTTTTGGTTTTGGTTTTGATTTTGATTTTAATTTTGATTTTGATTTTAATTTTAATATTGATTTTGATTTTAATTTTAATATTGATTTTGATTTTGATTTTGATTTTAATTTTGATTTTGATTTTAATTTTGATTTTAATTTTGATTTTTAATTTTAATTTTAATTTTAATTTTGATTTTGATTTTGATTTTGATTTTAATTTTGATTTTGATTTTAATTTTGATTTTAATTTTAATTTTGATTTTAATTTTGATTTTGATTTTGATTTTGATATTGATTTTTATTTTAATTTTTATTTTGATTTTGATTTTGATTTTAATTTTAATTTTGATTTTGATTTTAATTTTTATTTTGAATTTGATTTTGATTTTAATTTTAATTTTTATTTTGATTTTGATTTTAATTTTGATTTTGATTTTGATTTTAATTTTTATTTTGATTTTGATTTTGATTTTGATTTTGATTTTAATTTTGATTTAGATTTTGATTTTTGATTTTGATTTTAATTTTGATTTTCTAATTCATTTTAATTTTTATTTTGATTTTTATTTTGATTTTAATTTTGATTTTGATTTTGATTTTGATTTTAATTTTAATTTTTATTTTGATTTTAATTTTGATTTTGATTTTGATTTTGATTTTAATTTTAATTTTTATTTTTATTTTAATATTGATTTTAATTTTAATTTTAATTTTAATTTTAATTTTGATTTTGATTTTGATTTTGATTTTGATTTTGATTTTGATTTTTATTTTGATTTTGATTTTTATTTTGATTTTGATTTTGATTTTGATTTTTATTTTGATTTTGATTTTGATTTTGGTTTTGATTTTGATTTTTATTTTTATTTTTATTTTGATTTTGATTTTAATTTTAATTTTTATTTTAATTTTGATTTTGGTTTTGGTTTTGATTTTAATTTTGATTTTTATATTGATTTTTTAATTTTAATTTTGATTTTGATTTTGATTTTTTAATTTTAATTTTATTTTTATTTTTATTTTGGTTTTGATTTTGATTTTCATTTTGATTTTAATTTTGATTTTGATTTTTATTTTAATTTTGATTTTGATTTTGATTTTAATTTTAATTTTGATTTTAATTTTAATTTTTATTTTAATTTTGATTTTGATTTTGGTTTTGATTTTAATTTTATTTTTATTTTTATTTTGGTTTTAATTTTGATTTTAATTTTATTTTTATTTTGATTTTGATTTTGATTTTGATTTTGATTTTTATTTTGATTTTGGTTTTGGTTTTGATTTTAATTTTAATTGATTTTGATTTTGATTTTGATTTTGATTTTGATTTTGATTTTCTAATTGATTTTTGATTTTGATTTTGATTTTGATTTTGATTTTAATTTTGAATTTGATTTTTATTTTTATTTTTATTTTTATTTTGATTTTGATTTTGATTTTGATTTTGATTTTGATTTTGATTTTAATTTTTTAATTGATTTTGATTTTGATTTTGATTTTGATTTTGATTTTGATTTTGATTTTAATTTTTATTTTAATATTGATTTTCTAATTGATTTTGATTTTAATTTTCTAATTGATTTTCTAATTCATTTTCATTTTTATTTTCTAATTGATTTTCTAATTCATTTTCTAATTCATTTTCTAATTGATTTTCTAATTCATTTTCTAATTCATTTTCTAATTGATTTTATAATTGATTTTATAATTGATTTTATAATTGATTTTATAATTCATTTTCTAATTCATTTTAATTTTTACATTCAAATCTAAGTGCTAAACAACTAGAAGGAAAACCAAAAATAACACAAACTAATTCCCAAGGCCTTTTTAAAGAAGTTTTTTTTGCACCTCCTTTAATTTCTCCATTATGTTGTCTAATTCTTCTTAACGGATTTCTTGTAAATCCAATATAAGCATGATCTTTATATTTTTCATTTAAAGATGTTAATAAATAACATCCATAAAAACGAGGCATTTAAAATTAGAAAAGAATTTTGGAATATTTTTTAATTTTAATATAAATTAAATTATAAAAAAAAAAGGAAAAAAAAAATGAAAAATAAATTTTGAATTTTTTTTTAATTTAAAAAAAAAGAATCTTTGACTTTTTAAAAACCAAATTAAATTGAGTTTTTGAATTTAATTGGGGAACGAAAGTCATTAAAAAAATGAAATTTAAAAATATTGAAAATTTTTAAAATTTTATTATAAATTATTATAAAATTCATCAATCATTGGAGTATGAATATGAAGTTGTTGATGATTTGAAAAATCAATATTTTGCCAAATTAAAGATAAAGTAAATAAACGATCACTTTTTTTTTGAATAATTTGATAAATTCTAGAAATCCATTCAATACATTTTTTTAAATCTTTTTGAGAATAACCTAAATAAAATAAATTAAAAAAAAAAAAAATAAAATCAAATTTAATTTTTTGGATTTTAAATTTTAAATTAATTTACCAGTTAATTCTAAAACTTGTGAATGAGAAAAAAATAAAGAAAAAGCAGATGCTGTTAGAATACTTGGTTTGAATTCAAGACTTTTTGGATCAAAAATTGCAAATGTTAATAATCTTAAAATATTTGAATATAAATCATTTGGAAATTTCAAAATGGAAAATTGTTTTTCAACAAGTTGACATTTTTCATAATGATTTAAATTAATATCTGAAATCATTTCATTCATAAAATCATCCAAAATTTTATCTTTGTATAAATCATTATTGAGATGATGGAAAGATTTTTTGGAATTATTTTTTGATTTTGAAGTCCAAAATTTAAAAGTAGAAAATCTGTTTGAAAATTCTTTAACAATTTGAACCTCTTTTTGATTTGAAGAACCAAGCCAACAATAACGCTGAATGAAAAGTAATAAAAAGTTATTGCAAGTAAAAGAAGGAATATGAAAATTAATTGTATTTAGAATTTTATTTTCCATTTCAATTAAATTTTCTTTTGTAATTTTTTGATTTTTTTGATTTTTTTGATTTTTTTGATTTTTTTGTGATTGAACAAAATCATTTATAGAAACCATTTCTTCTTCTTGGAATTTCATAGCAATTAAAGAGGAAGCCAAAGAGATGATTTTTGGATCATTTAAATAATTTTGATTTTTAATTTGAATTTGATTTTGATTTTCATTTTGATTTTGATTTTCATTTTCAATTTCATTTTGATTTTCATTTTTATTTGGATTTTTAATTGAAATTTCTATTTTGGAAAGGAATTTATCACAAATTTCAACTGCAAGAAAGAATGTTTGCTTCTCTAAATGTAATACAAAACAAACATTTGATATTTCTTTTACTACTTTTTTTCTTAAATTTAATTTTTCTTTTGATTCAATAAGATCGTTAAATTTTGATATAAAAGTTGTATTCTCTTTGATAATCAAATTTTGAAGATGTTTATCAGATAAATATCGATCATTATAATTAGAAATTATTTCAGAATTTGAATTTGAATTTGAATTTGAATTTTTGACATTTTGAATTGATGTTAATTTTGTAAATTGAAAATTATTGTGTTTTTTTGATTTATTTTTTTGAATTGGAGATAACGGATTAACTGGTTCAATATTTGATTTTAAAAATTTTGAGATTATTGAAAGTTTTGATGTGATCTTTTGTTTTTTTTGATTTTGAGAGTTTTCATTATTGAGAAATAAATTGAAATTATTTGATTTAAATTTATTTTTTTGAAAATCATTTTGAAAATTTTTGTGGAATTTTTTTTGAATATTTTTTTTTGAATTTGAATTTGAATTTGAATTTGAATTTTTTTGAATAAAACTTTGAAAATCAAAAGATGATTTTAAAATTGTATTTGAATGAGAAAGATTATGATTGGATTTTGTATTTGGAAGAATAATATAAGATTCTAAAGGAAATTTATTATTGATCATTTTTTTTTAAAAAAAATTTTTTTTTTAACTAAATTTAAACTGAACAACTATTGAAATTTATTATTATTATTATTTAAACAAAAAGAAAAACAAAAGAAAAACAAAAAGAAAGAAAAAATGGAAAAAATTTTTTTGTTTAAAATTAAAATTAAATTTAAATTTAACGGTTAAAAAAATTTTTTTTTCTTTTTTCTTTTTTCATTTTTCTTCTTTTTAAAAAATGAAAAATTTTAAATCAATTCAATTTGTAAAAACAATTATTACTTTTTTAATGATAATAATTTTATTTGGTCTTCATAATCATGCTTTTCTTTGTCAAAGAAATTTACTTAAAAATAATCAACAAAATAGACTAGTTTTAATAAGTAATTTAGAAATTGAACCAATTGAAAAAGATAGAGAAACTTTAATTCAAAAAATAAAGACCAAATTTGAAAATTTATTTTACAAACAAATTGCAAATAACATCCAAAAATATATCAAACCAAACAATGTGGTTTTTATGGGAAATATGATTAAAAATGAAGAGAAAATCAATATAAAAGATGCAGAAATTAATGCTTTTCAAAGATTCCAAGATTTATTTTTTGAAGATTTAAATAAAAAAAAAGCAATTTTTATTCCAGGAAAAAATGAATTATTTCCTGATCAATTAAAACAAAATTTGGAAGAAAATTTAGAAGAACATTTAGAAGAAAATTATGAGAAAGAAATGCAAGAATATTTGACAGAAATTTTCAAGAGTAACTTCAATGATTTTAATATAAGAATGACGAAGGATGATCATGAATTGATTTTTTTAAATTCGCTTTTTCTTGATGAAGAAGAAACAAATCGGAATTTGGAAAGTTTGAATTTTCTCAAGTCATTTGAATCTCAAGCAAAAGCAAGAATATTATTTTCTCATTTACCTTTATCAAAGACAATAGGAGCATGTTTAGATGGAAACAACTCAACTCTTGAAGAAAAAAAGACTGTTTCAAAAGTTTCATCATTTGTTGTTTTAAGTTCTATTCTTCCTCGATTTATTTTTTCAGGAAATTCAGAAAAATATTGTGAATTTCGTTTTGGAAAAGAAACACTTGAATTTGTTGTTCCTTCTCTTCGCAAAACTGGCCAATATCTTATTTTTGAATATTTAGGTTCTGAAAATTCTCTTGGTTATGATTATAATATTTTGTCTTGTGGTTCAATTTCTTTCAAATTTTTTATTTCTTTTTGGATATCAAGTATCATTTGGTTTGTTTATGTGATTTATTCTTTTTTCACTGGAATTCATTTTTCTGAAGTTTGGAAAGAATTTCAAAAAAAGAAAAGAGATTCACAAAAAAGAAAAGAGAAATAAAAATTAAATTCATTTTGAATTTTTGAATTTTTGAATTTTTAAATGAAAAAAGTTTCAAGTTCATCAACAATCCATTCATTATAAGAACCAGCTAAATAACTTTTTGATTCATATGTATTCCGTCTAATTTCATAAGGCAGATTGTAACTTTCACCAAAATCAGAATAACCAGTTTGTAAATTAGCATTTAAACAAAAATCAGCTCCATTTCCAAAAGTTGGCCCACTCATTGAAGGATAAAAGAAAAGTGCATTTTCTTCTTGATCTTTTTTAATTGGAAATTTCTCTGGGTTTCTATCATTTTTATCATTTCTTAATGAAAAAATAAATGCATTTGGATCTTTAATATATCCATAAATTTTATTAGAATCTTCTTTTCTCCATTTTGATTTATCATTTGTAAATCCAACTTGAGTAAACCCTCCAAAAATGAAGTTATTTGTTGTTTTGATAATAATTAATGTTTTTCCTTTATTATCACAAATTGAATGCCATTTTTTAGAATCAAATCCATCTCTTTTTCTTGAATATCCTTTTTTCATTTTGGAAAAGAATTCATCATCATTTATCCATTCTTTTAATTTCTTGAAATGTTCTTTTTCTTTGATAATTTGTGAATTAAATCTAAATCTTGATTTAAAAATGAATGAATTTTGATTTTGATTTTGATTTTGATTTTCTTTTTCAATGAATTCATTTAATTCTTTTTCATTTTCTTGATCTTTAAGTATCAGGAATTGAATTAATTTTTGAAAAATTTGATTTGGAATTAAATCTTCTTTGAAAGTATCTTCAATTTCTTGTTTTGTGAAATCAATAAATCTTATTTTATGAATAATATTTGAAATTTGATTTTGTAATTTTTCTTTTTCTTTTTTTCCAACTTTTTCTTGATTAATATTTGATTTATGTTTTCCCCATTCTATTATTGATTGAAACATTTCAAATTCATTTATTGGAATGAAATCATTTAATAAAATAAAATTTAAATGATTTTCTTCAAGTTCAAGAAAAAATGAAGTTTTAATAAATTTTTCAAAATTTTCTAAAATAAATTTATAAGAAGAATCTAATAATTGATTTAAGTTCATTGTTTCAGATAATTTAAGAACATCAATAATAGTTTCAAATTGTAAATTGTTTTTGATAAAATTTAAACAAATTTCAATTAATTCATTAATTAAATATTTTGATGAAAAAATTAAAATTTGAATTGCATTTTCTAAATTAATTTCAATTTTTCCTGAATAAAAATAATTCAAAATTGAAAATAGAATTGAACTTGGAACATCTTTTAGAATTAATTTATTTTCTTTATTTTCTTTCATTTTAGAATCAAAAAGAGATTTAAAATATTCACTTCTTGAAGAAAGAATTGATTTATGAGTTTTAAATGAAATTTTATTTTGTTCGCAAATTATTTCAAAATCAAAATAACTTTCTTCTTTTTTTTGTTTTTGATTTTCATTTTGATTTTGATTTTGAAATAAATTTTTTAAATCATTTGAAAGTTTTTCTAAATTTGAATAATTTTCCATTTTTAAAAATTTTTGGAAAAGAAAAAAAATGAATTTTTGAATTTTTGAATTTTTGAATTTTTTTTGATTTATTTTTTTTGCAACATTTGCATTTGTGAAAAGCAGAAGAAGTGGATTGTTTCCAAGAAAAAAACATCATTTTCGCACTTGAATTATTTTTCTTATAAGAAACAATAACAAAAACAATCAAAGAAACAGCAATCAAAGCAGCAAAAACACCACCAACAATTTTACCCGTATTACTTGAAGAAGAAGAATCAGTTTGAGGCGAAGAAGGGGGATAAACACAATCAGCCAAGTTAGAACCAGTGGGGGAAGATCCATCATAAACAAGAGAGATCTGGTCCAAAACTAGACCAGAACAACCATTAACTAAAAATTTCAAATTTTTTGCTTTTGAACCACAAGCAATTTGATCCATTGGAATTGTAAAGGTTTGCCAAGAAGAAGTAATTTCTCCAGCGTAATAATAAGTTGAGCAATCATCCCAGACAAGCGACAAAGAAGAATAAGTGCCCGAAACGGTTCTGGCTTTAAAAGTAAGGCTTGTAAAAGCATTAAAATTAAATTCGGCAGATGATCCAATTATGAATCCAGCCGAGGTGTCAGCACTACCTGTATAAATACAATGACTCCCGCTAGAGCACGACGTAGAATATTCGAAGTTGATATTTGGAAGACCCCATTGGGTGACAAACCACCATTCAGTGAGCCATACATTTCCCTCAAAATACAGTCGAGTATTCCTGACTTCGACCGATTCATCATAAATTTTTCTTGAAGGTCCAGACCACGGACACCCCAAAGGATATGCCTGCGTTTGGGTAAATTGCGCATTGAAGCTGTAACGATAATCCTGCGGGTTTTGGCTTGGAATTGTTATGATGTCAGACTCTATGACCTCGTCGTAAAGTGAAGTGATTCTGAGCCGAAAACCTGTGCCTCCGTTCTCAATAGCTCCTGATTGGCCCGGTATTTGTTGGCTGCCTGCTCCTCTCCATTCAAACTTATTAGTCCAAGATCTCGGAAGTTCCATCCAATCATTAGGTGTGTTGACTCCATTTCCTGCCCCTATTTTTTCCATTTTGGAAATTCCGACTTTGTAATTATAAGGTGTGAATGCAACGCTGTATGAATTAGACCCTGATTCTGGCATGTAAAATCCAATGTTTCCTTCCGTTGGACATGGTATTATTTTGTACGTTGCTTCTTCATATCCTAATGAGTCTGCTAAACATCGCCAGTATTCTTCTCCACTTGTTTGTCCAAATTCTGAAATGTCAAATTGTGTTGTACTTTGTCCGCATTCTTCTCCTACTGCATTGTAATCACAAATATCTGCGACTATAAATGGACTTTTTTTATTTGAAATTTTAATTTTTTATCCGATTTTAATTTTAATTTTATATCCGATTTTAATTTTAATTTTAAATTTATAAATGAATTTTAATTTTAATTTTAATTCTGATTTTAATTTTAATTTTAATTTTAATTTTAATTTTAATTTTAAATTTAATTCTGATTTTAATTTTAAATTTAAATTTAATTTTAATTTTAATTTTAATTTTAATTTTAATTTTAATTTTAATTTTAATTTTAATTTTTAATTTTAATTTTAATTTTAATTTTAATTTTAATTTTAATTTTAATTTTAATTTTAATTTTAATTTTAATTCTGATTTTAATTTTAATTTTAATTTATAAAAGGAAGAAAACATACAAAGAACCTTTTGTTCCAGTAATTTCAACACATTCACCACATCTCAAACCACAAGAAACTAAATTTTGAGTAATACAAGTTGTAGAAAAATCAAGATTTGTATGAAAACCATTATAAAAATCTTGAGAAGCAGCAACAATAAGATTATCTTTAAAAAGTGCAACATCATTATAAACAGGTCCAAAACCACAAGTTCCCGCTTGATGTCCTCCACTTGATCCAACTGTGTATCTTGTTATTCTTCCAGTTTCACATGTTTGTTCATCTTATAAATTAAATTAAAAAGTAAAAATTTGTTTATTTTCTTTTTTTTTTCTTTTTTTTTTTTCTTTTAAATTCTTATTTTTACTTGTTTGGATTGCAAAAAATATAAAAAGCAAAAAAATTAAATTATTCATTTATTATTTAAAAAAGAAAACAAAACAGAAAAAAACAAGAAAACAACAAAAAAAAAATGAAAAAATTTTTCAAATTAAAAAAAAATATAAAAAATGAAAATAGATTTAATTTAATATTTAATTTATAAATTAATTTAAAAATATAATTTAATATTTAATTTTATTATTAAAATAATAATTTAATGTTTTAGATTTAAATATTTTATTATTTAAATATTTAACATATAAATATAAATAAGAAGAATAGATTTAATTTAATATTTAATTTATAAATTAATTTAAAAATATAATTTAATATTTAATTTTATTATTAAAATAATAATTTATTGTTTTAGATTTAAATATTTTATTATTTAAAAATATTTAACATATAAATATCAAAAATGAAAATAAGTTTAATTTAATATTTAATTTATAAATTAATTTAAAAATAATATTTAATATTTAATTCCATGTTTAAAATAATAATTTATTGTTTTAGATTTAAATATTTTATTATTTAAATATTTAACATATAAATATAAAAAATAAGAATAGATTTAATTTAATATTTAATTTATAAATTAATTTATAAATATAAATTAATATTTAATTTTATTATTAAAATAATAATTTATTGTTTTAGATTTAAATATTTTATTATTTAAAAATATTTTGAAAATTGATTTTTTTGAAATTAAAATTTTATCTTTTTTTTTGAATTAAATTGAATTAATATTAATTTGGAAATTTGTTTTAAAATTTAAATTTATTAATAATTTTTAAATTCCAAAAAAAAAAATTAAATTAAAAATTAAATTAAAATAATTTTCCTTTTTTTTTAATAATAAAAATTAATAAAAAATAATAATAATTTATTAATAAATTAATTTAAAATAATAAATTAAAAAGAAAATTGAATTAATTATTAATTTAAATTTATTCTTATTTTTTATATTTTTATTTATTTTCAAAATCCACTTTTTTTTATTCATTTTTTTTTTTAATTTTTTTTTTTCATTTTTTTCCTTTTTTTTTAATAAAACAAAAAACAAAACACAAAAAACAAAAAGCAAAAAACAAAATGGATAATAATAATAATAATAACCAAATTGAAAATGCAAATCAAAATGAAAATGAAAATGAAATGAAAAATTTAGAAAAAAAAGTAACAAAAAATTTAATTAAAAATTATTCAAACCTTTTAAATGGAAATTCATTTAAAGATTTTTCAATTTTTGTTGAGAATAAATCAAATACTTTTGAAATTAAAGTTCATAAATCAATTTTATCTTCAAGATCTTCTTTTTTTAATAAGTTTTTAAGAGGACAAAACGATATTGATAAAATTTCTTTAAATCAATTTAATAAAAAAGAAATGGAATCAATTTTGAGTTATATTTATTATGGAAATATTTCTTTTGAGAATCAAGAAAATCTTATTCAATTATTGGAAATTTCAATTTATTTTAAATTAAATTTATTGAAAGAAATTATTCAAAAAAAAATTTTAAATTCAATTAATTATTCAAATTTTTTCCAATTTTTATTCCAAAATCGAAATTTAAATTCAAATGAAATTGAAATAAAATGTTTTGAATTAATAAATCAAAATTTTTCCCAAATTCAGAATAATGAGAATTTATTCAATTTAACTAAAGAAGAAATTATCAAATTTATTCAATTTAAACAAGAAAAAAAAGAAATTTTTCAATTTAATTTTTTTCAATTTTTAAATAATTGGATTGAAAAAAGAGTTAAATCATTAAAATTAAGGAAATATGAACACAAAATGAATGAAAAGAAAAGATTATTTCATTCTTTTTTTTCATTATTTGATAAAGATTCAATTTCAAAACAAGATTTTGATAAATTAAAACAATTTGATATTTTTCTTCCCAAATCTTTTTTGAGCCAAATTCAACAACCTCTTTTGGAATTTACAGAACAAGAAAATCTAAATTTAAGAAGAGAAATTGAAGAGAAATGGAAGAAAGAAGTTGAAGATAAAAACAAAGAAAATCAAGATATGAAACCTATTTTTGATAAATATCGAGATCAATATCAAAAAGATTTGGAATATGAAAAGAAAATGAAGGAATTGGGAAAAGCATTTGCAAATTCAGAAATTATTAAAGATATTAAATATGTTAAGAAATTACAAGAATGGATAAATGATAATGATTTTTTTTCTAAAATGAAAAAAGGATTTTCAGCAAAAAGAGATGGATTTAATTGTAAAAAATGGCATAAAGCAGTTGATGATAAAGGAAAAACATTAATTATTATCAAAACAAAACAAAATTTTATTTTTGGAGGATTTACTCAAGTTGGATTTACAAATGATAAATCAAAATGGAATGACTCATTTTCAGATTCAGATTCAAATTCAGATTTAGATTCAGATTCAAAGTTGGTTTATCCAAATTATGGAGAAGGATATATTCCAGATTCAAATGCATTTATTTTTTCATTAAGAAATGATAAAGGGGATAGAAAACCAGATAAGTTTACAATTAAACAAGGAAAAGAAAAATATGCAATTTATTATGATTTAAATTATGGTCCAATTTTTGGATGTAAATATAAATAATTTATATTTAATAAATATTTATTATTATAATTAAAATTAAATTAATAAATAATCCAAAATATTAATATAATAAATAATATTATTATTTCAATTTAAAATAAAATTAATTTTAAATTAAATTATTATTAATTATTATTAAAATTAATTATTTATCTTTATTAAAATAGATGGTAAATAATTTATATTTAATAAATATTTATTATTATAATTAAAATTAAATTAATAAATAATCCAAAATTTTAATATAATAAATAATATTATTATTTAAATTTAAAATAAAATTAATTTTAAATTAAATTATTATTAATTATTATTAAAAATTAATTATTTATCTTTATTAAAATAGATAGTAAATAATTTATATTTAATAAATATTTATTATTACAATTAAAATTAAATTAATAAATAATCCAAAATATTAATTAATATATAAATAATATTATTATTTAAATTTAAAATAAAATTAATTTTAAATTAAATTATTATTAATTATTATTAATATTAATTATTTATCTTTATTAAAATAGATTGTAAATAATTTATAATTAATAAATAATTATTATTATAATTAAAATTAAATTAATAAATAATCCAAAATATTAATATAATAAATAATATTATTATTTCAATTTAAAATAAAATTAATTTTAAATTAAATTATTATTAATTATTATTAATATTAATTATTTATCTTTATTAAAATAGGGGAGTAAATAATTTATATTTAATAAATATTTATTATTATAATTAAAAATTAAATTAATAAATAATCCAAAATATTAATATAATAAATAATATTATTATTTCAATTTAAAATAAAATTAATTTTAAATTAAATTATTATTAATTATTATTAAAATTAATTATTTATCTTTATTAAAATAGATGGTAAATAATTTATATTTAATAAATAATTATTATTATAATTAAAATTAAATTAATAAATAATCCAAAATATTAATATAATAAATAATATTATTATTTCAATTTAAAATAAAAATTAATTTTAAATTAAATTATTATTAATTATTATTAAAATTAATTATTTATCTTTATTAAAATAGATGGTAAATAATTTATATTTAATAAATATTTATTATTATAATTAAAATTAAATTAATAAATAATCCAAAATATTAATATAATAAATAATATTATTATTTCAATTTAAAATAAAATTAATTTTAAATTAAATTATTATTAATTATTATTAAAATTAATTATTTATCTTTATTAAAATAGATGGTAAATAATTTATATTTAATAAATAATTATTATTATAATTAAAATTAAATTAATAAATAATCTAAAATTTTAATATAATAAATAATATTATTATTTAAATTTAAAATAAAATTAATTTTAAATTAAATTATTATTAATTATTATTAAAATTAATTATTTATCTTTATTAAAATAGGGAGTAAATAATTTATATTTAATAAATATTTATTATTATAATTAAAATTAAATTAATAAATAATCTAAAATATTAATATAATAAATAATATTATTATTTCAATTTAAAATAAAATTAATTTTAAATTAAATTATTATTAATTATTATTAAAATTAATTATTTATCTTTATTAAAATATATATAGGTGATATTCATTTAAAATCTGATTTACAACCTGGTTGGTCAAATTTTGGTCAAAGTTATAATCTACCTAATGGAATTACTTATAATACAAATGAATCTCAAAGTTATTTAGCTGGCTCTAATTCTTCATGGGTTGTTGATGAACTTGAAACTTATTTCATTTAAAAATTCAAAAAATTCAATTTTCTTTTACTTTCAATCCAAAATCAAATCAATAAATAAGAAATAATTTAAATTTAAAATTCTTTATTTAAATTTTGAAATTGAGAAATTTTAATTGTCTAAATGCTGATTAATAAAATCATCCATATTTTCATCAGGTAAATTAGTTGTATCATAAACTTCCTCATCTTCACCATATTGAATAGTCAAATCAATTTGAAGTAAAACTCTTGCAATAGAGTCTTCATCAGTAATATCGAGAGTAGTAAAACCGACCAAACTAAAGTCCTGGAGTAATTTAATAAACGCCTTATTGAGTTTATAAAACAAAGGGTTATTATTTCTATTTACTAATCTCAGCATTTCTTGCGGATTTGAAGAAATAAATTTTTTGACAGTTTTTCTTTCTTGTTTTCCCAATAAATCCATTTTCGAAATCACATTTACAAAGGGAATTTCGAGTTGAATCATTGAAGAAAGACAGGCCAACATTCCACTGATAAATTTATAAGGTTCCAAAATAAAGTGGCAATCAATTATATAAACACCGCAAACAGTGTAATTCCAATTTTGCATTTCTTGAATCAATTTTGTCATCAAAGAAAAATGCGAATATAATTCAATTTGACCAGGACAATCAATGATTAAATAATCGTCTTCAAATTCGCCAATTTGCTTTTTGAACCATTCAATATTATTAATAAAATATTCCATACAGAATACTAATCCTCCATTTGGTCCATAATTTAGCTCTTCTGTTACATCTTCTAATGAAATTAAGTCCCGAATATCGATTGTTGGATTATATGCAAAATATTCTGCTGCTGGATCTAGATTAATGCAGTGAACTGTTCTTCTTGAAAGTTCACAATGTTTTTGTATTGTTTGTGTATAAGTTGACTTTTTTTTTTTTGAAGAAAGAAATTTAATTAAATTGAATTATTTTTTTTTTAAGATTGAATTTATTAAAAATTTACTTTTCCACTTCCAGCAGGTCCAATTACTAATTGAGCTTTTCTTCCCATTTAAAAAAAAAACAAAAGAAAAGAAAAATGAAATGAAAAAAATGAAAAAAAAAATATCCGATTTAGAAAAATAAAAATAAAAAAAAAAAACTATTTAAGAATTCAAAAATTTTTTTTTCATTTTTCATTTTTCATTTTTCATTTTTCTTTTCTTTTTTTAATGTCTTCTTTAAATAATTCTCAATATCATTCAAATTCAGTAATTGAAAATAATGGAATTGATATTCAAAAATTAAAAAATAATTTCCCAACTTTGGTTGAAAAATTTATTAAAATTTCACAACCAAATCAAAATTCAGATCCAAAATTAATATGTTCACTTGCAAATTTACTTTCAGAATTAATTCCTTTATTTATTGAAAACCAAAAAATTGATCAATTAAATTTCATTTCAAATTCATTTATGAATCAATTAAAAAACGCAATTCAGCAAATATTTCCTGATCCAAATGTTTTAAATGCGGTTGTTTTTTGTCAAGCAATAATAGATAATAGAATTGTTTTAGAAAATATGGAATTTGATGCTTTTTTGGAAAGTACTTTTGAAATTATAGGATTTTATTTTGTTAAATTTACTGAATATAATCAAAATCAAAATCAAACTGGAAATGAAAATCAAACCAATTTTTTCGAACATCTGCTTGAAGATACACAAAAACTATTGCTAAATTTATTAACAAAATCCGTCAACAAAGAAGAGCCAATAATTAAAATTAGAACAGAATATCTTCTTGATTTTATTCATAAGAAATTTATTGGAATCCATGATTTACATGTTGTGAAATACACTATTGATTGTCTTATTCAAAATTTACAAGAAAATATTCAAAATGATGAAAATATTCAAAACAATATTTTACTTTTCCAAATAATTTCCTCATTCTCAATTTTAACAGAAGAAGTGTTTCTCTACTTAATAAATAATATTCTTGATCCACAATTCCAGAGAACAATGTATATCAAATGCATAATTTATAATACTTCCAAAATATTGAAAGTTTGCAATCAATATGCGAAGTTTTTAAAACATGAATCGTATATTCGAGTGATTTCTTTTGTAGCAAAATTGATTGATCCTGAAATATTTCCAGTTGTTTTCTCACCAAATCAACAAGAAATCAAAAACGAAATTGAAGATTTGCAATTAAAAATCAACAACATTTTTGATGCTCTTATTAGCAAAGTTCTTCTTAATGTTGAAGTAGTTCCAATCGATATTCGCAAAATGATATTAGAAGAAATTTGTGTTGAAAAGGAGGAAATTAGTTATTCCAAAAGTTCAAGATTCACAATTTATTTGATTATTTGCTCAAATGCAGAAGAATTTGATACTGAATTCCAATTTGAAATTTTTAAATATTTTCACGGTTTCGTTTCCAAAATTCTTCCTCAATGTTTGCATGTTTTAATGATTGATCAAGAAGGAAATTTCTATAAAAAAATGTTGGAATCTTTATCTCAACTTATCAAGATAATTTCGTTTGAAAGAAACAAGCAATCAACAGGGATTTTATTATCATTATTGCTATCTCAACATTTTTTTGTTGTTGAGATTGTGAGTGATATTTGGAGTTCTCTTATTTTTAATTCTCAATCAAATCAAATCAAATCATATTGTTTAACAATTTTGGAGACTTTTTTCCTTCTTTTTAACAAACAAATTGGATTGTTGTTAAATTCCAATTCTGCGCATCCCAATCTCATCTCAAAATTTGCGAAATCGGGAGTGAAAAAAATTACTCGACAAGTTTTCCTTTCTTTAGATTCATCGGGAAAAATTCAATTATATAATCAGATAATCTCGCTTTGTCAAGTGATATTTCCAGGATTTACAAATCAAATTTCTCCCAAATTCTTTGCCAATGAATATCTAACTAAAATCTTTCATTTTCTCTTTCAATTACTTCCATTAAAAGAACTTGAAAGTGAATTTAATGCAATTTATGGAAGAAAATTAATATTTTCATTGATTTATTTTTGGAATGATTTCACACAAAATGGAGATGAAAAACATCTTGAACAACTTTTGGAAATGATTAAGCTTATTATTGATAACAATACAAATTTAGACCCAAAAGACTTAAAAATGGCAATGGGATTGAGTGTTGGATTTCTTATAAATCCACCAATTTGGTTTCATAAATTTAATAATCAAAGAACAAATTTAATTGGAATCATTTCTTCAACAATCAATTTTATTCCTGATTTTTTGATTGAAAAAGTGATCTTTTCGTTTGAAGATTTATTACTTAATCACAATTTAGACAAATTATCCAAAATTGCAATTTTAGATTTTTTTCAAAATTTTGGAGAAGTTTTTATTAATTATTACAATAGATTAATTGCAAATCTAAATAATAATAACAACAATAATAATCATCAAAATTACGAACAAAATGGAAATGATATTTTAGAAAATTCAAAAATGATTAATTCAATTCGTTCAATTTTTCGATATTTTTTCCAAAATCAACCTAAAGAAGATCAAATGATTATTTCCTATTTTTCTTTATCATATTTAACTTTTTATAAATATTTACAATCTTCAAATTTAGTTCAAATTTTTGCAAAAAATGAACATGAACAAATTATTAATTTTATTATTAAAATGACAAAACAATCAGGAGTTGATCAAAAAATATTAGAAACTCAATCACTTATTTTTGAAAGTGATTCAGTTTATCAACAATATTTATCAAATGAAAAGAAAGTTATTGAAATTTCTTTACAAGAAAATATACAAGAAAATATACAAGAAAATATACAAGAAAATATACAAGAAAATATACAAGAAAATTTACAAGAAAATTTAAATCAAAATTTACAAGAAAATTTACAAGAAAATTTACAAGAAAATTTACAAGAAAATTTACAAGAAAATTTAGAACAAAATTTAAATCAAAATTTACATCAAAATTCAGTTCAAGAAATATTTGAAAATATTGAAATAAATTTAAATAAAATTATTAGAAAAATTAAACAAGATGAAAATGAAAATGAAAATGAAAATGAATTAACAGAAGAAGAAACTAGAAAATTTATTGAATCAATTTCTTTAAAACTTTTACAAATTAAACATTCTGTAATTAAATGAAATTTTAAAATTAAAAAATTGAAAAATTTTTTATTAATTAACTAATTAACAAATTAATTAATTTTGAGAAAGTTTGTTTCTTTTTTCATTATAAAAAGTACAAATTGAATTAAAATTTTGTTCTCTTTTTCTTGTTTCAGAATTTTTTAATAAATTTTTTTCCTTTTCATTTTGATTTTTATTTTGATTTTCAATTTGATTTAAATTTTCAATTTGATTTAAATTTTCAATTTGATTTAAATTTTCAATTTGATTTAAATTTTCAATTTGAATTTGAATTTGATTTTGATTTAAATTTTCAATTTGATTTTGATTTAAATTTTGATTTTGATTTAAATTTTGATTTTGATTTTGATTTTGATTTTGATTTTGATTTAAATTTTCAATTTGATTTAAATTTTCAATTTCAATTTGAATTTGGTTTTGATTTAAATTTTCAATTTGAATTTGATTTTGATTTTGATTTTGGTTTTGAATTTGATTTTGAATTTGATTTAAATTTTCATTTTGATTTAAATTTTGATTTTGATTTAAATTTTCAATTTGAATTTGATTTTGATTTTGATTTAAATTTTGATTTTGATTTAAATTTTCAATTTGATTTAAATTTTCAATTTGATTTTGATATAAATTTTGATTTAAATTTTCAATTTGATTTAAATTTTCAATTTGATTTTGATTTTGATTTTGATTTTGATTTAAATTTTGATTTAAATTTTCAATTTGAATTTGATTTTGATTTTGATTTAAATTTTCAATTTGATTTAAATTTTGAATTTGATTTTGGTTTTGATTTAAATTTTCAATTTGAATTTGATTTTGATTTAAATTTTCAATTTGATTTAAATTTTCAATTTGAATTTGATTTTGATTTTGATTTAAATTTTCAATTTGATTTAAATTTTCTTGTAAATTTGGTTCTAAATTTGTAATCTCAAAAACCCATTTATTTTTTCTAACAAGATTAGCCAATTTTGATATAAAATCACAATTATCCAAAGTATTCAAATCACCAATCATAATCAATTTTTTTTTAGCTCTAGTCAAAGCAACATTAATCCTCCTCCAATCAGGAATTAAAGTACCAATTTCCTTTCTATCATTTGATCTAACAAAAGTAATAATTAAACATTCCTTATCTCTTCCTTGATAAGAATCAATAGTATGAATTTCAAGACCATCCAAATCATTTGAAGAATTAATAAGAGAAGGAGAAGAATTTGAAGATTGACTTTTGATAAGATTTTGAGATTTGGAAGACTTAATCATATGCTTAAGAATTTTGACTTGGGCATTATAAGGAGAAATAACTCCAATATCAGAACCAGAAAGTCCCGAAATGGCAAATGCATTCAAAATACCAAGAGTTAATTCAGCTTCTTTTATGTTATAAAGGGAGCCTGAATCATGAGTTTCTCGAAATGAAGAATCCTTTTGTGTGTCAATAAATAAAACGGGAAGATCAGGATCAATTGCTTTTAAAATTTCTAACGGAATTTTTGGATTGAAAAAAGTTGACAGGATTTGAGAAGAGAAATTGAGGGATAATTTAGCAGACGAAATTAAACTATTCGGACACCTTAGTTTGTGGTTGTAAAATAGTTCATTTGCAACAGACATGATTTCTTGGTTCATCCGATATTGGGTTGTGAGAGAAACACTTGATTCTGGATGATGAACATAAAGAGTTTCAAAAAGACTCGTTGATAATCCCTCTGCTCTTGCAATCGGATTAATCACAAGCGGAGGGAGTTGATTTTGATCCCCAACAAGAACAAATTTCTCTGCATAAAGTAGCGGTCCTATTGTGTTGGGAACAGAGACTTGGCTTGCTTCATCAATGATGCAGAAATCAAAATGTGATTTTCTTGTTCGAAAAAAATTATGATTCATTCCAGATGTTGTTGTTGCCACAAGTTGGATTTTTTCAAGGTTTTCTCGGAAGTTTATTACAAATGATTCTTCAATATTTTCTGGATCCATTGATTTCACCATGTTTTCAAGTGTGAATTCGTATATTTCTTTGTGGGTTCGTTGTGAACTTCCAATTCGAATGAATTTTGTTGAATGTTTTTGGAAAAAATCTTTGATTTTGAGAAGAACATTATCAACTGCAATATTAGTAAATGCAGAAAGAAGAACAGATTTATTGTTTGAAATGAGAATTTTTATTAATTCAGATATTAGTGTTGTTTTTCCTGTTCCTGGGAATCCTAATATTAATGTGTAGTTTTGTGATAAGAGAACTTTTTTGATTGCTTCTAGTTGATCTTCGTTCAGAAACTTTGATAATTTTTCAATTCTTTTTTGTGATAAATTAAGCAGTGTTTGTTCTTTTTTTAAATTTTCCAATTCGAGATCGATTTTTTGATATAACTTTAAATTTTTATTTGAATTTGAATTTGAATTTGAATTTTGATATAAATTTGAATTTGAATTTGAATTTGAATTTGAATTTGAATTTGAATTTGAATTTGAATTTGAATTTTGATATAAATTTGAATTTTTATTTGAATTTGAATTTGAATTTAAATTTGAATTTGAATTTGAATTTGAATTTGAATTTGAATTTGAATTTGAATTTGAATTTGAATTATGAAAATTCAATTTAATCAATTTAATTTGTGGAGATTTTTCTTGATATTTTGTTTCTAATTGATTTAAAGGATTTATTTGTTTTGAATTTGAATTTAAATTTAAATTTTGTTTTGAATTTGAATTTGGTTTTGAATTTGAATTTTGTTTTGAATTTGATAAATTTAAATTTAAATTTTGATTTTGATTTGAATTTGGATTTGAATTTGATAAATTTAAATTTAAATTTTGTTTTGAATTTGATAAATTTAAATTTAAATTTGGTTTTGAATTTGATAAATTTAAATTTAAATTTTGTTTTGAATTTGATAAATTTAAATTTAAATTTAAATTTTGATTTGAATTTGAATTTGGTTTTGGATTTGAATTTAAATTTAAAGTTTGATTTTGGTTTTGATTTAAATTTAGTAAAGGTTTGAGCTTTAATTTTGTTAAAGGTTGAGGATTAAATTTCTTTTGATTTGAATTTGAATTTGAATTTGAATTTGAATTTGAATTTTGATTAAATAAAGGATTGAGTTTGAGAGGAGTTAAAGGTAACATATTCTTGTTTTGATTTAAATTTTGGTTTATCTTTATTGTTAAAGGTGAGAAACTTTTAAATCGATTTAAATTTAAATTTTGATTTGAATTTTGATTTTGGTTTGAATTTAATTTTGAATTTTGATTTGAATTTTGATTTAAATTTTGATTTAAATTTGAATTTAAATTTTGATTTGAATTTTGATTTGAATTTGAATTTGAATTTGAATTTTGATTTGAATTTTGGTTTGAATTTGAATTTTGATTTGAATTTGAATTTAGATTTAAATTTAGATTTTGATTTAATTTTTGATTTAAATTTTGATTTGAATTTGAATTTAAATTTGAATTTAAATTTTGATTTGAATTATGGAAATTCAATGGAATCAATTTAATTTGTGGAGATTTTTCTTGATATTTTGTTTCTAATTGATTGTTATTATTATTTAGTGAATTTGATAAATTTAAATTTGGTTTTGGATTTGAATTTAATAAAGAATTTATTTGGAATTGATTTTTCAGTGAGCTTTCTTGAAGTTGATTTAAAATTAATTGATTTTGATTATTTTTGAATAGATTATTTATATTTGTTTTGTTTTCATTCATAAATTGAGGAGAATTAAGATCAACAACCATTTCACGAAGACCTAAATTAGAAGGTTCTGAAAATAATTTGAACAAATTATCTCTAGCAAGAGAAAGAGAATGAGTATGTTCTGAACAATCCAATCTCCAAAACTGATTTTCTTGTTGATTTTTCTTGTCAAGCCAAAAAATTCTTTGATGAACTTCAATTTCAATAGTATAACGAGAAAGAGCAACAATATATCCTTCACAAATACCAATTTTATTTGAGTAAAATTTGGAAAACTCTTCATCTTCCAAAAAATCTTCGGATATTATTACTCGAGTTCCTTCAGAAAAATGATCCATTTTTAATAAAGATTCCTGTTTTTTCCCTTTTGAATTCATTTTTGGATCGGGAGCTCTATAGAACTTATAAATCCATGTGAATCGTGTCGAAACAGAGTCTTGAATCAGTGATAATCTTGTTATTGTTAACCCCAAACTTTCTCGTTCACTTCTCTTTTGGATCCAAATGTTCTGTTGAGTTGAGATGAGTTCATTTTCCTCAAGATTGATCAACCGATTCCATTTCTTAAGAAAGTTAACGTGGTTCTGAGAAAGTAATTCTTGAGAAGATGTTAAATCAAATTGAGGTTGTGTAAATGGATCGTGGTCAAGTTGTTCAAAAATCCCACAAATTTTACGAAATCCACATTTTTGGCATTTGAATCTTGAAGGATCATCGAAATCTGGCAAATGGTTTTGTTTGAAAGAATCAACAATCTTATTTCTTTGGATCATGAGATCGACAAGAACATGTTGATTATGTTCCACTCCAAGCATAGATTGCTGGGGTTTTAGAGGGAGGTAATGAAGAAGACCACAAGGGATATCCTGAAGATAACGGTTTTTTAAGAGCTGCAGATAAAGAACGACTTGAGCCAAGTGAGACGAAGCGTTCATTTTTGTGGAGTTTTTGAGTTCCAAAGGAAGAATAGCGATTTGCTGTTGGGATTGTTCCTTCTCTTCGGAACTCAAAAAAGGGTTTTTTTGGATCTGATCGGAATTTTGTATTTGATTTGACAGATTCGGGAAAAATAACGTCTCAATTACAGCATCAAGTCGACCTTTCAATCCCAACAAAGGAGACCAAACAGACTCTTCTGAGCTGAGCAAATTCAGGCATTTGAAGCGAACCAAGCGATCTGATTCAAACAAGATCTCCGAACTGTCAATAAAAAAGGATTTTCGCCAATCCAAAAAATGGGGGATACTTTTGAAAATTTCGGAAATTAATTGGTTGACTTGTGTTGTTGGAGAAAGAAGCATTGACTCCCAGTTCTCCAAGATGACTTCACGGACAATTTTCTCAAGAAGAGAATGGTCGCAGGAGATCAAGGCGAACTGAAGGAATTTTTGGAAAATGAGATGCAAAATATTTCCGACTAATAAAGTGGCTTCGGTTAACTCATTATAACTTCTAGGGAATTTTTGAGACAGAACCACTTTACGCAAACACCACTCGCTCTGATGAACCGTTGTTACATTCACTAGCACATCCGGTTCGACAATCATAATATCTGTGTTTGTTAAACAAAAATACTCTTTTTGTTTGTAATCGCAATTCTCAGGCGATATGAAAATTCTCACATAATTCCCCACATTTAGTATCGAGTTTCGCCACTTCCCTTTCGGCACAACAACTGATAATGTTCCCTCGGTTGCGTGTCTTAAGACGAAATAGCGGTTGGTTTTGTTTTTGATGATCGATTTGATCATGTATTTTTCTTGATTTTTGATTTGAACATAATTTGGTTTATTTTTTATTTGTTTGTTCATTTATTTTTGATTTTGAAAAGAATTGTAAATTTTGTAGAAAAATTAATTTCAAAAATAATTTCAAAAGAATTTGAATTATTTTGAATTCGTTAAACTTTAAAAAAAAAAGGAAAAAAAAAAATGAAAAAAAAAAATGAAAAAAATTTTTTTAAAATTATTAATCAAAAAAATTAAAAGCGAAGTTGATTTTGAGACTGGAATTTTGAATTGAGAATTAATTTTGTTAATATTCCAGTTTTTGAAGAAGTTTTTTTATTATTGAAAAAAATGATTTTTTTCTTTTGGAAAATTTTTTAAAAAAAGAAAAAAGTGGTTTTTGTTTAGTCGCTAAATAACGACAATGAGAATTAAAAAAGAAGCAAGCTTGCGATTAATCTCTTTGAGGAGGTCTTCTTCCTGAGAAATATTGGTTTCTTCTTGGGGAAAATTGTGGGTAGAAAGGAGGGTAAGCAACCATCATTGGGAAAGTTTGAGGCAAGCGATTTCTATTAAAAGATCTACCTGAATTATCTCTTGGTCTATTGAACTGTCTTTGAGGATTAAAAGGGCGACGATTTGATTGGGGGAATCTTGATCTAGAGGGCTGAGTTCTTTGTGAAAATTGATTTCGAAAGTTTCGAGGGTTTCGAGGTCTTTGGAAACGTGAATTTCTTGATTGGAATGGCATTTGTCCTGTTCGTCTCATCATTGGTTGTCTGAATCCTCTTTGTGGGTTGAATGGTCTTCGCCGATTTCCAAATGGCATTTGGGATCTTGGATTTCTTCTTTGATTTGAAAATCTTGATCTTTGTTGATCATTTGGTTTGTTGGAGAAATTTGATCGGATTGTATCTTTTCGTGGAAATGATATGTCTTGGCTTGAGTAGATTTTTCCTGGTGGTGCTTGATATCCAACTATGTTAGTGTCTTTGGGTGCTGTTTTAGAAAGCTGGATCACGATGTATTCGATTCTTTTTGTTGTTTCCACACTATTTTTCAATTTAATTTTTTATCCGATTTTAATATTAAAATTAATATTATAAATGAATTTTATAAATGAATTTTAATTTTATAAATGAATATTAATTTTAATTTAATTTTAATTTTAATTTTAATTTTAATTTAATTTTAATTTTAATTTTAATTTGAATTTTAATTTTAATTTTAATTTTAATTTAATAAATGAATTTTAATTTTAATATTAATTTTAATTTTAATTTTAATTTTAATTTTAATTTTAATTTTAATTTTAATTTTATAAATGAATTTTATAAATGAATTTTAATTTTAATTTTAATTTTAATTTAATTTTATTTTTAATTTTAATTTTATAAATGAATTTTAATTTTAATTTTAATTTTAATTTTAATTTTATAAATGAATTTAATTTATAAATCTTGAATAATTCGAAGACAAGTACATATCAAGACCTTCTTCTCTTGGAATCCATGTAGATTTTAATTCAGTAACTCCAATCTCAACAATTTGATGTAGATCTTTTATAACTTGTTTAACTCTTTCTGTAATGATAAGAGCATGATGAATAGCTGAACCTCTTGCTCTTACTTCCACTTTGTCTCTATTTTCTAAATTTCTTAAAATTAATCTAAAAATCCAATTTTTTCTTGATCTTGGTGAAATTCTAATTTCTCCTGGTTGTGGTCTTGTTCGATTGGTTTTTCTTTGAAGTGAAAATTTTTCCATCCTAATTATAATTTTAATTATAATTTTAATTATAATTTTAATATTATTTTAATTTTAATATTTATATTTATATTTATATTTATATTTATATTTATATTTATATTTATAATTACATTTACATTTATATTTATATTTATATTTATATTTATATTTATAATTATATTTATATTTATAATTATATTTATATTTATATTTATATTTATATTTATATTCATATTTATATTTATATTTATATTTAAATATTTATATTTATATTTATATTTATATTTACATTTACATTTATATTTATATTTATAATTAAATTTATATTTATAATTAAATTAATATTTATATTTATATTTATATTTATATTTATATTTATATTTATATTTATATTTATATTTATATTTATATTTATATTTATATTTAGATTTAGATTTATATTTATATTTAGATTTATATTTAGATTTAGATTTAGATTTAGATTTATATTTATATTTATATTTAGATTTATATTTATATTTATATTTATATTTATATTTATATTTTGATTTATATTTATATTTATATTTATATTTATATTTATATTTATATTTATATTTATATTTATATTTATATTTATATTTATATTTATATTTATATTTATATTTATATTTAGATTTATATTTATATTTATATTTATATTTATATTTATATTTAGATTTGATTTATATTTCTATATAAATGTAAAATGAAATTCTGCATAAAAGTGTTGTGATTAAGATAAAACATTTAATTGTTAAATAAATGCTTGAGAAACTTAATTAAATAATTTATAAAAAGAGGAAAAAAAAATTTTTTTTATTTTAATAAAAATTATTTACAAATTTAAAAAAAAATGAAAAAAATGAAAAAAAAAATAAAAAAAAATTATTAAAATTCTCCTTTTTTTTTTAATCATTTTTTTTTTCTCCCTTTTTTTAATTTTTATTCTTTTATTATTATTAAAAAAAAAAACGAAAATTAAAATTAAAATTAAAATTAAAATTAAAATTAAATTAAAATGACACAAATTAGTAGACAATTTAAAATTGTAGTTCTTGGAAAAAGTGGTGTTGGAAAAACTTGTTTGTCTCTTCGTTTTTGTCAAGAAAAATTTTATCAAACTCAAGATGCAACTGTTGGTGGTATTTATTTTTGTTTTATTTTCGTTTTTTATTGATTCTTTTCCTTATTATTTTTTTTAATCTAAATCTTTTTATAAACTTTTTTATTTTTTTTTTTCATTTAGCTTCTTTATTAACTAAAACTTTAAAAATTGAAGGAAATGAAGTTTGCAAATCTCTTTTAAAGCTTTTATATCAAAATTATTTATTAAATTAATTATAAAATTAATTATAAAATTATTTATAAAATTATTTATAAAATTATTTATAAAAATATTTATAAAATTATTTATAAAAATATTTATAAAATTATTTATAAAAATATTTATAAAATTATTTATAAAAATATTTATAAAATTATTTATAAAATTATTTATAAAATTATTTATAAAATTATTTATAAAATTAAATATAAAATTATTTATAAAATTATTTATAAAATTAATTATAAAATTAATTATAAAATTATATATAAAATTATTTATAAAATTAATTATAAAATTATTTATAAAATTATTTATAAAATTATTTATAGTATTATTTATAAAATTATATATTAAATTATTTATTAAATTATTTATAAAATTATTTATAAAATTATTTATAAAATTAAATATAAAATTATTTATAAAATTAAATATAAAATTAATTATAAAATTATTTATAAAATTATTTATAAAATTATTTATAAAATTAATTATAAAATTATTTATTAAATTATTTATAAAATTATTTATTAAATTATTTATAAAATTATTTATAAAATTATTTATTAAATTATTTATAAAATTATTTATTAAATTATTTATAAAATTATTTATAAAATTATTTATAAAATTATTTATAAAATTATTTATAAAATTAAATATAAAATTATTTATTAAATTAATTATAAAATTAATTATAAAATTATTTATAAAATTATTTATAAAATTATTTATAAAATTAATTATAAAATTATTTAAAAATTATTTATAAAATTATTTATAAAATTATTTATAAAATTATTTATAAAATTAAATATTAAATTAAATATAAAATTATTTATTAAATTAAATATAAAATTATTTATTAAATTATTTATAAAATTATTTATAAAATTATTTATTAAATTATTTATAAAATTATATATAAAATTAAATATAAAATTATTTATAAATTTATTTATTAAATTATTTATAAAATTATATATAAAATTATTTATAAAATTAAATATAAAATTATTTATAAAATTAATTATAAAATTAATTATAAAATTATTTATAAAATTATTTATAAAATTAAATATAAAATTAAATATAAAATTAATTATAAAATTATTTATAAAATTATTTATAAAATTATTTATAAAATTATTTATAAAAATATTTATAAAATTATTTATAAAATTATTTATAAAATTAAATATAAAATTATTTATAAAATTAAATATAAAATTATTTATAAAATTATTTATAAAATTATTTATAAAATTATTTATAAAATTAATTATAAAATTAATTATAAAATTATTTATAAAATTATTTATAGTATTATTTATAAAATTATATATTAAATTATTTATTAAATTATTTATAAAATTATTTATAAAATTATTTATAAAATTAAATATAAAATTATTTATAAAATTAAATATAAAATTAATTATAAAATTAAATATAAAATTATTTATAAAATTATTTATAAAATTAATTATAAAATTAAATATTAAATTATTTATAAAATTATTTATAAAATTATTTATAAAAAAAGATAAAAATGCAATTATGGGATACAGCAGGACAAGAAAGATACGAAAGTATGACTCCAATGTATTTTCGTTCTTCTGCAGCAGCTGTTGTAGTTTATGATATTACAAGCAAAGTATCTTTTTTTTTTTTTAAAATTTTAAATCAAAATCTGAAAAAAAAGACTTAATCTTTTTATATTAATTTATTTTTAAAATAAAAAAGCAAAGTTTTGAAAAAGCAAAATTTTGGATAAATCAATTCCAAAATTTTTTTTCAGAAGATAAAACAATTTTTCTTGTTGGAAATAAATTAGATTTATCTGATAAAAGAAAAGTTGAAACTTCTGTTGCAAATGAATTTGCTCAAAGAAATGGATTTGTATTTTTTGAAGCTTCTGCAAAAACAGGAGATAATGTTGTTCCCATTTTTGAAAAACTTGGTAAAAAAAATTAAATTAAAAAAGTGGAACAAAAAATTAAATTAAAAAATTAAATTAAAAATTAAATTAAATAGCGAATGTTCTTGTTCAAGAAACACAAGAAACACCGAAAACACAAAAACAAATTCTTCAACATAATATTAAAGTTGCAGAAAAAGAAAAACAAAAAGATTGTTGTTAAATCAAAAAATTTAAAAAATTGGAATTTTTTTTTTGTTTTTTTTATTTTTCCCTTTAATAAAAAAAAAATAAGAATCCAAATCAAAAAAAACAAAATAAATCAATTAAGAAAATTAATTTTTTTTTCGCAAAGCAAAGCAAATTGAAAATCAAAATGAAAATCAAAATCAAAATGAAAATAAAGAAAGAAAAAATAAAAGAGAAAAAGAAAAAGAAAAAGAAAAAGAAAAATCAAAAAGAAAAAAAAGGGAAGAATTAGTTATTTTGATTTGGAGGAGGTTGATAGAAAGATTGATGTTGAGGTTGTTGATTTGTCATTTGTTGATTTGGAGGAGGAATTTGTTGAACTTGTTGATTTGGTTGCATTGGTTGGTTAGGCATTTGTTGGTTAGGCATTTGTTGATTAGTTTGCATTTGTTGGACTTGTTGCATTTGAGGTCTTTGATTTGGAACAATTCCTTTCATTTTGAAAAAGGAAGTTAATTGGAGAGGAATTTCCTCCAAAGTTGCTTTAGCAAGTTCGGAAACTGGTTTGTTTTTATACTCAGAAAAAGGGATAAAATTAACGATATCACGATGCATAGTTTCTCCCCAAGAAGATTTTAAAGGAACATCATCAGCATCAAGAACATCCATATTTGAAAAATCAGCATTTCCAACGCCGACAATAACGATTGCAAGTGGAAGAACGGAAGCGCGAACAATCTCATCAATGGTTGCCTCCATGTCGTTGATAACACCGTCTGTAATAATAAGAAGAATAAAGAATCGTTGGTTCTGTTGTGTCACTTGTTGGCTTGCAAATTGTGCTGCAACACGAATGATGTTTGCAAATATTGTCGGTCCGTGTAATCGGACTTGTTGAAGTGCGAATTGATATGATTGTAAAATTCCTCCAACTCCTTGAACCTCTGCGTTCTCCCAATTGAAATTCAATGGGAAGCAATGGCTCACATCTCCGCGTGGTGGAATCTTCGCTCCAAATCCATATACTGGAAACATCTTGTCTGAATCGTAATATGCTAAAATTTCTCCTACGGCTGTGATTGCTTTTACATACTCGTTAGGCTCGTATGGGTTTCCCATGTAATGTAAACTGTTAGGCATCTGAGGATTTCCATTGGATGCTGTGAAATCTATTGCTACAATTAATGATATATCGCATCCTCCAGCGATATAATCTAAAAATGAATATTCTTGAATTAATTCGCAATGAAGTAAATGTAATACTCCAGAATTTTTGTATTTTCTCTTTTTCCGTTTTTTTTCTGGGTTGATTAGATCAAATGTTCTTTTGTTTCCTTCGTGAAGTTCTCGAAGTGAAGTTTTAGCTGTACCGATGAAATCAGCTGCTGAGTTTCTATTCCAATCGTAAACCTTTAATAAAGTTTATTTATTTAATATATTTATTTAATATTTATTTATTTAATATATTTAATATTTATTTAATATATTTATTTATTTAATATTTATTTAATATATTTATTTATTTAATATTTATTTAATATATTTATTTAATATTTATTTAATTTATTTATTTATTTATTTAATATTTTTTTAATTCATTTCAAAATTACTTCTAAATTAAGTGGTCGATCAAAATCTCCATTGCAAAGTTTCTGAACAGTAATTGAAAATGGTTTCCATGTTGGGTTTAATGTTCTTTTGTAAAATTCTGTTTGATGAACTGGTACATACACATTCCCTTCTCTACACTTACTTATAACAAGGAATGGATCACTTTTTCCAAAAAAATCTTTTTTATCAAGTTTTTTTGCACAGAATCGGAATTTAGCTATATAACTCATTGCACGAACTTCTTCACAAAAAATATTAATTTTTCCTCTACTTTGATTTGGTTTACTTGGATGACTAATCAAATGAAAAAAAAAAATATTAATTAAAAAAAAGCAATTTTTAATAATGACTCATTTTTAATCATTTTTAATCATCATTTTTTTTATTTTTTTTATTTTTTACGTTAAATCTTTTGTAAAAGCACCAGTTCTAGCTGAAACTAATTGAGATAACATACATTCAGCTTCTCCAATAACTCTTTGTTGAGATAAAGGTTTTTTTTCTGAAACAACATGATAAACAACAAATTTTAAAGGTTGATTTTCTTCAAAATGATAATCCATTGTAATAGCTTTAACAAAACGTGGATTTAAATCATTCCTAAAAAGAAAGAAAAAGTAAAAGAAAAGGAGAAAAATTTTTTAAGAATTTTAAATAGTTTTAATTAAATAATTATAAATTTTTAAAATAGTTTTAATTAAATAATAATAAATTTTTAAATAGTTTTAATTAAATAATTATAAATTTTTAAAATAGTTTGAATAAAATAATTATAAATTTTTAAAATAATTTTAATTAAATAATTGTAAATTTTTAAAATAATTTTAATTAAATAATAATAAATTTTAAAATAGTTTTAATTAAATAATTGTAAATTTTTTAAATAGTTTTAATAAAATAATTATAAATTTTTTTAAATAGTTTGAATTAAATAATTATAAATTTTTAAAATAGTTTTAATTAAATAATTATAAATTTTTAAAATAGTTTGAATAAAATAATTATAAATTTTTAAATAATTTTAATTAAATAATTGTAAATTTTTAAAATAATTTTAATTAAATAATTATAAATTTTTAAAATAATTTTAATTAAATAATAATAAAAATTTTAAAATAGTTTTAATTAAATAATTATAAATTTTTAAATAATTTTAATTAAATAATAATAAATTTTTAAATAATTTTAATTAAATAATTGTAAATTTTTAAAATAGTTTTAATAAAATAATTATAAATTTTTAAAATAGTTTGAATTAAATAATTATAAATTTTTAAAATAGTTTGAATAAAATAATTATAAATTTTTAAAATAATTTTAATTAAATAATTATAAATTTTTAAAATAATTTGAATTAAATAATTATAAATTTTTAAAATAGTTTGAATTAAATAATTATTAAAATAAATTGAGAATTCCAAATTTAAATTAAATTCAATTCAAAAAATTTTAAATAAAAAAAATTAAAAAGAAAAAAAAGGAAAAAAAACTTCAAGAAAAAAAATACCAAACAATCTCAGTTCTATCATGTTCCATCCATCTTCCACGTTGACCTGGTGCTGGTGTAAATATAACTACCATTGGATCACTTTTTGTAAACGTGTCAAGGTCTACTAACTTTGTGCAACTCACATGTATTTCTACTTTCGAAAAATAACCATCATCTGCAAATTCAAATTGTGCGTTTTGTTGCATTTCTTCTTTGTTATTTTACTTCTTTAATAAATTTAATAATAATAATAAAAATAAAAATAAAAATAAAAATAAAAAAATGAAATTTAAATTTTTTTTTTGTTTTGTTTTTTTTGTTTTGTTGTTTTTGTTTTGATAAGTCAAATTTAATTAAAAAGTTTTTTTTTTCTTTTTTTTTTTTGATCATTTTTTTTTTCTCCTTTTTTTTTTTCTTCTCCTTTTTAATTTAAATTTTTTGAAATAAATAAAATAAGATAATTTCCCTTTTTCTTTTTCTTTTTCTAACCCCTTTTTAATTTAATTTTTATTTAAAATTCTTTTTTAAATTTAATTTTATTTACTTATTCAAAAAAAAGTGGAACAAAAAATAAATAAAAATATAAATAAAAATATAAATAAAAATCTAAATAAAAATATAAATAAAAATATAAATATAAATCTAAATAATAATATAAATAAAAATCTAAATAAAAATATAAATAAAAATATAAATAAAAATATAAATATAAATATAAATAAAAATCTAAATAAAAATATAAATAAAAATATAAATAAAAATATAAATAAAAATATAAATATAAATATAAATAATAATCTAAATAAAAAGTGGAATAGAATTTAATTTGAAATATAAATAATAATCTAAATATAAATCTAATTAAAAATATAAATAATAATATAAATAAAAATATAAATAAAAATATAAATAGAAATATAAATAAAAAGTGGAATAGAATTTAATTTGAAATCTAAATAAAAATATAAATAAAAATTGAAATGTTCTCAATAATAATCTAAATAATAATCTAAATAAAAAGTGGAATATAATTTAATTTGAAATATAAATAAAAATCTAAATAATAATCTAAATAAAAATCTAAATAAAAATCTAAATAAAAATATAAATAATAATATAAATAATAATCTAAATAAAAATATAAATAATAATCTAAATAAAAATATAAATAAAAATATAAATAAAAATATAAATAATAATCTAAATAAAAATATAAATAAAAATATAAATAATAATCTAAATAAAAATATAAATAAAAATATAAATAAAAATATAAATAATAATCTAAATAATAATCTAAATAAAAATATAAATAATAATCTAAATAAAAATATAAATAAAAATAAAAATATAAATATAAATATAAATAATAATATAAATAAAAAGTGGAATAGAATTTAATTTGAAATCTAAATAAAAATATAAATAAAAATTGAAATGTTCTCAATAATAATCTAAATAAAAATATAAATAAAAATATAAATAATAATCTAAATATAAATATAAATAAAAAGTGGAATAGAATTTAATTTGAAATCTAAATAAAAATATAAATAAAAATTGAAATGTTCTCAATAATAATCTAAATAATAATATAAATAAAAATCTAAATAAAAATATAAATAAAAATCTAAATAAAAATATAAATAATAAGTGGAATAGAATTTATTTGAAATCTAAATAAAAATCTAAATAAAAATATAAATAAAAATATAAATAAAATCTAAATAAAAATATAAATAATAATCTAAATAAAAATATAAATAAAAATATAAATAAAAAGTGGAATAGAATTTAATTTGAAATCTAAATAAAAATATAAATAATAATCTAATTAAAAATATAAATAAAAATATAAATAAAAAGTGGAATAGAATTTAATTTGAAATATAATTAAAAATATAAATAAAAATCTAATTAAAAATATAAATAAAAAGAGGGGATAAAAAAAATATAAGAACACGTGTGATTTTTTTAAATTTATTAAAAAAAAAATTAAAAATCATTTTTCATTTTTCATTTTTCATTTTTCATTTTTCTTTTTTTATTTCATTTTTTATTTCTTTTTTGTTTTAATTTTCCCTAAAACACAAAACAAAAAAAAATTTAAAGATAAAATTAAAATGTGCTGAATGTTATTTGCATGTTGTTTTGGAGATGATGATGGAAAACCAAGATGTTCAAATTCTAACAATTCAAGAACAACAAGAACAACAAGAACAAAACGAACACAACCAATGTTAAAAGAAAAAAGTTCAAGAAAATCAAGAAAAAGTCGAAGTCAAACTTCATCCGAATGTTCAGAAGGATGAAATTAAACAATTTAAAATTTAAAATTTAAAATTTAAAACTTTCTTGAACAATTTTTTTTTGACACTTTTTTTTTTGAATTTTCTTAAATTTTTTTTTTTAGATCTATGATAAGATTCCCTGAAATCCTAATTGGAAGGGGTTTTTTTGAAATTCTAACAAAAAAAATTATATAGAATTTTCAATTTTTTAAATAAAAAAAATGGATTCAAATTTATTCCATTTCATTTTATTTTATTTTCTATTTTTGATTTTCTATTTGATTAAAAATTCCAGGAAAAGGTGAATTCTGAATATTTTCTTTTAATTTTGTTATTAATTCTATTGGCATTTCATGAATTTCTTTTCCAAGAAAATTAAGAAAATGAAGAATAATTTTAATTGGATTTTGATTTTCAATTTGATTTTGATTTTCAATTTGATTTTCAATTTGATTTTCAATTTGATTTTCAATTTGATTTTGATTTTCAATTTGATTTTCAATTTGATTTTGATTTTCAATTTGATTTTGATTTTCAATTTGATTTTCAACTTGATTTTGATTTTCAATTTGATTTTGATTTTGATTTTCAATTTGATTTTCAATTTGATTTTCAATTTCAATTTGATTTTGATTTTGATTTTGATTTTGATTTTCAATTTGATTTTGATTTTCAATTTGATTTTGATTTTGAATTTGATTTTCAATTTGATTTTGATTTTCAATTTGATTTTGATTTTCAATTTGATTTTGATTTTCAATTTGATTTTGATTTTCATTTTGATTTTCAATTTGATTTTCAATTTGATTTTCAATTTGATTTTCAATTTGATTTTGATTTTCATTTTCATTTTGATTTTCAATTTGATTTTGATTTTGATTTTCAATTTGATTTTCAATTTGATTTTCAATTTGATTTTCAATTTGATTTTCAATTTGATTTTCAATTTGATTTTCAATTTGATTTTCAATTTGATTTTCAATTTGATTTTCAATTTGATTTTCAATTTGATTTTCAATTTGATTTTCAATTTGATTTTCAATTTGATTTTCAATTTGATTTTGATTTTCAATTTGATTTTGATTTTGAATTTGATTTTCAATTTGATTTTCAATTTGATTTTCAATTTGATTTTGATTTTGAATTTGATTTTCATTTTGATTTTCAATTTGATTTTGATTTTGATTTTCAATTTGATTTTGATTTTGATTTTGATTTTCAATTTGATTTTCAATTTGATTTTCAATTTCATTTTCATTTTGATTTTGATTTTCAATTTGATTTTGATTTTGATTTTCAATTTGATTTTCATTTTGATTTTGATTTTGATTTTGATTTTGATTTTGATTTTGATTTAAAATGGGAAGGGTTTGGAAATGTTCAATTCCTTGAAGAAAGTAATTTGATTTAAATTGATTTTTAAGTTGAATATTTTCCAAAGAATTAATAGAATAAACGGAAAAATCCAAATTATGTAAATCATTAAATTTTTGGATAATAAAATCAACAGCAATTTTGAAATAATTATTTTGACTACGAAGAAAAAATGCATCAATTTTTTTAAAAACTTGATCAGCACCATTTGGATTAAGAATAGCAACTAAACTTGAACGACCTCTTGTGCTGATAACTTTTGATAATTTATTCCGAGTTAATCCAACTATTATTGGTATTTGTGCTGCTCTTATTTTTTCAATTAAATCAAATAATGTTTTACTTGGATCAATATCTGATGCAAGAATAACAATTTTTATTTTTTTCACTTTTAAATATGAAACAACTTCTCTATTTATAAAATTAAAATTCATTTCAATATTAAAATTCATTTCTAAATTAAAATTAATTTCTAAATTAAAATTAATTTCAATATTAAAATTCATTTCAATATTAAAATTCATTTCTAAATTAAAATTAATTTCAATATTAAAATTCATTTCAAAATTAAAATTCATTTCTAAATTTAAATTCATTTCTAAATTAAAATTCATTTCAAAATTCATTTCAAAATTAAAATTAACCTAAAACCAACAACATAACGTATTTTTCTTCTATCAACTACTTTTTTTTTCTTTAAACGAAATTGAATTCTTGCAAGTTTTTGTAAAAATATTTTTAAAATTTTATCTAAACTTGGTTCAACAAAATTGGTTGAAAATGGATATAAAATTTTTTGAGGAATTTGTTTTCCTTTAAATTCACAAAGTAAATTATAAATATGAACTTCAATTTTAAAATTATCTTTTGGATTTTCTTTAATTAATTTTTTTTTAATTGTTGTTTTTTTTTTCTTTTTTTCGAAATTTATCATTTTAAATAAAAATGAAAAATGAAAAATGAAAAATGAAAAATGAAAAATGAAAAATTTAAACAAAATGAAAAATTTATTTTGATTTTGAATTTGAATTTGAATTTGAATTTGAATTGAATTTGAATTGAATTTGAATTTGAATTGAATTTGAATTTGGGAAATTTACTAATTATTTTCAATTATTATTTTTTAAATAAAGATGAAATATTATGTGAACCAAAAGAATTTTTCATATTTTCATATTTCTTATTAACATTCAAAAATTTAGCAAATCTTGATTGAATCTTATTTTGATTTTGATTTTCATTTTGATTTTCGATTTCATTTTGATTTTGAATTTCAATTTGATTTTCAATTTGATTTTCAATTTGATTTTGATTTTCAATTTGATTTTGAATTTGATTTTGATTTTGATTTTGAATTTGATTTTGATTTTGATTTTGATTTTGATTTTCAATTTGATTTTGAATTTGATTTTCAATTTGATTTTCATTTTGACTTAATTCTTCATCCATATCATAATCATCATTAATTTCATTATCATAATCAATATCATAATCCATATCGTAATCCATATCGTAATCTATATCATAATAATTATCATAATCATCTTCATTTTTAATAATATCATTATCATTATCAATTTGATCTTGATTTAAATTTTCATTTTGAATTTGATTTAAATTTTCATTTTGAATTTGATTTAAATTTTCATTTTCAATTTGAATTTCTTTGTTGAAATTGTTTGAAAAATTTTTAATCTTATCAATTGTACTTTGAAATGGAAGAATTTTTGGTGTTTTTTCGAATTCAAGTTGCTTTTGAACCATTGTTTTATCTTTATCTTTATCTTTATCTTTATTTTTATTTTTATCTTTATCTTTATCTTTATCTTTATTTTTATTTTTATTTTTATCTTTATCTTTATTTTTATTTTTATGCTTGTGTTTATGTTTGTGTTTATGTTTGCGTTTATGTTTATGTTTATGTTTATGTTTATGCTTATGTTTATGCTTATGTTTGTTTTTCTTATCTTTATTATCTTCCTTTTTGTTTTTTCCTTCTTTTGGATTTGTTTCTAAATTTGTATTTAAATTTGTATTTAAATTTGTATTTGAATTTGTTTCTAAATTTGATTCTAAATTTGATTCTAAATTTCTTTCTAAATTTGATTCTAAATTTGATTCTAAATTTGTATTTAAATTTCTTTCTAAATTTGTATCTAAATTTCTTTCTAAATTTGATTCTAAATTTGATTCTAAATTTGATTCTAAATTTGAATTTAAATTTCTTTCTAAATTTGTATTTAAATTTCTTTCTAAATTTGAATTTAAATTTCTTTCTAAATTTGAATTTAAATTTCTTTCTAAATTTGAATTTAAATTTCTTTCTAAATTTGAATTTAAATTTCTTTCTAAATTTGAATTTAAATTTCTTTTTAAATTTGATTCTAAATTTGATTCTAAATTTCTTTCTAAATTTGTATTTAAATTTCTTTCTAAATTTGTTTCTAAATTTGTTTCTAAATTTGTTTCTAAATTTGTTTCTAAATTTGTTTCTAAATTTGTATTTAATCGATTATTCTCAAAATATAAAAGAAATTCATTCAATAATTTTGTTCTATTTGAATGCCCAACTTCATAGCAATCATTTAAAATTTTTTGATCTTCAATATTTTTCTCAATATCAAATTTAAAACTCCCAAATTCATATTCCATAATATGATACCTCGATTGCAAAAAATCAATTTCTGATTTTGATAAAAAAGGTAAATTAGTTGATCTTTTTTGTGGACTTCTTCTTTTAAACTTCTTTTTCACATCCGAAAAATTCAAAGGAAGAATTTCCAACTTCTTTTCAACACAAACTGGCTTAATATCATCAGGAATCATTCTTGGATTTCTTGAATATAACTCAAATTGATCAACATGACTTAATTCTTTTGCAATTGCTTTCTTTTTGGTTGCACTTTTTTTCAATGTTAATTCTTCTGAATTTTCTGTCGCAAGAATTACTACTCTTCCTTCTCTTTTCCTTCCTGTTCGTCCATATCGTTGAATATTACGTTTTGGATCACTCGACGAATCATAACAAACAATCAAATCAACTTCTCCAATATCAAGTCCTTCCTCACCAACAGAATTGTGAATATTAATTAATCCAACTCCTCCAAAAAATTTTTCTGTTCCAAATACAGAAATATCATAAACAAATTCTGGTTGCCTCTCAATAATATCAATACTATCAATCTTACTAAATAATGTTTCATTTTCTTGTTCTTTTTCTCTTTTCTTTTTTCCAACCTCAAAAATTACTCCTTTCCCATCTTTATATGCTTTAGTTTTAATACTAATTTCCTTTCTTGAAAAAATTTCTGTTTGTCTTATTAATAAAATTATCCCAATAATTAATTTTCTACTTGATGTTCGCAACATTTTATCATTGACTTGAAAATTTGAATTGAAAATCTCATTTATAAATTCTTTTTTGTATTTTTTTCCCAACGAAAAAATAAATCTTGGAATTTCTTTCATTTGTTCTTGAGGATCACAATGAAAACACATTTGGAATATTGATAAAATTAAATCTCCTTCAATTTCTAAAATTTCTCCATTTAAATCACTTCGTTCTCGCCATTTTTTACAATCAATGAATCCTGTTGCATTTTCAATAATTTTTCTTTTCTGTTTTTCTGTTCTCACATTTTTAAACTGGATTAATTTATTCTTGCTTTGTGGGGAATCAATAACTTCTCCATAAACAAGAAAATTTGCAATAAATCTCAAAAGTTGCGGGTTTATTTCCAAAAATCTTGGGACATTTTGGTTTTGATTTGTTCCAAAATAAATTTTTTGAGAAAAGTTCTTTTTGATAAATTTAGGTTCGTTAAAGTTAAAGTTTATTTTTTTGTTGTTTTCTGTAAATATTCGTGAATATCTTCTGAATTTCAAATTAAAATATACATTTTCCATTAACCACAAAATTGCTCCAAAATATTTTTTCCCTTTTTGGGTAATAATAAATTGTTCAATTCCATTTTCTTCCATTTTAATAATAAATTGAGAATTGACCAATTTTGGAATTTTATGTGAATAACATTTTTTATTGGATAAACATTGGAAATCTTCATATAAATCTTGCATTTTGATTTGATCCAAGTTTTGGAAAACGCAAATTAATTTTGAAGAAGGAAAAGAATTTGTTTCTTTGAGCATTTCTGAGACTAAATCAATACTTGTTTTTTTCGAGTCAATATCAGGAATTTGAACACAATAATTACACAACTTTCCTAATTCAGGTTTAAATGATACAAGTTTCTGTTGGTTGTTATTGTTGTTGTATGCTGTAAACAAACTATGATCTTCAGTTACAAGAGTTGAAAACCCATTTGAAAGTTTTACATCAACAACATTACTTCTTCTAACATGTCGATGGACATGAGTAATTGGATAAAAACCAACATTAGAACCAAATTGGTCGCAAGAAAGACTTTTCCAATTTTGAGTGGAAATGTTTCTTTTTGCATTGATTTTTGGTATTTTTTTGGTTTTTGGATCTTGATTTTTTGGAACAAGAAACATTTCTACAAATTTTCCAATTTTCTCAATCACAATTTCATTATGAGGATTCATTAAAATAATATATTCATCGGGATGCACTGATGTTGATACCAAAGTGTTAAAACCACCTTCCTTAAATTTTGCGATGACAAATTTCTGTTCTTTGCTGGTTAATCCACGACTTCCCTTCTTTGAACTTTGCCCAATAAAAGGCATTACTTTGATCAGTTGATTTTGAGAAAGAGTGGATGTAATAACATCAACAGAATCACGAAAAGAAGAGAAAACAATGACTCGCGAATTTTGGTAGAATTCATTTCCTTGTTTCATTTTCTCTTCAAAATGAGAGGAAACAATCTCATACAATTTTTTAAGTTTGGGATGGGAGTTAGTTAATCCATTGATAATTTTGGGAAGCATTTGTTGCAATTTCAAAAAAGAAGGGTGATTCAACACTTTTTCCTTTTTTCTGAGTTGATTTTTTGGGCAATCGATGTAATTCTTCTGGATAAATTCATAAAAAGATAGTATTCCATGCTGAATGAGTCTATCCCATGCCTTATAAAGAGTGAGAACCAATCCAAAATGGGAAAGAGCAGTTATAAGTGCATTTTGTGGCAAATCTTGTTTTTTTTGTGTTTGTTGTGTTTTTTTCAAGTTGAAATATGCTCCATATACTCTGGATGTATTCATTACATCTATATTTGCAGAATATATCAAATCACTATCATATAATTCCCTCAATTGGGATTCAATAATATCCTTAAATATATTCTTCAACAAGATTAATTCGTTGTTTTGTTGGAGTGAAATTGTGTATGTTTCGATTGTTTTATCATGCAAATATTTGGAAACATCGCTATCACTTTCATCTCGATTTTCGATTTTTGCAATGAGAAGATTATTGACAATTTGCTGTATTTTTTCTTTGGAAGTTCCTGGTGTTGCACTCAAAGCAAGGATGCGGAAATTAGAACTATTAAATAAAAGCATCTTGACAACTTCTGTATAAGGATATTTGCCCATACTTCTATGAGCTTCATCAACAATAACGCAAACAACAAGATGAGAAGGACAAATTTCATTTTCCAGATCGTGTTTGAGTGACTGAGGAGTGACATAAAAAATCCTCTTTGTTTTCCATAAATTGACGCGTTTTTCTGGGTTTATATCTCCTGTCATTTCCTCAGTTTCTTCCAAAGGCAATCCAACAGTCTCATAAACTGCCATTACTTGTTGAGAAACAAGTGCTTTTGTTGGTGCCATAAAAATTAATTTTCCGTTTGGAAACCATCTGTAAAAATTATACATCAAAACTCCTGCAATAAATGTTTTGCCTAATCCTGTTGGTAAGGATACTAGTGTATTATATAACAATGATGTATAGCAAATACTGAATTGGTAATCTCTTTTGGGCTTATTTATTGGGAAAATCCATGTTTTTGCTGCTTCCAAATCTATTTCTAGTTTTTCGTGTGTATTTTTATTACTCATTGATAGTGAAATATTTGGATCCAATTTACTGTTTGATAATCCAAGTGGTGAGAAGGATTTATCAAATGTACTTGTCCATATTTTTTTAGGTTTTTCTTCTATTTCTTTTTCTTCATCCTTATCAAATAAATTTGCGAATTTTTGGTAATTTGAGTTTACTGTAATTTTTTGGTTTTGATTAAAGAATGTTTGAGGTTGATTATTTCGGGTTTGGTTTTGGTTTTGGAAACTGAATTGTGTATCAGATGTAACATAAATATTATTTCGGATATGATTGTTATTAATTGTAATATGTTGATCTTTATTTAAATTTTGATTTATATTTTGATTTTGATTTTGATTTATATTTTGATTTTGATTTATAAATTGATTTTGAGCTTTATTTGTGTTGTTTGAGTTTGAAAATATTTTTTTCTCATTTGATTGTGATTGAAATGGTTGTGAAAAATTATTTGAATCATTTTGATTTTGAATAGAAAAATTTGAATCAAGTTTTTTTGGAAATGAATTTGATTGTAATAAAGGAATTTTCTCGTTGGTTAATGGTTTGAAATTAGAAGGAGGTGATGTTTTTAATAAAGAAGATTTTAAATTTAGAGAATTTTTTAAATTTGGAGTTGAAAAGGGAGATAAATTTTGAGATTTTAAAGGTTGTTGAGATAATAAAGTATTTTTTTGTGAAAAAGAGAATTTATTTGAATTTATGATTTGATTAGGATTCATATTATTATTTGAATTTGAAATTGAAATTGAATTTAATTTTGAATTTGAATTATTATTTGTATTGAAAGTTAAATCAATTTCTTGTTGGGAATTTGAATTTGAATTTGAATTTGAATTTGAATTTAAATTTAAATTTAAATTTTGTCTTTGAAACAATTGAACTGGTTTTAAATTGGGTTTTGGAAATAATTTTTTTGATGTTGATAAAGTAAATGGTTCTGATTTGTTTTGTTTGTTGAAAATATTTGAATTCAAATTTGATCCAAAATTTGTATTATTTGAGTATGTTTTATTTTGATTTTGAAATAAATTTTTGTTTTGGTTTATTAAATTTGGAGATTTTAGTGTTAAAGGTGATAATTGCATTTTATTTTGATTTTGATTTAAATTTTGATTTTGATTTTGATTTTGATTTTGATTTTGATTTTGATTTCCAAGTTGATTTAAATTTAAATTTTGATTTTGATTTGTAAATTGATTTTGATTTTGATTTTGATTTCCAAGTTGATTTCCAATTTGATTTTGAAATTGATTTTGATTTTGATTTTGAAATTGATTTTGATTTTGATTTTGATTTTGACTTTGATTTTGATTTTGATTTTGATTTTGATTTTGATTTTGATTTTGAAATTGATTTCCAATTTGATTTCCAAGTTGATTTTGATTTGTAAATTGATTTTGGTTTTGATTTACAAATTGAAATTGATTTTGATTTACAAGTTGATTTTGATTTTGATTTACAAGTTGATTTTGATTTGTAAATTGATTTTGATTTAAATTTTGATTTTGATTTAAATTTTGATTTACAAGTTGATTTTGATTTACAAGTTGATTTTGATTTTGATTTTGATTTTGATTTAAATTTTGATTTTGATTTTGATTTTGATTTTGATTTTGATTTACAAGTTGATTTTGATTTTGATTTTGATTTTGATTTTGATTTTGATTTTGATTTTGATTTGTAAATTGATTTGATTTTTCAATTATAAAGGAATTAGTTATCATTTAATAATAAAAAAAATAAAAAAATAAAAATAAAAAAATGAATTTTTTTTTCTTTTTTAAAGTTTTTGTTGTTTTTTTTTATTTAATTTTTTTGTTTTTTTTTTTCTTTTTTTTTGAGTTTAGATCAAAGAAAAAGAAAAGAAAAAGAAAAAGAAAAAGAGAAAGGAAAAAAATTATAAAAAAAAAGAAAAAGCAAAAACAACAATCAGTGTCCAGCAAAAAATATCAAAGAAAAAGTAAAAAGAAAAAAAAAGAGAAGAAAAGAACATAACTTTTTTTTTTTGGAAAAGAAGAAAAAATGGTAAAAAAAAGGAAGTAAAAGTAAAAGTAAAAGTAAAAGTAAAAGTAAAAGTAAAAGTAAAAGTAATTTGAGAAATTGAAATAATTTTTTTTAAAGAATTGAACATCTTTTTTTCTTCTTTTTTGGTTGAGTTTGTTGATTTAATTCTCTCATTTTAACAACTTCACGAACCAAAGCATGAAAACATTCTTCAACATTATTTCTTGTTTTAGCTGAAGTTTCAATAAAAGTACATTGAAATGTTTTTGCTAAATTTTGTCCTTCTGAAACTTCAACAACTCTATCATCAGCTAAATCGGATTTATTTCCAACAAGAACTGTTGGAACAAGTGAAGCATCTTTAACTCTTAAAATCTAAAAAAAAAAAAAGGGGAAAAAAATTTTTGGAAAAGTGAAAAATTTAGAATGAATTTTGTCAATTAAATTTTAAATAAATTTTTGAATAAATTGTAAATAAACTTATAATAAACTTATAATAAATTTTTAAATAAATTATAATGTCAAATTTTTAATAAATTTGTAAATAAATTTTTGAATAATTTTTTTAATAAATTTGTAAATAAATTTGTAATAAATTTTAATGTCAAATTTATAATAAATTGTAATGTCAAATTGTTAAATAAATTGTAATGTCAAATTTTTAATAAATTTTTGAATAAATTGTAAATAAATTGTAAATAAATTTTTAATAAATTGTAATGTCAAAATTATAATAAATTGTAAATAAATGTAAATAATTTTTTAAATAAATATGTAAATAAATTTGTAAATAAATTTTAATGTCAAATTTTTAATAAATTTTTGAATAAATTTTTAAATAAATTTTAAATAAATTGTAATGTTAAATAAATTGTAAATAAATTTTTGAATAAATTTTAATGTCAAATTGTTAAATAAATTTGTAAATAAATTTGTAAATAAATTGTAATGTCAAATTGTTAAATAAATTTGTAAATAATTTTTTAAATCATTTTTTTTTAAACACAAACTTGATCACGAAGATCATCAATTTCTTCAAAAGATGATCTTGAAACAATTGAATAAACAAGTAAGAAACCTTCTCCTGTTTTCATATATTGTTCTCTCATTGCTGAATAATCTTCTTGTCCTGCTGTATCCAAAATATTAAGAACATAAGTTTTTGCATCAACTGTCACTTGTTTTCGATAAGTTTCTTCAATAGTTGGGTCATATCTATTAAATTATTAAATTAAAAAAAAAAAAGAAAAAAAAATTTTTTTATTTAAAAAAAAACATTGAAAATTTAATTTTTTGAATTAATTTAATTATTTTAATCATTTTGTTTTATTTTTTTTTCTGCCATATGTTTTTTTATTTATTTTTTTTTAATTTATTTTTTTTTATTTATTTTTTTTTATTTATTTTTTTTTATTTATTTTTTTTTGATAATTTACTGAGTAATAAAATGATTTTGTAAAAATTGAATTGTTAACGCTGATTTACCAACACCTCCTCCACCAACAATAACAAGTTTAAGTTCTGACATTTTTAAATTTGTTTTTGTGTTTATATAATTTTTTTTTTAAAAAATAGATCAAAAAAAAAATAGTAAAAAGAAAAAAGTAAATTGCACAAAAAAAAAAGAAAAGTAAATAAAGAAAAATGAAAAAAAAATTAAATAAAAAATTAATTAAAAAATAACGCAAAAAATTTAATTAAAAAAATTTAATTAAAAAAATTTTTTTCTTATTGATTAAAAAAAAGAGAAAAATAAATTTTTTATTATAATATTTTTTATTATTTATATAAAATTATATTTAAATATTTTTTAAATTATATATATTTTATTATTATTAAGTTAATTATTTTAATTTATTTTAAAATAGAGATAAAATAAAAAAAATAAAAGGAGAAAAATAAAAAAAAAAATTAAAAGGAGAAAAATAAAAAAAAATAAAAAAATTAAATTAAGAAAAAAGCAAAAATTTATTTTTTTTTTCATTCTTTTTTTCATTCTTTTTTTAGTTTTTTATTTTTTATGAGTAAAACAAATCGAATTCAAGCAAATTTACTTGATAGAGAACTTAGAAAAATTGATAAAACACAAGTTTATTTTAGTTCTCATCATTTAAATATTCTTTCTAAAAAAATAAAACGATCTCTAATAAATTTTAAAATTTCGAATGATCCGAAAAATAATAAGTTATTGAGAATAAAGTCAGACAAAAAATCTATTTATTTAAAATTAAAATCAAAAAAAGATACAAATATTTTTATGCAACATTACAGAGAATTTTTAATTGAAAATCAAAATCAAAATCAAAATCAAAATCAAAATCAAAATCAAGATCAAAATCAAAATCAAAATCAAAATCAAGAAGACAATTTAGGTCATTGGATTCCTCTTGGTAATTCTGCAAATACTAAAAATTCAAAATCAAAATCTGAACAAAAAAAACCAAATTTACAATTAAAACAAAGAATTCAACAAAATCAAAATTTAAGAGCAAAATCAGAACAGAAAAAAACAAATCAAAACTTAAATCAAAATCAAAATCAAAATCAAAATCAAAATCAAAATCAAAATCAAAATCTAATTCAAAATCAAAATCAAAATTTAAGAACAAAATCAGAACAGTCAAAAATTTCACAAAATATTAATTTAACTTCAATTCCAACACAAGAAATTATAAAACAAATCCCAATAGATATCCTCAATTCTCAATATCAAAAACTATATTCAGGTTTTGTTCAGTTTGAAAATGATAAATTTCGGATCATAAACACAAACAAAACAGTTGAACATCTTCTTCCAAAAAATTTAGAAATTCAAGACAAATACAAAAATGAAGGAATTTTGGAAATCAAGTCATATTTTTCAAATTATGTTTTAAAATTTCAATACAAATCAGATTTGAAACAATTTTTAGAATATTTCTATTTATTTATTAACAAAAAACCAGAAACCAAAAAAATTGTTTCTCCAAGTCAAAAATCACCACAAATGGAGAATAAAATTCAAAAACCAAAAGTAATCCAAGAAAAGAAAACCCAAATTAATATTAATAATAATAATAATCAGTATTTCCAAGAAAACGCAAACTTTTCTATTCCTTCACCAACAAAAAAACCATTATATTTTTGGCAACCAAATGTTTTTCGAGTTGGAATTTTGGATCCTTCTTTCCAAGTTATTGATTTTGGAGAAATATCAATTAATAATGAACTTCTTGATTTTTCTTCAAGAACATATTTTTCACAAAATATTCCTATTTACTTGATTGAATTTTTTCCCAGTTCAATCAATCATAAAATGGCAAAAATACGGTTTCCAGATTTATTATCGTTAATTGTTTCTTTTTATTCTGAAGATCAATGTGGAAAATTCGAACAAATTATTGATTCTTCAAAAAACAAGTATAGTCATTTGCTTCCTAAATCAGTTGGAAATCAAAAACCTCCATTACAAAGAAATGAGGCTTATTTTTCTCGAGAAAATCAAATTATTTTAGATCAAAATGAATTTAGATATGAAAATCAAAATCAAATTCAAAATCAAAATCAAAATCAAAATCAAATTCAAATGCAAATTCATTATGATTTGGAAAAAGAGAATGAATATGAAAAGGAAGTAATTCAACAACAATCTGAAAATAATTTAATTTCAAATTCTTTAGATAATCAAGAAATTGAGAAAAAAGAAGAAATTTCAATCCAAAATGACGAGGATTATCAAGATATTGATTTTACAGATGAAAGTTTTTCTAAAGCAAATGAAAATCAATTTATGATTCAAATTATTGGTGAAGAAAGTAATAAAATTGGAAATGGGATAATTTCATTTGAAGAAAATAACATTTTAATTAATTCAGATTTGATTAACGAATCATTAGTTTATAAAAAAACAAAATTGAAAATGAATAAAAAGAATTTATTAAGAATTGAAATTATATCTTCTAATCCAAAAAAAAAATTTCAGATAATTTTTGATTCAAGTTCTGATTTGAAAGAATTTAATGAAAAATTTGAAGAAAGGAAAAATCCAAAAAAAGCAAAATTAAAGAAGAAGAAAGAAATGAATTTAAAGAAGAAAATTGAGTTAAAAAAAGAGAAGGAGATGAAATTAAAGAAAAAGAAAGAAGAAAAGAAACAACAACAACAAAATCAGAAGAAAAAGGAACAACAAAAATTAAATCTAAAAAAGAAATTAAATCTAAAAAAGAAATTAATTTAAATCAAGAAATTAAATCAAAAAATGAAATTAAATCAAAAGATGAAATTAATTCAAAAGATGAAATTAATTCAAAAGATGAAATTAAATCAAAAGATGAAATTAAATTAAAAGATGAAATTAATTCCAAAGATGAAATTAATTTAAATCAAGAAATTAATTCCAAAGATGAAATTAATTTAAATCAAGAAATCAATTCCAAAGATGAAATTAATTTAAATCAAGAAATCAATTCCAAAGATGAAATCAATTCAAATCAAGAAATTAATTCTAAAGATGAAATTAATTCAAATCAAGAAATCAATTTAAAAGATGAAATTAATTTAAATCAAGAAATCAATTTAAAAGATGAAATTAATTTAAATCAAGAAATTAATTTAAAAGATGAAATTAATTCAAATCAAGAAATTAATTTAAAAGATGAAATTAATTCAAATCAAGAAATTAAATCAAATCAGAAAGAACACAAACAAAAAAAACGGAAAATGAAAAAAATTATTTATAATTCCAAAATAAAAGAAAATTTAAATCAATCAAGAAATAAATCTTCAAATCAAAAAATCAAACAACAACAAGTAAATCAAAGAATAAATTTTTCAATCTTTATTCATAATAAAGAATCTTCAAGTAAAAAAATTGGAATTCTTTCAATTAACAATAAAAAAATTGAAATAAAAAGAGAAGGTGATCAAAAAACAATATTTGGTTTTGCAGATCTTCGATTTTTTAAAAGTAAAAAAGATCCAAAAATTATCAGATTAGTTTCAGGAGAAAAATCTGAAGTTATTGAATTTTTCCCAAATGAAATTGGACAATTTGGGTCAAGTTTAAAAGAATTTATGAATTATCAATTTTGAATTAATTTCGAATTTAATTTTCAAATTAATTTTTCAGTTTAATTTTCAGTTTAATTTTCAATTAATTTTCAATTAATTTTCAATTAATTTTTCAGTTTAAATTTCAGTTTATTTTTCAATTTAATTTCCAATTAATTTTCAGTTTAATTTTCAATTTAATTTTCAGTTTATTTTTCAGTTTAATTTTCAGTTTAATTTTCAATTTAATTTTCAGTTTATTTTTCAGTTTAATTTTCAGTTTAATTTCCAATTAATTTTCAGTTTAATTTTAAATTTAATTTGAATTAATTTTCAGTTTAATTTTCAGTTTAATTTTCAGTTTAATTTTGAATTAATTTTCAGTTTAATTTTCAGTTTAATTTTGAATTAATTTTGAATTAAATTTTCAGTTTAATTTGAATTAATTTCTAAAAAAAAAAAGGAAAAAATTTTTCAATGTGATTTTAATTTATTTTTGTTTTTGATTTTGATTTTTGAAATGAGGAAAAAAAAAAAAAGTGGATCAAAAAAAAAAAAAAATTAAGCAAGTTCGTTTTTCACAAACTTTGTAAAACAATTAGGAAGAACAGTTAAAGCACCACCATTATTACGAACAATTTTATTCAAAGTAACATTTCCTTTTGCAGCCTTCATAGCCTTAATGCCACAAGACTGACCATCATGTATCCAATTCTGGACAATGTTTGGAGCAGCAGATTCACCGATTGTAATAGCAGGACCGCAATTACAATAAATCTCATTCTCTTTAATTGTGCCGCCCGCTTTCTGATGAATAAGAATACCGGAACTTTGACCATCAAAAATTTTGTTCTTCTCAATAACAGGGAAACTCATCATGTTGATTTCGATGCCCGAAAGCGTATTGTTGAATATCTGATTCTCAGTAATTGTGCAATGAGACTGATCCGTTATGAAAAATCCACTTTGTTTTGAATGGTGAATTTTGTTGTCAAAAAAAACCGATGTTGCTCCGTTTTTTAGAACAACTTCGGGCTGTTGGTGCGCGGAAATGTTGTTTTTGGAGAACACACCTGCGCTGGGTCCCTGCACACAAATACCCGATTTCTCACCCTTTGTAATTGTGTTGGAGAGGATCTGCGGATTTGAGGAATTTGTAATGAAAATTGAATAGTTTTTATTGTTTGTAAATTCGTTTTCTTGAAATACACCTGTGGATTCTTCGTTAATCCAAATTCCGTAAGCTTGGCAATCATGGAACTTGTTCTGTTTGAAGATTGGCTCGCTTTTGCTCTTGATTTCTGCGCCAGAAAACTGGTTTCCATCGAGCTCATTGCTTGAAAAAACACCTTTTGAATCGATCACAAGAATTCCCGATTGGAATCCATCGTAAATATGATTGCGCTCAACAGACGGTTCGGAATGAGATGTGACAACAAGATTGGGCTTGTAGTTCATGAAGATTTCGTTGTTGGTTATCGTTGGTTTTGAGTACTCACTGACAAGAACTCCGGCGCCTTTGTTCTTGTAAATCTCATTGAAATCAAGTGTTGGAGACGCAGCCTTCTTGATCTCAACACCGTGTCCGTTATTCTGGAATATTTTATTGCGCTCAAGTCTCCCCTGGCAATTCTGGAAAATGAATACACCGTTTTTTTTTTGTTCGCTAATTAAATTTCTCAAGATTTTTGGATCGGATCCTGTTGAGATCAAAATCCCTGCCTCGCCATTTCCTCGAATCTCATTACTCTCAATTTCTCCCATCGCAGTCTCAAAACACCAGATCCCAAACCCCGCGCTTTGAAGGATTTGGTTGTCGCGAATCACAGGATCCGCCTCACTAGAAATGCCGAAATTTGCTTTTTGATTCCCAATTACTGTATTTTTCTCAAAAACTCCCTTTGCTCTCTGACAAATAAAAACTCCAAAATAACCGCATTCTTGAACCACATTATTGACAACATTTGGACTGGCAAAGTTCATAACTGTTAATCCATTTTTTGGACACTTCAAAAATTTATTGTTCTCAATTCTTCCAGTTGCGTGATCGTGCACGGTTATACCGGAACGCAGGATGTTTCCGATAATGGTTGGGCTTGCTTCTGTTTTGATCTCTATGTCTGAGATCAAGTTGTCTGAGAAGGTGTTATTTTCAAGCTTCCCGGCAGTGCTATTCGAGAGGATAAGCACACCCACTTGCTTGCATCCGGAGATCACGCAGTCTTTGATCTGAGGCTGAGCGCCGCTTTCTGCCGTGATCCCAGACACTCCTTGTGAGCTGATTGTGCACCCCTCGATTGTGACTGTTCCTGTGAAAAGCTTTATTCCTGTATCAATTCCTGAATACTTAATGTAGATGTTTTTCAGACTCCCAAAACTCGAGTGAAACTGGAATATCGGCTTGTCATACTCCGCCTCAGGGTTTTCAAACACAACCTGGTTCTTCTGTCCAAATCCAATGATCCGGATGCCTTTCTTGATTTCCATGCTCTCGTGGTAGATTCCTGGAAATACTCTTATCGTGTCTCCGCTCGACATCTGCTCGTAGATGTCGCTTATTTTACTGTATTTTGAATGGATCCCATTGCAATCCACATCATATGTTGTCCCGTTTTCCCACATGTGCTCGAAATTGCTATCTTTGTCCGTGTTTTGTGTGTTTTCTTGTTCGTTTTTTTGATCCAAAATTTGCGGACTAAATTGCGGATTTTTCGCCGATTTTAATTTATTCAAGAAATCGTCCGCACTCTCAATTTCATTATTGACTTCTTGTCTTTGGCTTATGAACCCGCTTGTTTTCAGCTCGGAATTGGGTGTCTGTATTCCAGAAAGGAAAGAAGGATTTCGAGAAAAATTTTGTGTTGGTGTGTTTTGTGACAGCGATTTAATCAATTCGTCCACGTTTGTGAGCCCCGTTGATACTGTTCGCGGCGGTTGCACTGGTGATGACAATCCTGTCGTAAAACTGCTCTGTCTTGGTGTCAGATTGCTAAATGAATTTGGCTGAAAATTGGTTGTTGTTGTTTGATTCGGTCGTGAAATTTGAGAAATTCCAAGTGATTTTAATAAATTGTCAAAATTCCCATCTATTCCTCCTGTTTGTGTTGTTATGTTGCTTGGATTTGGCGATGTTTGTCCGTAGTTTCCTTGCAGAAGCTGGTCGATTGAATTCATTCGCATATTTTCAGTTGTTTTTGTTGGAGTTGTAAATTGGGTTTCATAGTTTGTTTTTATGTTTGGACTTTGTGTGTTTTGAAAATCATATGGATTTTGTTGTGTATTCTTTCTGATTGTTGGTGAATTACCAAAATCGAATTTATTGGGTGAGAAATTTTGATTTCCAAATTGATTTAAATTGAAATTTGTATTTTGATTTAAATTTGGATTTGGATTGAAATTTAAATTTGGATTTGGATTTGGATTTTGATTTGGATTTTGTAAACCATCAAGTGAGTCTAATAAATCATCTAGATCTTGTGTGTTTTGATCTTTTTGTTGCAAGTCGTTTGAATTTTGTTTCGGAATTTGCTCAAATTTAAGTGAATCAAGTAATGAATCAAGATCATCTTTTTGAGTTGCTATTAATTTATTTGATTTTAATTTTAAATTTTATATTTATATTTAGATTTAGATTTATATTTATATTTGTATTTATATTTGTATTTATATTTATATTTATATTTATATTTATATTTATATTTATATTTATATTTATATTTATATTTAGATTTATATTTAGATTTATATTTATATTTAGATTTATATTTATATTTATATTTATATTTATATTTGTATTTATATTTATATTTATATTTATATTTATATTTAGATTTATATTTATATTTATATTCATATTTATATTTATATTTAGATTTATATTTATATTTAGATTTATATTTTTTTTTATATTTAGATTTATATTTAGATTTTATATTTAGATTTATATTTAGATTTATAATTATATTTATATTTTTATTTTATATTTATATTTAGATTTAGATTTATATTTATAAGATTTATATTTATATTTATATTTATATTTATATTTATTTAGATTTATATTTATATTTATTTTATATTTATATTTATATTCATAGTTGTATTTTTTATTTAAAGATTTAGCAATTTTATATTTATTTTATTTTTATTTATTTTTATTTTTTATATTTTATTTTTAGATTTATATTTATATTTAGATTTAGATTTATATTTATATTTATATATAAAAATTTATATTTATTTTTATATTTGAAAAATTCAAATTATAAATGATTTATATTTATATTTAAATTTATAATTATATTTTATTTTATATTTTTTATTTTCCTTTTTATTTTTTTTCTATTTATTTTTAAAATTTAAACAGAAATATTTATATTTATATTTCATATTTATATTTATATTTTATATTTATATTTTATATTTATTTTATATTTATATTTTTATTTTATTTAAATTTATTTTATATTTATATTTTATATTTAAAATATTTATATTTATATTTTTATTTATATTTATATTTATATTTATATTTTTATATTTATATTTATATTTATTTATATTTATATTTATATTTTTCAATTTATATTTTATATATTATATTTATATTTAAATATATTTTTATATTTATATTTATTTATATTTTATATTTAGATTTAGATTTAGATTTAGATTTATATTTTAAATATTTATATTTAGATTTAGATTTATATTTAGATTTAGATTTGGATTTATATTTATATTTATATTTATATTTATATTTATATTTATATTTAGATTTAGATTTATATTTGAATTTAATTTTAATATTATAAAAAAAATTATTACAATTTGAATTTCCAGATAATTGATTTAAATCAGGAATTTCTAAATTAGGATTTTGAGAATTTTCTTGTGAATTTCTATTTAAAGATTCTAAAAGATCATCAAGAGAATTTGCAGATTCATTCCTCATATTTATATTAGATTGAGAATTATTCGAAATTTCAGATTCATTAGTTGTTAAAGAATTATTCAAAGAAGCAAGTAATTCATCTAAAGATTGCATTTTTTATTTATTTTTTATTATTTTTGGGAATTAAAAAAATAAAAATAAATAAAATTTAAAAGTTGGAAATAAAAAAATGAAAAAATGAAAAAAAATAAATTAAAAAATAAATTAAATGTGAATAATTTCTTATAAAAATTATGTTTTTGTTTTTTCCTTTTATTTTCTATTCTTTTTTTAAAACTAAACAGAAAAACAAACTTTTTTAACATAAATTTAAATAAAATTCAATTTAAAATATTTATATTCCACTTTTTTATTCAATTTAAAATATTTAGATTTATTCAATTTAAAATATTTATATTCCACTTTTTTATTCAATTTAAAATATTTATATTAATTCAATTTTAAATATTTATATTTATTCAAATTAAAATATTTATATTAATTCAAATTAAAATATTTATATTAATTCAATTTTAAATATTTATATTTATTCAAATTAAAATATTTATATTTATTCAATTTAAAATATTTATATTAATTCAATTTAAAATATTTATATTAATTCAAATTAAAATATTTATATTAATTCAAATTAAAATATTTAGATTAATTCAAATTAAAATATTTATATTAATTCAAATTAAAATATTTATATTAATTCAAATTAAAATATTTATATTTATTCAATTTAAAATATTTATATTAATTCAAATTAAAATATTTATATTAATTCAAATTAAAATATTTAGATTAATTCAAATTAAAATATTTATATTAATTCAAATTAAAATATTTAGATTAATTCAAATTAAAATATTTATATTAATTCAAATTAAAATATTTAGATTAATTCAATTTTAAATATTTATATTCCACCCTTTTTATTCAATTTAAAATATTTATATTAATTCAAATTAAAATATTTATATTAATTCAAATTAAAATATTTATATTTATTCAAATTAAAATATTTATATTTATTCAAATTAAAATATTTATATTTATTCAAATTAAAATATTTATATTAATTCAATTTTAAATATTTATATTTATTCAAATTAAAATATTTATATTAATTCAAAATTAAAATATTTATATTAATTCAATTTTAAATATTTATATTTATTCAATTTAAAATATTTATATTTATTCAATTTTAAAATATTTATATTAATTCAATTTTAAAATATTTATATTAATTCAAATTAAAATATTTATATTAATTCAAATTAAAAATATTTATATTAATTCAAATTAAAATATTTAGATTTTATTCAAATTAAAATATTTATATTAATTCAAATTAAAATATTTATATTAATTCAAATTAAAATATTTATATTAATTCAAATTAAAATATTTAGATTAATTCAAATTAAAATATTTATATTAATTCAAATTTTTTATTTAGATTTGATTCAAATATTTATATTAATTCAAATTAAAAATATTTATATTAATTCAAATTAAAATATTTATATTAATTCAAATTAAAATATTTATATTTTAAATTAATTAAAATTATTATATTAATTCAAAATTAAAATATTTATATTAATTCAAATTAAAATATTTATATTAATTCAAATTAAAATATTTATATTAATTCAATTTAAAATATTTTTATTAATTCAAATTAAAATATTTATATTAATTCAAATTAAAATATTTATATTTATTCAAATTAAAATATTTATATTTATTCAAATTAAAATATTTATATTAATTCAAATTAAAATATTTAGATTAATTCAAATTAAAAATTAAAAATTAAAAATTAAAATTAAAAATTAAAAATTAAAATTAAAAATTAAAAATTAAAAATTAAAAATTAAAAATTAAAAATTAAAAATTAAAAATTAAAAATTAAAGTTAATACAATTTTAATTAATTTCTTAACTAAATCTTTGAAAGAAATTTCAAAAAAAAAAATTTTTTTTCTTTATTCCACTTTTTTTTGATTTAATTTTTTTTGATTAATTTTTTTTGATTAAATATCCAAAAGATTATCTTCTTTTGGTCGAGCAAAATGACTAATAATTTCACACCAAGAATCTTTTTCTAAACTACTAGTTGAACAAAGTTGATAAATTCTTGTTGAATCAGCTTTTTTTCCAGGTTTTCTTGAAACAATTGTATCAATTGAAAATTCAAATTGTTTTGAAGGATTTGGATTTTTTAATAAAGTACAATTACGGAGATAAATAACTCCCAATGCTTTTTCATCGTCCTATTAAATTTAACCACAATCAAAATATGTTAATTATTTTTCTTTATAGATTTTGCTTTTTCAAATTTTTCAAATATTTTTAAAAATATTTTTTAAATATATTTTATTATTTTTGTACTTTTTCTGATAAAAAATAATACATAAAAGGTCCTTTTGCTACAAAATATCTTCTTTTCCAATTACTAAACATTCCTACACCTTTTTTAGTTAAAAATCCTGCTTTTTGTGGTTTTTTTATTGATGATAATTTTGGTTTTTTTTGAAATATTGATTTCCATTTTTCTATTTCTTTTGAAATTGTATCTTGATTTTGATTTTGATTTTGATTAGATTTATTTTCCATTTAAAAAGTTAAAGAAAAAAATAAAATGTAAAACAATTAAAAAAATGAAAAAATATTTTTTTTTACAACTTTTTTTTTTCATTTTTTTTTCTTTATTTCTTTACATTAATTTAAATTTCCTTTTTCTTTTTAAAAAGATTCAATAATTGGTTTTTAATTACCTGCTAAAGAGTTCAAATTTTTTTAACAAAAACCTTATTTTATCTTTTATTTATTAATTATTTTCCTTGATGAATTGAAAATTTCTCTGCTTTTCTATTCCTTTATTTTTAACTTAATAATTGATTAAAAAAGGAGATATTTTATCTTTTAATCAATTATTAATTACTTTCCTTGATGAATTGAATTTTTTCAATAATTAGATTTTCTGTTTTAATAATTGATTAAAAAAGGAGATATTTTATCTTTTAATCAAGTATTAATTATTTTCCTTGATGAATTGAATTTTTTCAATAATTAGATTTTCTGTTTTAATAATTGATTAAAAAAGGAATTATTTTATCTTTTAATCAATTATTAATTATTTTCCTTGATGAATTGAATTTTTCTTTTTCCATATTTGTTTTAATTTTTGATTAAAAAAGGAATTATTTTAATTAGAATTATTTATTTTGATTAAAATTTTAAATAAAATTCTTTTGAAAATTAAATTTGTTGATTTTTTGGTTATTTTTTGAATTTTTTCATTTTTCATTTTTTTCTTTTATTTCTTTTTTAAAAATAAAATAAAAATGAATAAAAATGATGAAATTGATAATAATAAATTAAATTTAATTGAAAAACCTTTTATTTTACAAGGAAAAGTTATTCATGGATTTGGAAGAGGAAAAAAAATAGGGTTTCCAACTGGTATTTATTTATTAAATTAATAAATATATTAATAATTAAATTAATAATTATATTAATAATTATATTTATAATTAAATTTATAATTATATTTATAATTAAATTTATAATTAAATTTATAATTAAATTTATAATTAAATTTATAATTAAATTTATAATTAAATTTATAATTAAATTTATAATTAAATTTATAATTAAATTTATAATTAAATTTATAATTAAATTTATAATTAAATTTATAATTAAATTTATAATTAAATTTATAATTAAATTTATAATTAAATTTATAATTAAATTTATAATTAAATTTATAATTATATTTATAATTAAATTTATAATTAAATTAATAATTAAATTTTTTATAATTAAATTTATAATTATATTTATAATTAAATTTATAATTATATTTATAATTAAATTTATAATAAAATTTATAATTAAATTTATAATTAAATTTATAATTATATTTATAATTAAATTTATAATTAAATTTATAATTATATTTTATAATTAAATTTATAATTAAATTTATAATTAAATTTATAATTAAATTTATAATTATATTTATAATTGAATTTATAATTTATAATTATATTTATAATTATATTTATAATTATTTATATTTATATTTTTATATTAAATTTATAATTATATTAATAATTAAATTAATAATTAAATTTATAATTAAATTTATAATTAAATTTATAATTAAATTTATAATTAAATTTATAATTAAATTTATAATTAAATTTATAATTAAATTTATAATTAAATTTATAATTAAATTTATAATTAAATTTATAATTAAATTTATAATTAAATTTATAATTAAATTTATAATTAAATTTATAATTAAATTTATAATTAAATTTATAATTATATTTATAATTAAATTTATAATTAAATTTATAATTAAATTTATAATTAAATTTATAATTAAATTTATAATTAAATTTATAATTATATTAATAATTAAATTAATAATTAAATTTATAATTAAATTTATAATTAAATTTATAATTAAATTAATAATTAAATTTATAATTAAATTTATAATTATATTTATAATTAAATTTATAATTAAATTTATAATTATATTTATAATTAAATTTATAATTAAATTTATAATTAAATTTATAATTAAATTTATAATTATATTTATAATTAAATTTATAATTATATTTATAATTAAATTTATAATTATATTTATAATTGAATTAATAATTATATTTATAATTATATTTATAATTAAATTTATAATTAAAATTAAATTTATTATATTTATAATTGAATTAATAATTATATTTATAATTAAATTTATAATTAAATTTATAATTATATTTATAATTAAATTTATAATTAAATTTATAATTATATTTATAATTAAATTTATAATTAAATTTATAATTATATTTATAATTAAATTTATAATTAAATTTATAATTAAATTTATAATTAAATTTATAATTATATTTATAATTATATTTATAATTAAATTAATAATTAAATTTATAATTATATTTATTGTTTTTTTTAATCAGCAAATCTTGAATATTCAGAAGATTTTCAAAAACTTTCAACAGGAGTTTTTTTTGGATTTGCAAAATTGAATAAATTTGGAATTTTTAAAATGGTTATGACAATTGGATGTAATCCTTCTTTTGAAAATAAAATCAAAACTGTTGAAGCACATCTTTTACATGAATTTAATCAAGATTTTTATAATGAACATTTATCTCTAATAATTTGTGGTTATATTCGTCCTTTGATTAAATTTTCTTCAATTGGTAAATAAATAATCAAAAAATTTTAATTTAATTTTTTTTCTTTAATTCTTTTGTTCCATTTTTTTTTAGATGAATTACTTCAAGCTATTCAAAAAGATAGAGATTTTGCTGAAAAAGAACTTGAAGATTCAAAATATAATGAATTGAGAAAATGTGAAAATTTAGATAATCAAAATTCCAATCAAAATCAAAATTCCAATTAAAATCAAAATTCCAATTAAAATTTCAATCAAAATTCAAATTAAAAATTTAGAAATAAAAATGTTCTTTTTTTCCTTTTAAATTTCTTAAACATTTTGATTTTAAAATAAATAGATAAAATTCAAAAATAAAAATCAAAAATATTCTTTTTTTTTTTCAATTTAAATTCTTTTTTAATTTTGTTTAATTAAATTGAAAGAAAAAAAAAAAGTGGAATAAAAAAGTGGAACAAAAAACATTTTCTTCCTTAATTTTAGTTTTAATTTTAATTTTAATTTTAATTTTAATTTTATTTTTAAATTTAATTTTGATTTTAATTTTAATTTTAATTTTAATTTTGATTTTAATTTTAATTTTAATTTTAAATTTAATTTTAATAATAAATTTTTAATTTTTAATTGTAATTTTAATTTTAAATTTAATTTTAATTTTAATTTTAATTTTAATTTTGATTTTAATTTTAATAATAAATTTTAATTTAAATTTTAATTTTAATTTTAATTTTAATTTTAATTTTAATTTTAATTTTAATTTTAATTTTAATTTTAATTTTAATTTTGATTTTAATTTTAATTTTAATTTTAATTTTAATTTTAATTTTAATTTTAATTTTAATTTTAATTTTAATTTTAATTTTTTTAATTTTAATTTTAATTTTAATTTAAATTTTGATTTTAATTTTAATAATAAATTTTAATTTAAATTTTAATAATAATTTTAATAATAAATTTTAATTTTAATTTTGATTTTCATTTTGATTTAAACTAATTTAGCTTCCTTTTTTTTATGAAGTTGTTTCCATTTTGGTAGTTTAAAAAAAGCTGGTCTTGACATACCAAAAGCTCTTTCAAAATCTTCATGTTTCAAGAAATTCTCAGTAAATTTTGGATCAACACCATCAGGAAGAGGTTTTGTACGAAGAGTTTCAAGAGAATAAAGAACTTCTTTTTTTTCTTGAACAACTTGAACTTTTTGTTCTTCTTTGATTTTTTGTTCTTCTTTCTTTTTTGGTTGAAAAAGAGATCGTAAAATATCATCAATTTCAAGTTCTTGATTCTTTTTGTTCTTTTTCTTATTTTCTTTTTCTTCATCTTCTTTTTCTGCCGGGAGTTTATGTAAATTATCGAGAATTTCTTCTGAAAATTTGGATTGACTAAATATTTGATGAATAACTCTTCTTGTGACTAATCTGTAGTGATAATTTTCCAACAAAATATAAGCGTGATAAAAAGCACGAGGAGAAGAAAAATAGTCAGTTTTTCTTTTGTGCTTTCCAAAAAACTCAATAGCTTTTTCTTCCATAATTCTATTGCTTAAATGGATGATATTTTTGATGATTTTTCGCGTTCTTTTTGAGTCTTTAAGATATTCATTCATCGGTTCAATTGGCATTTGTGATGGCCAAATTCCCGCGTATTTTTCAATAGGAATTGCAATGAAATTTTCTAATTGTTGAGAATTTGGAGTTGAAATCATTGATGAAATATCTGATGGAAATTCCCATCCAATTTCAGTAAGTTCTTTTCTTCCTAATGAATGTAAGGAAAACAATCCAAAAACAAAAAAACAAGTTGCTCGAATTGAAACTCTTCTTGATTCTTTCATAACGTTTAAAATCAACTCTGAAATCTTGTATTCCTTTAGTTTTAAAAATGAAAGTTCACTTGAACCAATATTTCCAATTGCCCATAAATCAGACCGGATTTGTAAATGATTTTCCGATTTTGTTTTCAATCGGTTGATGATTGTTTCTACTATTTTTGTGCTGAATAAAGTGTTGATTCCATCTTCGGTTTGCACAAGTTCTCCAAATAAATGCCTTGGTAATGGTATTTCTGTTGGAGAAAGACCTGGAATTTTTGTTTGAACTTTTTTTTTGAATCTAACAAAACAAATTTTAAATTTAAATGAAATGAATTTTTAAATATTTTTAAATGAAATATAATTTTTAAAAGTAATTTTGTACTCAGATATATTTATCGTGGGAGAAACATGAAACACTTCAAATATTGCGTTTTCAATATTCTTTGTATATTGAAGACTTTTCACTTCAATCCATTGCTTAAGTTCTCTTCCAATAAAACCAATTTCTTTCAAAAATTGAATACCATTTTGTCTTGACAAAAAACGAATTAATAATGTTTTTCCTTGTTCACCCATTTCATCCAATTCAGAAGGATGACAATCAATTAAAGAATCCAAACACTTAATATTATCAGCACAACACTCATCCAAAACATCAATAGCAACCATTCTGACATTTTCATCCGAATCTTTTAATTGCCCAACTAGTAATTTAATTGCCCAAGAATGAAAATCTTCTACTCCAACTCTAAAAAGAACCTGCAAATGTTTTGTTGAATAAATTCGGGATAATTTTGACCCTTGAATCAAAGCTCTTTCAAGAATTTCTCGAGCTTTTGAATTTGGTTTGGTATAATCAAGTGATGATATAACTATTCTTGCAATTTCTTCCCTTCCAAGCATTTCTGTAAACGCTTGAACATATAATAAAATATCCAAATTGAGTAAAAGTTCCATTCCTTTTGGATGTGTTGATAAAACTCCAAGAAAAGTCAAATATTCTCCACTCAAAGTTTTGCTAATATTTGCAGGATGGAAAAAACGAAATGTTTGTTCTGTTGTTTCTCCTGTTTTTCCTTGAATTTCCATTCTTAATCCACTTGCAATCTCAGTAATAGTATTGTTTGCTTTGAGGAAGTCATATCCTTCCTTGGTTGAAAGAAGCACCTCAAGAAGTCGGCATCCAACACGAACATAAAAAATATTCGATGAATTATGTGGCATTTCTGAGAATTGCTTTTTTGTGGGTTGATAAAATTTCAATAATCTTTTGAAAAACTTATTTTTAATACAAGCTTCAATTCTTTTTGGATTGTTAATAATCCCTTCCAAAAATCCTGATATAACTTGGAAATCCCATTTTTTGGCATCGTTATATAAAATCACTTTTGATTCTTTCAATAGAATTTCAAAATCTTGATCTGCTGTTGACTTTTCAATTTGTCGCTGGATTTTCAATAGTTGATTTTCTGTTTCCCAGCGATTTACATATGATTTAAGTAAAGAAATGTGAAATTCTTCTTTTCTTTTTGTTTTTTTTGTTCTTGCATATCGATCCAATGAGTTCAACATGAAATTTGCTCTTACCCTTACAGAAGGAGAATGTGAAAAGTTTGATGCACTTTTGAATAAATCTGGAAGTGAATGTAAAAGTGCACAATGATGTGTTGCAAGAAGTTCATTTGATTTATGAAGTAATTCACCAAGAAGTTTTGTAGCTAAAACTGATGAATAATGGTTTGATTCCTTTCCGACTTCAATTAAAGTCTAAAATAAATAAACAAATAAACAAATATTTATTTTGAATTAAATATATTATTTTGAATTAAATATTTATTTTGAATTAAATATTTATTTTGAATTAAATATTTATTTTGAATTAAATATTTATTTTGAATTAAATATATTTATTTGAATTAAATATATTTTGAATTAAATATTTATTTTGAATTAAATATTTATTTTGAATTAAATATTTATTTTGAATTAAATATTTATTTTGAATTAAATATTTATTTTAAATTAAATATTTATTTTAAATTAAATATTTATTTTAAATTAAATATTTATTTTGAATTAAATATATTTATTTTGAATTAAATATTTATTTTAAATTATATATTTTGAATTAAATATTATTTATTTTGAATTAAATATTTATTTGAATTAAATATTTATTATGAATTAAATATTTATTTTTTTGAATTAAATATTTATTTTAAATTAAATATTTATTTTGGATTAAATATTTATTTTGAATTAAATATATTTATTTGAATTAAATATTTATATTGAATTAAATATATTTTTTGAATTAAATATTTATATTGAATTAAATATATTTTTGAATTAAATATAAATCTACTTCAATTAATCCAACTTCTTTAAAAGCTACAAATAAAATTGCAAAATAATTATTCAATAAATTATGTCGTAAATTTGGTGTTGGTGGTAAATATCTATCAATGTTATCCCAAACTTCAGAAGGTGTTGCTGTTTCTGATTCATTTTTAGGTTTTTGTTTTTCTTTATCTTTATCAGTTTTCTTTTTTGGAATTGTATATCTAAAAATATCGTATAAAGTTTTCAAAGCAATTGTCTAAAAATTTATTTTAAATTGATTTTGATTTTAAATTGATTTTAAATTGATTTTGATTTTAAATTAATTTTAAATTGATTTTAAATTGATTTTAATTTTAAATTGATTTTAATTTTAAATTGATTTGATTTTAAATTGATTTTAAATTGATTTTAATTTTAAATTGATTTTAATTTTAAATTGATTTGGTTTTAAATTGATTTTGATTTTAAATTGATTTTGATTTTAAATTGATTTTAAATTGATTTTAAATTGATTTTGATTTTAAATTAATTTTAAATTGATTTTGATTTTAAATTTATTTTAAATTGATTTTAAATTGATTTTAAATTGATTTTGATTTTAAATTGATTTTGATTTTAAATTGATTTTGATTTTAAATTGATTTGATTTTAAATTGATTTAATTTTAAATTGATTTTGATTTTAAATTGATTTTAATTTGATTTTAAATTTATTTTAAATTGATTTTGATTTTAAATTGATTTTAAATTAATTTTAAATTGATTTTAAATTGATTTTAATTTTAAATTGATTTTGATTTTAAATTTATTTTAAATTGATTTTGAATTGATTTTGATTTTAAATTGATTTTAATTTTAAATTGATTTTAATTTTAAATTGATTTTAAATTGATTTTAAATTGATTTTAAATTGATTTTGATTTTAAATTGATTTTGATTTTAAATTGATTTTGATTTTAAATTTATTTTGATTTTGATTTTAAATTAATTTTAAATTGATTTTGATTTTAAATTGAATTTAAATTGATTTTGGTTTTAAATTCATTTAAAATTGTTAAAATGGATTTTGAGGAAAAAAAACCTTAATTTTTCTTGCAGGTAATTTTAAAGCTTGAAGAAAACCACCCAAACCATGAGAATTAGAAGCAATAAAAAAGAAACCAGACCAATCCTTCATAAACAAATCAATAGCCTTTCGACTAGCTTTACAAATTTCCAGTTTATCCTTTGGGACATTTTTTGAATAAACAGAAGTAAAAGGGGATAAAATAATATTCAATTCTTTTTGACTAACAAATTGTCTAGTTGAAAAATCATTCAATAAAAACGTAAGAGTTTCAACAATAATTTTCTGATAATCTTTAAGACTTGGATCAATAGAACTCCTAGCAAGAGTTAAAACACCACGAGATAAAGCAAGAAGTTGAGGATTTTTCATTCCAATTTCACACAAAACTCCGATGCATGATTTTCGCAGTGTATCTTCAGGAAATTCACTTATCGAAACAAGAGATTGAACAAATGATCGAGGAAGATTCTGCGGAGAAATTTGTAAGCAATGCCATATTAATTTCAGTGCTTGAATTCTTTCCATTTCTAAATCGGGATAAAATTCCAATGATCGAATCACAAAAATGTCAATGTGATGCTGGATTATTAAAAAGAGTGCTTTCTCTGTTGTGATGCAAAACCGAAGTGTTCTCAATGCTGCTGCTCGGATTATTGTGTGCTTTTGTGTAATACATAATCGTAATGTTTTTAAAACTGATGATAATATTTCTTCATTTTGTGCTAAGAAACTTGTTATTTCTTCACTTATTTTCACAATTTCATTCAGAATTTCTAATTTTTTCTCATCAGAAATGCTTGAGTCTCTCAACGGAAGAAATAATCTTAAATACTTTAATGTTTCTTTTTGTTTTCAATTTTGAAAAATTATTATTTATTTAAATTTTTATTTTAAATTTTTATTTTAAATTTAAATTTAAATTTAAATTTAAATTTTTACCTGTATTTCCTTTTTCTTGTTCTTTTCCTTTTGTTTTATTTAAAAAATCTTGATGAATCATTTAATTAATAAAGAAAAAGAAAAAAGAGAAAAAAATAAAAAAATGAAAAATCATTTTTGCTTTTTTTTTTCATTTTTTTCATTTATTTTTTATTTTTATTAAAAATGGGAAATAATTTAACAATTTTAGATACTTGTAAAAAAAGAAATCCAGCAGTTTATGATTTATATTGGAATAAGGAAATTAATTTCAAAACAACAAATCAAGTAAAAAGAAAGCAAATAATTTTAAAAAAACAAAATTTTTTTATAATTAAAATTTTTACTTTTTAGTTTGTAAAATAAAATTAAAAATAAAATTATAAATAAATTAAAATTAAAATTAAAATAAAATTAAAAATAAAATTAAAATTAAAATTATAAATTAAAATTAAAATTATAAATTAAAATTATAAATAAAATTAAAATTAAAAAAAGGGAACTACAATATTTCATATTGCTTGTCAAAATGGAGATTTTAATGTTGTTGAAAAATTTATTCAAGAAAAAGCTCCAATAAATGCAAAAGATAAAGTTTGAAAGAAAAAGCAAAAACAAAATAAACAAAATTCCTTTTTTTATTCATTTTGAAAAATTTTTAAAAAAAAATAATAATAAAATAGACTGTAAAATAATTTATGAATTTATAATTAAAAAAATTTTTTGATTAATCAATTATAATTATATTAGAATGATACTCCTCTTCATTTAGCTTGTATTAACGGAAATATTAAAATTGTGGAATTATTATTAAAATCTAAAGCAATTTCAAATACTCAAAATAAAGTAAAAAAATAAATCAATTTAATAAATGAAAAAATTCTTTAATAAAATTAATTGATTTTTTAGTTTGTAAATCAATTTAAAAATATTGTTTGCTTTTTTTTTGTTTTTTAATTAATTAATTTATTTTGGAAATTGGTTCTTTTATTTAGGGAATGACTCCTCTTCATTATGCAACATGGAGTCAACACATTGAAATTGTTGAATTATTAATGAAATATATTAATAATATTGATAAAAGAAATAATGTAATTTATATTCTTTTCTTTTTGAAAATGATCCAAAAAAAAAAAAAACTAAATTCATTTTCTAAAAAATAGTTAGTAAATTTTTAATTTAGAAAATCAAAGTTTTTGATTGTTATTCATTTTTTTTCTTAAATTACACAATGTTTTTTTTATAGGGAAATACTGCTTTACAAATTGCTTGTTGGAGAGGAAATTTACAAATGGCGGAAATTCTTATTCAAAAAACCAAAAATATTGATAATAAAAACAAAGTAAATTATCAATTAAATCAAAAACAAACAAATAAATGATAAATATTTATCAATTTTTTTTGAAATAGGAAGTAATTTTGTTTTTTTTTGAAGTTGAAAGTATTTTTAATAATTTAATTTAATTTAATTTCAGGGAAATTCTGCTATTCATCTTGCTTTATATTCTTCAAGTCCTGAATGTGTAAATTTAGTAATATCGAAAGGAGGTTCTCTAAATCAACCTAATAATGTATTGATTTGATATTTATAAAATAAAAAAAAAACTCATTCATTTTTTTTCCAGCAAGTAAAATTTTTAGTTTTGAATTGCTTTTTTTTTTTAACTGAATAATTTTTTTGAACAATGAAATCTTTTCTCTTAAATTCTCAAGAATCTTTATCCTTTGCATTTAGCAGCAAAAAAAGGATTTGTGGATCTTGTTGAGAAAATTATTTTAAATGGTGCTAATATTAATGTTGTTGATAATGTATTTTATTGATTTAAATTAGAAATTAAAAAAAAAATTATTAATAATAAATATTTTAAGAACGTAATTATTTTATTAGAAATGAGAAGATGAAATTAAAAAATAGAGAAAAAATAAATGGATGATTTCTTTTTTCTATTTTAATTAAATTTAGAGTGATACTCCTTTACATCTTGCTTGTCAAAATAAAAATTTAGATACTGTTAGAACATTACTTATTCATAAAGCAGATTTAAACCATTTAAACAAAGTATAATTTCAAATCAAATCAAATCAAATCAAATCAAAAAAAAGGGAAGAAGGAATTGTTTTAATTTTGATAATTTTTTTTTCACTAATTCATTTCAAATTAAGTCTGTAAAATGAACAAAAATCAAAATTGATTTTTGAAATTTATTTACTTCTTTTTTTTTTTAAAAAAAAATTAATTAAAATAAGAAACACACACCATTAGAAGTTGCCATTTTAATTGATGATTTAGAAATAATTTCTTTATTATTAAATAAAAATGCAGATGTTGACACTCATAATTCTGTAAATATATATTTTGATATTGATATATATATTTTGATATTGATATTTTTATTTTCATAGGGATCATATCCTTTAATTTTAGCATGTGATAAAGGAAGTATTAAAGTAGCTCAATTACTTGTTGAAAAAGGAGCAGATGTTAATTGTTTAGATAATGTAAATTTAATTAGAAAGGAAATATTTAAATTCAAATTTAAATTTAAATTTATTTTTATTTTTAGAAAGTAAAATTCAAAAAAAACAATTTTGAATTTTTCGATTATTTTTTTAAGAATATTATCCCTTTTTTTATTATTTAATAGGGAAATTCTTCTCTTCATATTGTTAGTCAACATGGTCACTCAAATTTAATAGAATATTTAATATCAAAAGGAGCATCGGCTGATTTAAAAAATCATGTAATTTAAATTATCTTTTTTTTTCTCAATAAAAAAAAAATATTTTTTAAGATGTGATTAATTAATTTCTTTTCTATCAAAAATGTTTTAATTTTTTTTCATTTATTTAAGGATGTTTGTTTTATTGATTAAAATTAAGTAAATTTTTTAGATTATAAAATTTAAAGGAATTATTTTGTTTTCTAAATAAAGGGTTATACACCTCTCCATATTGCTTCTATTAATGGAAGATTAGAGTGTGTATCTCAATTATTAAATGGAGGAGCAAATAAAAATATAACTTGTGAAGTATGAATTTATTTGAAATTTTTTAATTTAAAATTAAAATATTTTTATATTCATTTCTTTCTTTCTAGTTTGTAAAATAATTTTTTTTTTAATTGGAATAAAATAATTAAGTATCATTTTTTTTTTGATTTTTTAGAGTGTATTTATTAATTTTCTTGATTTATTGAGATTCATAATTATTCATTATTTTATTTTTAGTCTGTAAATTTCTTTTCAAAATAAAATTGAATAAAAATGAAATGAATTTATTCTTCTTTTTTTTTTTTAGAAAGTAAATAATAAATTTTCAAAAAAACAAAAATAGGATATAAAGAATAAATATTTTTTTTATTTAAAAATAGAATCTAACAGCATTAGAAATTGCTAATAAAAAAGAGTATAGAGAAATAGCAAACTTAATTAGTAATTTCACAGATCAAAAATTAGAAAAAGAAAGATTAGAAAATTTAAGATTAGAACAAGAAAGATTAGAACAAGAAAGATTAGAAAATTTAAGATTAGAAAAAGAAAGATTAGAAAAAGAAAGATTAGAAAAAGAAAGATTAGAAAAAGAAAGATTAGAAAAAGAAAGATTAGAAAAGAAATATTAGAAAAAGAAAGATTAGAAAAAGAAAGATTAGAAAAAGAAAGATTAGAAAAAGAAAGATTAGAAAAAGAAAGATTAGAACAAGAAAGATTGGAAAAAGAAAGATTGGAAATTTTAAGATTAGAACAAGAAAGATTGGAAAATTTAAGATTGGAACAAGAAAGATTAGAAAAAGAAAGATTGGAAAAAGAAAGATTAGAAAAGAAAGATTAGAAAAAGAAATTTCAAGTATCTTTGGCAAAGATTCCCTTTTTAATGATACTAACCAAGATCAAAAAGAGAATAATAAAGCAATGAAAAAAATCAAATTAATTGAAGAAAAAATTCAAAAAAAATGGATTCCAAAAGAAGAAATATCTGTTAAATCATGCCTTGGAAAAAAGGTTTATGGACTTGTAAATTATGGGAAATGGAAATCACAAGAAGTAGCAATAGGTGTTCATAATATCCGAAAAATGAAAATGGATGAACTTAATAAATTCATTGATCAAATCAAAATTTTACAAGGAATCAATCATGAAAATATAATTAATTTTTTCGGAGTGAGTTTGAATTATCCAGAGTTCTGGGTTGTTAATGAATTTTATCCAAGAAAAAGTATATATAATTATCTCTTTGTTTTGAATCAAAAACCTTCGCGTGTGGAACAAGTTAGAATCGCATTAGAAATTGCACAAGGAATAATGTATCTTCATACAAAAAAGATTATTCATCAATCAATTCGTGATCAAAATATTTTTCTAGACAGAAAAAAGAAAGTCAAGTTAGGGAATTTTGGGATGTTTACAACACAAAGTATTTCTACACAAGATTTTTCAAATACACGTGATTTTTATTGGATGGCTCCCGAATTTCTCCAATCACAAGACTTTTCATTTCCTGTTGATATTTTTTCCTTTGGCATGATTTTATATGAAATTTCAACTTTGCAAATTCCTTTCCAAAACGAGACACCAATGCAAATACCATCTATGATTATATCAGGTATTCGTCCTTTTCTTTCGCCTGATAATCCTTTTGCTGATATTATTCAAAGTTGTTGGGATGGTGATCCTGAAAAAAGACTTGTTATCAAAAAGGTTCTTAATTCTCTTTTGAAACTTCAAACAAAATGGAAAAATCAAAATCCTGAATCGATTAAACTTGATGTTAATTGAATCAAAAACAATTTTTATTTTAATTTTCTTTTTTTTTTAATTAAAAAACAAATTTTAAAAAAATTTTTTTTCATTTTTTTCATTTTTCATAAATTTTTAAATTTATAAATTTAAAATGATTAATATTAGAAAAGATATTATTGATGAATCTTATAGATATAAAATGCCCGCATTAGAATCACGTATTGAAGGAAGAGGAAATGGAGTTAAAACAGTAATTACAAACATGAATAAAATTGCTGAAGCTTTAGAAACTGAACCAGACAGTAAATTTTTATTTTATTTATAAATTGAAATTGAATTTGAAATTGAATTTGATTTTGAAATTAAAATTAAAATTGAAATTGAATTTTAAATTGATTTTGAAATTATAATTGAATTTGAAATTGAATTTGAAATTGAAATTGAATTTGAAATTGAATTTGAAATTGAAATTGAATTTGAAATTGAAATTGAATTTGAAATTGAATTTGAATTTGAAATTGAATTTGAAATTGAATTTGAATTTGAAATTGAATTTGAAATTGAATTTGAAATTGAAATTGAAATTGAATTTGAAATTGAAATTGAAATTGAAATTGAAATTAAAATTATAATTGAAATTGAAATTGAAATTGAAATTGAAATTGAATTTGAAATTAAAATTATAATTGAAATTGAAATTGAAATTGAAATTGAAATTGAAATTGAAATTGAAATTAAATTTGAAATTGAAATTAAATTTGAAATTGAAATTAAAATTAAAATTGAAATTAAAATTGAAATTGAAATTTTGATTTTGAAATTGGAATTAAAATTGAAATTGAAATTGAAATTGGAATTGGAATTAAATTTGAAATTAAAATTGAAATTGAAATTGAAATTGAAATTGAAATTGAAATTGAAATTGAAATTGAAATTGAAATTGAAATTGAAATTGAAATTGAATTTGAATTTGAAATTAAATTTGAAATTGAAATTATAATTGAATTTGAATTTGAAATTGAAATTGAAATTGAAATTGAAATTATAATTAAATTTGAAATTGAAATTGAAATTGAAATTGAAATTGAATTTGAATTTGAATTTGAAATTGAAATTGAATTTGAATTTGAATTTGAATTTGAAATTGAAATTGAATTTGAATTTGAAATTAAAATTGAAATTGAATTTAAAATTTAAAATTGAAATTGAATTTGAAAATTAAATTTGAAATTGAATTTGAATTTAAAATTAAAATTGAAATTGAAATTGAGATTAAATTTTAAATTGAAATTGAAATTGAATTTGAAATTGAAATTGAATTTGAAATTGAATTTGAAATTGAAATTGAAATTGAAATTGAAATTGAAATTGAAATTGAAATTGAAATTTGAAATTAAATTTGAAATTGAAATTATAATTGAATTTGAGATTGAATTTGAAATTGAATTTGAAATTATAATTGAATTTGAAATTGAAATTAAAATTGAAATTGAAATTGAATTTGAAATTGAAATTGAAATTGAAATTGAAATTGAAATTTGAAATTAAATTTGAAATTGAAATTATAATTGAATTTGAGATTGAATTTGAAATTGAATTTGAAATTGAATTTGAAATTGAAATTAAATTTGAATTTGAAATTGAAATTGAAATTGAAATTAAATTTGAAATTGAATTTGAAATTGAAATTGAAATTGAATTTGAATTTGAATTTGAAATTGAATTTGAAATTGAAATTGAAATTGAAATTGAAATTGAAATTGAAATTGAAATTGAAATTGAAATTGAAATTAAATTTGAATTTGAAATTGAAATTATAATTGAATTTGAAATTATAATTGAATTTGAATTTGAAATTAAATTTTTATGCGAAAGTTCAAACAAATTGAAATTTTTATTAAAAAAATTTGAAATTGAAATTGAAATTGAAAATTTGAAATTGAATTTGAAATTGAATTTGAAATTGAATTTGAAATTAAATTTGAAATTGAAATTGAAATTGAATTTGAAATTTAAATTGAAATTGAAATTAAAATTATATTTGAAATTGAATTTGAAATTTAAATTGAAATTGAAATTAAAATTATATTTGAAATTAAATTTGAAATTGAATTTGAAATTGAATTTGAAATTGAAATTAAATTTGAAATTATAATTGAAATTGAAATTGAAATTAAATTTGAAATTGAAATTAAAATTGAAATTGAAATTGAAATTGAAATTAAAATTGAAATTGAAATTGAAATTAAAATTGAAATTGAAATTAAAATTGAAATTGAAATTGAAATTAAATTTTAAATTTGAATTTGAAATTGAAATTGAAATTAAAATTGAAATTGAAATTAAAATTGAAATTAAAATTGAAATTGAAATTAAAATTAAAATTGAAATTGAAATTAAAATTGAAATTAAAATTGAAATTGAAATTAAAATTGAAATTGAAATTAAATTTGAAATTGAAATTGAAATTAAATTTGAAATTGAATTTTAAATTGAATTTGAAATTAAAATTTTATTTTATTTATAATTAAAAAATTTAAATTTGAAATGAACAAAAAAGTCATTACCAAATTCTTTGGATTTGAATTGGGAGCACAAAGTAAATGGGAAAAGAAAACACTTCGTTCAGTAGTAAACGGACGATTTGACACCGATGATTTACAAGATCTTCTTTACAAATTCATTGATAAATTCATACTTTGTCAAGGATGTTTTCTTCCCGAATTAGACGCCAAAATCGACAGACACAACCGACTAGAATTCAGTTGTCGTGCTTGTGGGAAAAGTTTTTATGCGGATAGTTCAAACAGATTGACAGGTTTTATTATAAAAAGTTTAGAACTTAAAAAACAAGAAGAAAGAAAAAAAAGCAAAAATTTGCAGGCAAAAAAAGAGCAGGCAAAAATTGATGAGACAAAAATGGAATTTCAGGATGTGGAAGTTGATGAGAATGATTGGGCTCTTGATACTTCAAAAGCTGCTGAGGAGATGCGTCTTCATACACAACTTGGATTACTTCGTGATCCAAAAAAAACAAATATGAAACTTCTTCTTTTTAAATTTCGTGATTTTCTTGAATCTCAACCTTCTCCTCAACTTATTTCTTTTAAAATTAAACAAGTTGCAAAAGCTTGCTCTTGGAATAGAACTACTCGTACTTTGTTTGCTTGTGAATTGTTTTTTTCTTCAAATATGCTTGAACAAATTCCAAAAACAAAAGAGATTTTTTCAAGAGTATTTATATATTAATTTTAATAATAATTTAAATAATAATTTTAATAATAATTTAAATATTAATTTAAATAATAATTTTAATAATGATTTAAATATTAATTTTAATATTAATTTATCTCTTTTAGTTAATGAAACATAAAAGATCACAAATTGTTTTACTTGGTTATCTTGAAAGATTTTGTGGAGAAGAACATCGAAATTTTATTGAATTTGCACCACATATTTTAAAAGCTTTATATGATGAAGATTTAATTGAAGAAGAAAATATTTTAGAATGGGCAGAACAAACTTCATCTAAATTTACTTCAGAAACAGTATTCAAAGAAATAATTACAAAAGTTCAACCAGTTGTGGATTGGTTGAAAAATGCTGAAAGTGAAAGTGAAGATGATGGCGAAGATGATGATGGAGATGATGGAGATGATGATGGCGAAGATAATGGCGAAGATAATGATGATGGAGATGGAGATGATGATCAAAATTAGATTGAAAAAAAAAATAATTAAAATTTTCTCATTCCCATTTATCCTTTTTCTTTTCTTTTCTTCTTCTTTTCTTCTCAATAAATATTTCAAATTCCACTTTTTTTATCTTTAATTTAAAATTTAAAAATATTATTTTAATAAATAAAATTATTATTTTAATTTAAAATAAATCAAAAATTAAATTAATTTATTATTTAATGTTATTAAAATTAATTATATATTTTTATTAAATTATTTTCAATTTAAATATTTTAAATTCCACTTTTTTTATCTTTAATTAAAATTTAAAAATATTAAATTAATAAATAAAATTATTATTTTAATTTAAAATAAATCAAAAATTAAATTAATTTATTATTTAATGTTATTCTTATTTTTTATTAATTTTTGAAAAAAAATGTTTTATCCGAAATGAAGAAAAAAAAAATCAAAAGAAAAAAATGATTTGAGAAAACTATTGTTTCCGAAAAAGAATGAAAGAAAGAAATCAGAAAAGAAATCAGAAAAGGAATGAATGAATGAATGAATGAATAAATTTCTTTTAAAAGAATTAAAATGAAAAACAAATTATTTTCTTGCTAATTGGGATTTAACTCTATTAACGCAATTACGCAAATCTTTTTCAAGTTGAGTACAATCTCCACCACTTTGCATGCATTCCCATAAAGGTTTGCAATCACATTGATCGAATTCATCGTGATTGAATTTTTGTGTTTTTGGAGTTTGAACTGTGCTCATTGTTCTTGTTTCTTTTTTGGATTTAACTAAAGGATATGTTGCTGCTGCTAAAAGTGCTGTTATAACTACTCCTGCTGTTATTTTTTTTCCTACTGTATCCATTTTAATAATTTAATAACAAAAGAAAAATGAAAAAATAAAAATAAAAAAATAAAAAAATAAAATTATTAATGATTAATTTTTTTGAAAGATTATTAATTTAAATTTTTATTTAAATTTTTATTCCAATTTTAAATTTAATTTTTATTTACATTTTTATTTAAATTTTTATTTAAATTTGAATTTGAATTTTTATTCCAATTTTTTATTTAATTTTTATTCAAATTTTTATTTAATTTTTTATTCCATTTTTTATTTTAATTTTTATTTATTCCATTTTTATTCAATTTTTATTCAATTTTTTATTTAAATTTTTATTCAAATTTTTATTCAATTTTTATTCCAATTTTTATTCAATTTTTATTTCCATTTTTATTTTTAATTTTTATTCAAATTTTTATTTTAATTTTTATTCATTTTTATTTAAATTTTTATTTAAATTTTTATTTAAATTTTTTAATTTTTAATTTTAATTTTTAATTTTTAATTTTTAATTTTAAATTTTTAATTTCGAAAATTTAAAATAAAATTAAAAATAAAAATAAATTTTTAAATTTCATTCAATCTCTTTAAACCATTTGCTTTTGATTTTCATTTTTATTTAAATTTTTATTCTTTTTAATTTTTAAAGATTTTTCAAATTTTATTTCTGTATCTTTTTCTTTTTCAGCCTCATTTTTGTTTCATTTTTATCTTCTTATTTCCAAGAATACCAATTTTAATTCAAAAATAGTTAATAAAGTTCAAAAGCTTTCAAATTTTTTTTGGATCACTTTAAAAAGAACAGAAATAAAAGTTTAATTTTTAACAAGCTTTGCTGTTTATTTTAATTTTTTTTTTAATTTAAATTTTTTAAATTTGGAGAAATATCGCAATTTTTTTCCATTTTTAATTCCATTTTAAGTTTTTATTTAACAAATTTTAATAAAATGGATTTGAAAGTTTTGTATTAAAAAATAAAGTGAATTCTCCAGTAAGAAGAACAATGGGAAACAAGAAAATTATTGCAAGAATTGTGTTGTATATCAAAAGAAGAAAATGATCGTCATTTAATATTTTGATGTATTTCTTCACATAAATTGAATAAAGTGATAAAGAAGCACTTGAAGCAACTCCAAAAATAGTTCCAATTAATGAAAAATCAATTTCTCCTCCGCTTCCAATGAAAAACCCAAAAATAACAACTCCACATGCTTGCAATATTTTATTTGAAGTTGTGATTCCTAAAATCATTTTGGAAAATACTATGTTGAAAACTACAGTTAAGGATCTTGCTACTTGATAAAATGATACTGATACATATTTTAAACATAAATTATTTAGTCCAACCATCCCAATAAAAAATACTGTAACAATACTAACTTTTTTTGCTTTTTCTATTTCAAATTCTAGTTTGGGCATGAAATCAAAAATTGGATAACTAATTTTTAATTTTGATTTTAAATTTTAATATTAATTTTAATTTTAATTTTAATTTTAATTTTAATTTTGGATTTGATTTTTGATTTGATTTTTGATTTTAATTTTAATTTTAATTTTAATTTTAAGTTTTGATTTTAATTTTTAATTTTAATTTTTTAATTTTAATTTTTTTAATTTTTAAGTTTTAACTTTTTGATTTTAGTTTTAATTTTAATTTTAAATTTTATAAATGAATTTTAATTTTAATTTTTGATTTTAATTTTAATTTTAATTTGAATTTTAATTTTAATTTTGATTTTAATTTTAATTTTAATTTTAATTTTAATTTTAATTTTAATTTTAATTAATTTTAATTTTAATTTTAATTTTAATTTTAATTTTTATTTTGGATTTTAATTTTAATTTTAATTTTGGATTTTAATTTTAATTTTAATTTTAATTTTAATTTTAATTTTAATTTTAATTTTAATTTTAATTTTAATTTTAATTTTAATTTTAATTTTAATTTTAATTTTGGATTTTAATTTTAATTTTAGTTTTAATTTTATAAATGAATTTTATATTTTGATTTTAATTTTAATTTTAATTTTAATTTTAATATTAATTTTAATTTTGGATTTTGGATTATTTTAATTTTAATTTTAATTTTGGATTTTGGATTTTGGATTTAATTTTAATTTTAATTTTAATTTTAATTTTAATTTTAATTTTAATTTTAAATTTTAATTTAAATTTTGGATTTGATTTTGATTTTGATTTTGATTTTGATTTTGATTTTGATTTTAATTTTAATTTTAATTTTAATTTAAATTTTAATTTGGATTTGATTTTGGATTTTAATTTTAATTTTAATTTTGATTTTAATTTAAATTTGGATTTTGGATTTTGGATTTTTAGAAATTTAAATGAAAATTGATTTATTACTGAGGACGAAGAACTGAAATGATTAAAATGCAAAATAATGAAACAATAAGTTGATACCAAGTCATAAATAAAGCACCATTAAATTCGAATTTAGAATTTGAAAGTAAATATTTATTCAGAAAAACAACAGTCATTGAAATAATAAAATAAAAAGAAACAGTCATTGTAACCATTTTTCTATTAAAATTCCAAAAAGAAAAAAATATAAAAATTTTAATTATAAATTAATTTATAAATTTTAAATACATATTTTTTTCGTATTCACTTTCAGTTTTTTTCTTTTCCAAATCTTCTGTTCTTTTTGTATCAGACATTTTTACTTTCTAAAAGCTAAATAAAAAAAAATAAACCGAAAAAAAAAGAAAAATGAAAATTTTTTTTTTTTCACTTTTTTTTTTTCATTTTTTGAATTGACAAATCATCTTAAATTTATTTATAAAAAAAAAATTTCAATATAAAATTCATGAGTCATTCATTTATTGTTGAAGAAATTCAACAAATTCAAGAAAAACAAGAAGAAAAACAAGAAGAAAAAAAACAAGAAGAAAATTCAAATGAAAATTCAAATGAAAATTCAAATGAAAATTTAAATGAAAATTCAAATTTTAATTTAAATGAAAATTTTAAATTTTAAATTTAAATTTTTTCAAAATTTTTGATGAAAATTCAAAAATGAAGAGATACCTCAACAAATTAATATACAAGATCAATCAAAACCTCTTCAACGTCACAAATTTATTTTCTTGTTTCTTCTTACCATTTTATCAACAAGACAATTTTACTTTTTAATTTTAATTTTTAATTTTTTCTTCGTAATTTAAAATTTTAAATTTTAATTTTAAATTTTATTATAAATTTTAATTTTAAATTTTAAATTTTAAATTTTAATTTTAAATTTTATTATAAATTTAATTTTAAATTTGGATTTAAATAAAATTTTTAATTTTAATTTTAAATTTGAAAATTTTAAATTTTAATTTAAAATTAAATTTGGAATTAAATTTTAAATTGATTTTTGAATTTTAAATTTTAATTATAAATTAATTTAAAATTGAATTTTGGATTTGAATTTGGATTTTAAATTTGATTTAAATAAAATTTAAATTTAAATTTAAAATTAAATTATAAATAAAATTTTAAATTTAATTTTATTTTTAAAATTTTAAATAAAATTATAAATTAAAATTATAAATGAAAATTGATTTATAGAAAAAATTATAAAATGCAAAAATAAAAACAAAAGTTGATAAAGTCATAAATAAAATAAAAATTCGAATTTAGAATTTGAAAGTAAATATTTATTCAGGAAAACAACAGTCATTGAAATAATAAAATAAAAAGAAACAGTCATTGTAACCATTTTTCTATTAAAATTCCAAAAAGAAAAAAATATAAAAATTTTAATTATAAATTAATTTATAAATTTTAAATATATATTTTTTCGTATTCACTTTCAGTTTTTCTTTTCCAAATCTTCAAAATTTGTATCAGACATTTTTATTAAAAGCTAAATAAAAAAAAATAAACCGAAAAAAAAAGAAAAATGAAAATTTTTTTTTTTTCACTTTTTTTTTTTCATTTTTTGAATTGACAAATCATCTTAAATTTATTTATAAAAAAAAAATTTCAATATAAAATTCATGAGTCATTCATTTATTGTTGAAGAAATTCAACAAATTCAAGAAAAACAAGAAGAAAAACAAGAAGAAAAAAAACAAGAAGAAAATTCAAATGAAAATTTAAATGAAAATTCAAATGAAAATTCAAATGAAAATTCAAATGAAAATTTAAATGAAAATTCAAATGAAAATTTAAATGAAAATTCAAATGAAAATTCAAATGAAAATTCAAAAGAAAATTCAAAAGAAAATGAAGAGATACCTCAACAAATTAATATACAAGACCAATCAAAACCTCTTCAACGTCACAAATTTATTTTCTTGTTTTTTCTTCTTACCATTTTATCAACAAGACAATTAGTTACTGAAATACTTACGAATTATTTTCTTCGTAATAAAATAAAATTATAAATAAAATTATAAATAAAATAATAAATTAAAATTATAAATAAAATTATAAATAAAATTATAAATAAAATTATAAATTAAATTATAAATTAAATTATAAATAAAATTATAAATAAAATTATAAATAAAATTATAAATAAAATTATAAATTAAATTATAAATTAAATTATAAATTAAATTATAAATTAAATTATAAATTAAAATAAATTAAATTATAAATTAAATTATAAATTAAATTATAAATTAAATTATAAAATAAAATTATAAATTAAATTATAAATAAAATTATAAATAAAATTATAAATAAAATTATAAATAAAATTATAAATAAAATTATAAATAAAATTATAAATAAAATTATAAATAAAATTATAAATAAAATTATAAATAAAATTATAAATAAAATAATAAACTAAATTATAAATTAAATAATAAACTAAAATATAAACTAAATTATAAATAAAATAATAAATAAAATAATAAATTAAATTTTTTAGTTCGTTTTGATAGTGAAGATTTTTTCATGTTTCGAATATTTCAAAATATTACAAATTCAGTTACAATACCTTTAACAAGCTTTTTTGGAGGAGTTTTTATAATCATTTCAATTCGACAAACTATAAAATTGAAATTGAAACAAAAAGACAAAAAAATCGGACAAATCGTACATCTTGGAGCTGTTGTTTCACTTTCTTTTGGTATTTTAGTTTCAATGTTTAGCATGAGTTCAATCAAAAGAATTTTAACAATTTATGGATTCCCTGAATATACTTCAAAAAATCTTACTTATTTTTATATTTATACTCCTTTTTATGCTTTGGAATATTTCATTTCATTTTTAATTGGAATTTTTATGGGTTACGAAAATTTGAAAGGTTTATTAATTGTTAATGTTCTAATTTCTTTAGGTTTTATTGGAGCTGTAATTTTAAAAATAAAAATTAAAATTAAAATAATTAAAAAAATTAAATTTAAAATAAAATCTAAAATTAGATATTCTATTTATCATATACAATGGCTAATACAATTGTAGCAGTAGTTCTATCTCGAAAAATAATATACTTATTTGAATTAATAGGATATTTAATAATGCTATTTCAAAAACAACTGAGAAGAAATTTAGGCATTTTTAAGTTTCATTTCCCAAAAAAAGCAGTCGCATATTTTATCAACTCAACAATTCCTTTATTAGTCAATAATTTTCTGAGCGTTATAAGAGAATTTATGAGATTAAGAATAATTGTTCCTTTTGGAACCGAAAATTTAATTGCAAATCAACTATTGGAATTAACCCAATCAGTTATAATAACAAGTTTAGGAGCTTTCCCAATATTATTAATTTGCATTCTTGGAAGTTTTTATTTTGAAAAAATGGATTATACAAAATTCCGAAAATTTAAAAATAGAATGTTGGCTTTTGGACTTGGCATTGCCTTTATTTCCTATTTACTTCTTTCATTCGCGAAAATTCAACAAACTTTCCTGAATGGATTCACATTTAATGACTCGCATCAAAGGGAAGAAGTCGAAAATATTTGCTCAAATGTTTGGATCTTAATTTACTTCAACATCCCATTGATTTTATACTTGAATATTTTTAACACTTTTCTTATTACTTTTGAATATTTCAAATGGCTTGCTTTTCTTTCTATTATAAATTCAACAATTTTTTATGTTCCAATGCTAGTTTTTGAAGAATCAAGAAAACAAGGAATTTTCGGAATTTATGGAGTTGAAGTTTTTTCTAATTTCATTTCTTTGATTGTTTGCGCTTCTTTATTTCAATTTAAAGCACTTCCCGAACTCAAGAAAAAAGTCAAACAAATGAAATGGGAAAAAAAAATGGAATTAATAAGAATAAATGGGAAGCCAAATCAAGAAATAAGTGATATTCAAATTGAAAATCAAATTGAAAATCAAATTGACAACCAAATTGACAACCAAATTGAAAACCAAATTGAGATGGAAAACTTTGTTGGAATAGATCTTGATGATAATCCTGAAAATATTTATGAACTTTCAGATCAGAGTTTAAATGAATTTATTCCAAGAAGTTATTCATTTAACAATCCAAAACTAAATAAAAATCAAAGCATCAGAAAAAAAGAAAATTCAAATCAAGATCAAAATATAAACTCAAATAAAAATTTAACTTATGATTCTGATATTAATGATAATCAAAATAAGAATGATAATCAAAATAACAATAATAATCAAAATAATGAAAATATTGAAAAAAGTGATAATATTGAAAAAAGTGAAAATATTGAAAAAAGTGATAATATTGAAAAAAGTGATAATATTAAAGAATCTCAAAATGATTCCCGTTTTTCATCACTTCAAAATGAAGATAAAGACTCTAATGATATTCAAACATCTTCAAGCTTTGAAATTAGTACAAGACGAGTTGTCAATTATAATGAAAGTGGATATTTAGCAGATAGTGGAAGCGTAATTCAAAATCATGATTTAGATACACATGCTGATTTAACTGATACAGAAAATATTTTTTCAGATGATAATTAAATGAATATTTTTTCAGATGAATTATTGTTATCTTTTCAAATTTTGTTAATATTGCGAACAAAAATCAAAAATCAAAAATCAAAAATCAAAAATCAAAAATCAAAAAAACAATATTCTTGTTCTTTTCTTTGTTCTTTTGTTTTTGAAATCAAAAAAAAATAAAAAACGAAAAATGAATTGAAGAATTTCTTATTCTTATTGTTATTCTTTTTCTAAACGAATTTTTGATGAATAATTGAATTTCCAAATTCTTTATATTCTTTTTTTGAAATTGATAAATTTTTGAAAATATAATGAGATGATAAAATAGATCCTCCAATCCAAACTGAATATTTTCTTTCAGGAGGTGAAATAACTTCAATTTTCATATCTTTTGGTGATAATTGTTTAATTTCTTTTTCAATTCTTTCTTTAATTCCTGGAAACATTGATGTTCCTCCTGTTAAAACAATATTTCCATATAATTCTTTTCTTATATCAACATTACATTTCATAATTGAATTATAAATTATTTCATGAATTCCTGATTGAGACATTCCAATAAAAGAAGGTTGAAATAAAACTTCAGGAGTTCTAAATCTTTCATTTCCTATTGTAATAATTTGTCCATCAGGTAATTCATAATTTTTTTCAAAAGAAATTGAATAACTTGATAATTCCATTTCTTCATAAAAATCTAATGAAACATAACATAATTTTTCTTTAATATCTCTAATAATTTCTCTTTCAGCTGTTGTTGTAAATGCATATCCTCTTTCACACACTATTTTCTGTAAATAATCTGTTAAATCTCTTCCTGCAATATCCATTCTTAAAACTGAATCATTTAGAATATTTCCTTCATAAATTGGAACAGAATGAGTAACTCCATCTCCAATTTCAATAACAACTCCTGTTGTTCTTTTTGATTGTAATAAAGCTAAAACTGAAGAATTTGAAAGATAAAAATTAGGAATATTAAATGTTTCAAAAATAATTTCTGTTGTTTTTTCTCGATTGGCTTTTGGATTTAAAGGTGGTTCAGTCATTAAAAGTGAATGTTCTTCAGGTGCAACTCTTAATTCATTATAAAAACTATGATGCCAAACATGTTCAATATCATTCCAATTTGTAATAATTCCATGTTCTATTGGATATTTAAGTGTTAAAATTCCTCTTTTGGATTTTGCTTCATCTCCAATATAATAATCTTTTATATTCATTCCAACAATTATTCCATAATGTCTTGGTCTTCCAATTATTGATGGAAAAATAATTCTTGGTTCATCATCTCCTCCAAATCCTGTTTTAATTGTTGAGGAACCATTATCAATTATTATTGTTTCATTTTCATCAATTTCTTCAAAATTAATATTTGAAAATTGTTTAAAATTCATTTTTTATTTTGAATTGAATTGAAATGAAAAATGAAAAAAATGAAAAATAATTTTTTGTTTAATATTTTTAAAAACATTTTTTATGAATAATTGAATTTCCAAATTCTTTATATTCTTTTTTTGAAATTGATAAATTTTTGAAAATATAATGAGATGATAAAATAGATCCTCCAATCCAAACTGAATATTTTCTTTCAGGAGGTGAAATAACTTCAACTTTCATATTTTTTGGTGATAATTGTTTAATTTCTTTTTCAATTCTTTCTTTAATTCCTGGAAACATTGATGTTCCTCCTGTTAAAACAATATTTCCATATAATTCTTTTCTTATATCAACATCATCTTTCATAATTGAATTATAAATCATTTCATGAATTCCTTGTTGAGACAATCCAATAAAAGAAGGTTTGAATAAAGGTTCAGTACATCTATATCTTTCATTTCCTATTGTAATAATACTTCCATCAGGTAATTCATAATTTTTTTCAGGAGTATTTGAAATATATGATAATTCCATTTCTTCATAAAAATCTAATGAAACATAACATAATTTTTCTTTAACATCTTTAATAATTTCTCTTTCATATGCTGTTGTAAATGCATATCCTCTTTCAGTCATTATTTTCATTAAATAATCTGTTAAATCTCTTCCTGCAATATCCATTCTTAAAACTGAATGATTTAAAACATAACTTTCATAAATTGGAACAGAATGAGTAACTCCATCTCCAATTTCAATAACAACTCCTGTTGTTCTTTTTGATTGTAATAAAGCTAAAACTGAAGAATTTGAAAGATAAAAATTAGGAATATTAAATGTTTCAAAAATAATTTCTGTTGTTTTTTCTCGATTGGCTTTTGGATTTAAAGGTGGTTCAGTCATTAAAAGTGGATGTTCTTCAGGTAAAATTTTTAATTCATTATAAAAAGTATGATGCCAAACATGTTCAATATCATTCCAATTTGTAATAATTCCATGTTCTATTGGATATTTAAGTGTTAAAATTCCTCTTTTAGATTTTGCTTCATCTCCAACATAATAATCTTTTATATTCATTCCAACCATTATTCCAGGGTGTTTTTGTCTTCCAACTATTGATGGAAAAATAATTCTTGGTTCATCATCTCCTCCAAATCCTGTTTTAATTGTTGATGAACCATTATCAATTATTATTGTTTCATTTTCATCAATTTCTTCAAAATTAATATTTGAAAATTGTTTAAAATTCATTTTTTATTTTGAATTGAATTGAAAAATGAAAAATGAAAAATAATTTTTGTTTAATATTTTTAAAAACATTTTTTATGAATAATTGAATTTCCAAATTCTTTATATTCTTCTTTTGAAATTGTTATTCTGTTAAAAAATGAAAGAGATGATAAAATAGATCCTCCAATCCAAACTGAATATTTTCTTTCAGGAGGTGCAATAACTTTGATTTTCATATTTTTTGGTGATAATTGTTTAATTTCTTTTTCAATTCTTTCTTTAATTCCTTGAAACATTGATGTTCCTCCTGATAAAACAATATTTCCAAACATTTCTTTTCTTAATTCTTCATCACATTTCATAATTGAATTATAAATAATTTCATGAATTCCTATTTGTGAAAATCCAATCAAAGAAGGTTTGAATAAAGGTTCAGTACATCTATATCTTTCATTTCCTATTGTAATAATATTTCCATAAGGTAATTCATAATTTTTTTCAATAGAATTTGAATTATTTAATAATTCCATTTCTTTATCAAAATTTAATGAAACATAACATAATTTTTCTTTAACATCTCTAATAATTTCTCTTTCAACATATGTTGTTGTAAATGAATATCCTCTTTCATTTAATATTTTCATTAAATAATCTGTTAAATCTTTTCCTCCAATATTCATTTTTAAAACTGAATCATTTAAAGCATTTCCTTCATAAATTGAAACAGAATTACAAAATTGATATCCCATTTCAATAACAATTCCTGTTGTTCTTCCTGAAGTTAATAAAGCTAAAGATGGAGAATTTGAAAGATAAAAATTAGGAATATTAAATGTTTCAAAAATAATTTGTGTTGTTTTTTCTCTATTGACTTTTGGATTTAAAAGTGGTTCAGTCATTAAAAGTGAATGTTCTTCAGGTAAAACTCTTAATTCATTATAAAAAGTATGATGCCAAACATGTTCAATATCTTCCCAATTTGTAATAATTCCATTTTCTATTGGATATTTTTTAATTAAAATTCCTTTTTTGTAAACTGCTTCATCTCCAACATATCCATCTTTAGAACCCATTCCAACCATTAGAAGTTGATATCTTTGTCTTCCAACAACTGTTGGAAAAACAGCTCTTGGTGCATCATCTCCTCCAAATCCTGCTTTAATAAAAAATGAACCATTATCAATTACTATTGGTTCATTTTCATCAATTTCTTCAAAATTAATATTTGAAAATTGTTTAAAATTCATTTTATATTTTGAATTGAATTGAAAAATGAAAAAAATGAAAAATAATTTTTTGTTTAATATTTTTAAAAACATTTTTGATGAATAATTGAATTTCCAAATTCTTCATATTCTTCTTTTGAAATTGTTATTCTGTTAAAAAATGAAAGAGATGATAAAATAGATCCTCCAATCCAAACTGAATATTTTCTTTCAGGAGGTGCAATAACTTTGATTTTCATATTTTTTGGTGATAATTGTTTAATTTCTTTTTCAATTCTTTCTTTAATTCCTTGAAACATTGATGTTCCTCCTGATAAAACAATATTTCCAAACATTTCTTTTCTTAATTCTTCATCACATTTCATAATTGAATTATAAATAATTTCATGAATTCCTATTTGAGAAATTCCAATCAAAGAAGGTTGGAATAAAGGTTCAGTACATCTATATCTTTCATTTCCTATTGTAATAGTACTTCCATAAGGTAATTCATAATTTTTTTCAATAGAATTTGAATTATTTGATAAGTCCATTTCTTCATCAAAATCTAATGAAACATAACATAATTTTTCTTTAATATCTCTAACAATTTCTCTTTCAGCTGTTGTTGTAAATGAATATCCTCTTTCATTCATTATTTTCATTAAATAATCTGTTAAATTTCTTCCTCCAATATTAATTCTTAAAACTGAATCATTTAAAGCATTTCCTTCATAAATTGAAACAGAATTACAAATTTGATATCCCATTTCAATAATAATTCCTGTTGTTCTTCCTGAAGTTAATAAAGCTAAAACTGAAGAATTTGAAAGATAAAAATTAGGAATATTAAATGTTTCAAAAATAATTTGTGTTGTTTTTTCTCGATTTGATTTTGGATTTAAAGGTGGTTCAGTCATTAAAAGTGGATGTTCTTCAGGTGCAACTCTTAATTCATTATAAAAAGTATGATGCCAAATACATTCAATATCATTCCAATTTGTAATAATTCCATTTTCTATTGGATATTTTTTAATTAAAATTCCTTTTTTACAACTTGCTTCATCTCCAACATATCCATCTTTAGAATTCATTCCAACCATTATTCCATAATGTCTTGGTCTTCCAACAACTGTTGGAAAAACAGCTCTTGGTTCATCATCTCCTCCAAATCCTGCTTTAATAAAAAATGAACCATTATCAATTACTATTGGTTCATTTTCATCAATTTCTTCAAAATTAATATTTGAAAATTGTTTAAAATTCATTTTATATTTTATTTTATATTTTTATTTTGAAATGAATTGAATTGAAAAATGAAAAATGAAAAATAATTTTTGTTTAATATTTTTAAAAACATTTTTTATGAATAATTGAATTTCCAAATTCTTCATATTCTTCTTTTGAAATTGTTATTCTGTTAAAAAATGAAAGAGATGATAAAATAGATCCTCCAATCCAAACTGAATATTTTCTTTCAGGAGGTGAAATAACTTTGATTTTCATATTTTTTGGTGATAATTGTATAATTTCCTTTTCAATTCTTTCTTTAATTCCTTGAAACATTGATGTTCCTCCTGATAAAACAATATTTTCAAACATATCTTTTCTTAATTCTTCATCACATTTCATAATTGAATTATAAATAATTTCATGAATTCCTATTTGAGAAATTCCAATCAAAGAAGGTTTGAATAAAGGTTCAGTACATCTATATCTTTCATTTCCTATTGTAATAATATTTCCATCAGGTAATTCATAATTTTTTTCAAGAGGATCTGTAATGTAAGACATTTCCATGTCTTTATCAAAATTTAATGAAACATAACATAATTTTTCTTTAATATCTCTAATAATTTCTCTTTCAGCTGTTGTTGTAAATGAATATCCTCTTTCATTTAATATTTTCATTAAATAATCTGTTAAATTTTTTCCTCCAATACTCATTCTTAAAACTGAATCATTTAAAGCACTTCCTTCATAAATTGAAACAGAATTACAAAGTTGATATCCCATTTCAATAATAATTCCTGTTGTTCTTCCTGAAGCAAATAAAGCTAAAGATGGAGAATTTGAAAGATAAAAATCAGGAATATTAAATGTTTCAAAAATAATTTCTGTTGTTTTTTCTCGATTTGATTTTGGATTTAAAGGTGGTTCAGTCATTAAAAGTGGATGTTCTTCAGGTGCAACTCTTAATTCATTATAAAAACTATGATGCCAAATATGTTCAATATCTTCCCAATTTGTAATAATTCCATTTTCTATTGGATATTTAAGTGTTAATGCTCTTCTTGGATGATAACCATCATCTCCAATATAATAATCTTTAGAACCCATTCCAACCATTTGGACTTGTCGTTTTGGTTTTCCAACTATTGTTGGAAAAACAGCTCTTGGTGCATCATCTCCTCCAAATCCTGCTTTAATAAAAAATGAACCATTCTCAATTACTATTGGTTCATTTTCATCAATTTCTTCAAAATTAATATTTGAAAATTGTTTAAAATTCATTTTTATATTTTATTTTATATTTTTTCTTTTGAATTGAATTGAATTGAAAAATGAAAAAAATGAAAAATAATTTTTGTTTAATATTTTTAAAAACATTTTTTATGAATAATTGAATTTCCAAATTCTTTATATTCTTCTTTTGAAATTGTTATGTTTTTAAAAAATGAAAGAGATGATAAAATAGATCCTCCAATCCAAACTGAATATTTTCTTTCAGGAGGTGAAATAACTTTGATTTTCATATTTTTTGGTGATAATTGTTTAATTTCTTTTTCAATTCTTTCTTTAATTCCTTGAAACATTGATGTTCCTCCTGATAAAACAATATTTTCAAACATTTCTTTTCTTAATTCTTCATCACATTTCATAATTGAATTATAAATTATTTCATGAATTCCTATTTGTGATAATCCAATCAAAGAAGGTTGGAATAAAGGTTCAGTACATCTATATCTTTCATTTCCTATTGTAATAATACTTCCATCAGGTAATTCATAATTTTTTTCAATAGAATTTGAATTATTTAATAATTCCATTTCTTTATCAAAATTTAATGAAACATAACATAATTTTTCTTTAATATCTCTAACAATTTCTCTTTCAGCTGTTGTTGTAAAATAATATCCTCTTTCATTTAATATTTCCTGTAAATAATCTGTTAAATCTTTTCCTCCAATATTCATTCTTAAAATTGAATCATTTAAAGCATTTCCTCCATAAATTGAAACAGAATTACAAACTTGATATCCCATTTCAATAATAATTCCTGTTGTTCTTTCTGAAGCAAATAAAGATAAAGATGGAGAATTTGAAAGATAAAAATTAGGAATATTAAATGTTTCAAAAATAATTTCTGTTGTTTTTTCTCGATTTGATTTTGGATTTAAAGGTGGTTCAGTCATTAAAAGTGAATGTTCTTCAGGTAAAACTCTTAATTCATTATAAAAAGTATGATGCCAAATACATTCAATATCTTCCCAATTTGTAATAATTCCATTTTCTATTGGATATTTTTTAATTAAAATTCCTCTTTTACAACTTGATTCATCTCCAACATATCTATCTTTGTGAGATATTAAAATATTCCCACCATAATATTTTGGTCTTCCGACAACTGTTGGAAAAACAGCTCTTGGTGCATCATCTCCTCCAAATCCTGTTTTAATTGTTGATGAACCATTATCAATTATCATTGTTTGATTTTCATCGAATTTCTTCATTATAATAATATTCTTTAAAATTCATTTTATTTATTTTATATTTTTATTTTGAATTGAAAAATGAAAAAAATGAAAAAAATGAAAAAAATAATTTTTGTTCAATATTTTTAAAAACATTTTTGATGAATAATTGAATTTCCAAATTCTTCATATTCTTCTTTTGAAATTGTTATTCTGTTGAAAAATGAAAGAGATGATAAAATAGATCCTCCAATCCAAACTGAATATTTTCTTTCAGGAGGTGAAATAACTTTGATTTTCATATCTTTTTGGTGATAATTTTATAATTTCCTTTTCAATTCTTTCTTTAATTCCTGGAAACATTGATGTTCCTCCTGATAAAACAATATTTTCAAACATTTCTTTTCTTAATTCTTCATCACATTTCATAATTGAATTATAAATCATTTCATGAATTCCTGATTGAGAAATTCCAATCAAAGAAGGTTTGAATAAAGGTTCAGTACATCTATATCTTTCATTTCCTATTGTAATAATACTTCCATCAGGTAATTCATAATTTCTTTCAATAGAATTTGAATTATTTAATAATTCCATGTCTTCATCAAAATCTAATGAAACATAACATAATTTTTCTTTAATATCTATAACAATTTCTCTTTCAGCATATGCTGAAAAATAATATCCTCTTTCACTCATTATTTTCTTTAAATAATCTGTTAAATCTTTTCCTCCAATACTCATTTTTAAAACTGAATCATTTAAAGTATTTCCTTCATAAATTGAAACAGAATTACAAACTTGATATCCCATTTCAATAATAATTCCTGTTGTTCTTCCTGAAGCAAATAAAGCTAAAGATGGAAAATTTGAAAGATAAAAATTAGGAATATTAAATGTTTCAAAAATAATTTCTGTTGTTTTTTCTCTGATTTGATTTTGGATTTAAAGGTGGTTCAGTCATTAAAAGTGAATGTTCTTCAGGTAAAATTTTTAATTCATTATAAAAAGTATGATACCAAATACATTCAATATCATCCCAATTTGTAATAATTCCATTTTCTATTGGATATTTAAGTGTTAAAATTCCTCTTTTAGAAATTGCTTCATCTCCAACATATCTATCTTTTTGAATTGTTATAAAATTAACTCCATAATGTTTTGGTCTTCCAACAACTGATGGAAAAACAGCTCTTGGTGCATCATCTCCTCCAAATCCTGCTTTAATTGTTGATGAACCATTATCAATTATTATTTTTTCATTTTCTTCAAAATAATCATATTCTTTAAAATTCATTTTATTTAAATTAAAATTAAAATTAAAATAAAAGAAAATAATAATTAATCACTTTTGCTATAAATTAATCAATAAAAATAAAAATAAATAAATAAAAACTTGTCAATTAAAAATTTAATTAAATAAAAATTAAATTAAAAATTAAATTGAAATTTCAAAATAAAAAATTGAAAGCTCAAAATAAATAAGGAAAAAAAAAAAAATAAAAAAAAAATTAAAAAAATTTTCTTTTTTTTAAAAAATAAAAGATCATTTTATTTTGAAATGAAACAAGCAATAAAAAAATATCATTTAAAAGAAAATGTTTTCTCTTTTCTTTATGATGAGAAAGAAAAAGTTTATCGAAATTTAACTTGTAAAGAGAAAGGATTAGCAACTTATCCAGAGCCACATTTAAAAACAATTTATGCAATACTTGAGAATAGTTTAAGCAAATATTCTAATAAAAAATTATATGGAACAAGAAGAAAAGAAAAAGAAAAAGAAAATTTAGGCAGTTATGAATGGATTACTTACAAAGAATTTGGTGAATTAAGGACTTGGTTGGGTTCTGCTTTTCGTGGTTTTGGGTTGAAAAAGGTATTTCAAATTCTTTTTTTCTATTTTATTAACTTATTTTTAAATTATTCACTTTTTTGGATAATTAATTTCAAATGAAATTTATTTTGGATTTTTGGAAAGTTTTTTGAAAATAATATTTAAATTAGAAATAACATTTAAATTTGAAATAAATATTTAATTTAGAAATAAATATTTAATTTGGAAATAAATATTTATTTGAAATAAATATTTAAATTATGAAATAAATATTTAAATTTAGAAATAAATATTTAATTTTTGAAATAAATATTTAAATTAGAAATAACATTTTAATTTGGAAATAATATTTAAATTATGAAATAACATTTTAAATTAGAAATAAATATTTAAATTTTGAAATAAATATTTAAAATTAGAAATAATATTTAATTAATATTTAATTTGGAAATAATATTTAAATTTGAAATAAATATTTAAATTTGAAATAAATATTTAAATTTGGAAATAAATATTTAAATAAATACTTAAAATTTGAAATAAATATTTAAATTTGGAAATAAATATTTAAATTTTAAATTGGAAATAAATATTTAATTTAGAAATAAATATTTAAATTTTGAAATAAATATTTAAATTAGAAATAATATTTAATTAATATTTAATTTGGAAATAATATTTAAATTTAGAAATAAATATTTAATTTTTGAAATAAATATTTAAATTAGAAATAAATATTTAAATTTTTGAAATAAATATTTAATTTAGAAATAAATATTTAAATTTGATAATATTTAATTTAGAAATAAATATTTAAATTAAATAAATAAATATTTAAATTTAGAAATAAATATTTAATTTAGAAATAAATATTTAAATTTGAAATAAATATTTAAATAAATATTTAAATTTAGAAATAAACATTTAATTAATATTTAAAAAATTGGAAATAAATATTTAAATTAGAAAATAAATATTTAAATTTTAAATATTTAAATTTTAGAAATAAATATTTAAATTTATATTTAAATTCTGAAATAAATATTTTAATTTTGTAAATCTGAAATATTTAAAATAAAATTTTCTTCACATAAATAAAATTATTTTTCAATTTTTAAATAAATATTTAAATTTAAAAAAATATTTAAATTTAAAATTAAAACTATTTAAATTTGAAATAAATATTTAAAAACAAAATAAATATTTAAATTTGAAATAAATATTTAAATTTGAAAATAAATATTTAATAAATATTTAAATTTTGAAATAAATATTTAATAAATATTTAAAAATTTAGAAATAAATATTTAATTAATATTTAAATTTTGAAATAAATATTTAATTGGAAATAACATTTAAATTTGAAATAAATATTTAATTTGAAATAAATATTAAATTTGGAAATAAATATTTAAATTAGAAATAAATATTTAAATTTGAAATAAATATTTAAATAAATAATGTATTAAAAGGGAAATACTGTAGGAATCTATTCCAAAAATTGTACTGAATGGAAAGTAACAGAAGATGCATGTTATGCATATTCTTTGGTTTCTGTAGCTCTTTATGATACATTAGGAGCAGAATCATCTAAATTTATTATTTCTCATTCTGATATGCAATTAGTTGTTTGTAGTTCTGATAAAATATCTAAAATAACTCAATTTTCTTCACAATGTCCAAGCTTAAAAATTATTGTTTCAATTGATGAAGTTCCTTTAGATGTTAAAAAAACAGCAGAAGATTTAGGATTAACTATTAAACTATTTTCTGAAATGATTGAATTTGGAAAACAAAATGAACTTCCTCATGAACCACCTTCAACAGATGATTTAGCTTCTCTTATTTATACATCAGGAACAACTGATTTACCAAAAGGTGTTATTATGACTCATAAAAATTTAGTTGCTGGAATGGTTGGAGGAGCATGGTCTTCAGTAATTTAAACTCAAAAATAAATAATAAATATTTAAAATAAATATTTAAAATAAATATTCAATCCAAAAATAAATATTTAAAATAAATAAAATAAATATTTAAAATAAATATTTAAAATAAATAAAATAAATATTTAAAATAAATAAATATTCAATCCAAAAATAAATATTCAATCCAAAAATAAATATTCAAAATAATAAATATTTAAAATAAATAAATATTCAATCCAAAAATAAATATTCAATCCAAAAATAAATATTTAAAATAATAAATATTCAATCCAAAAATAAATATTTAAAATAAATAAAATAAATATTCAAAATAAATATTTAAAAAAATAAAAAAAGGAATACAAATTAGAAGCAGAAGAAGAAATATACATGTCATACTTACCACTAGCACACATACTTGAGAGAAGCTTACAAAATTTTATGGTTTACTACGGAGGACAAGTAGGATTTTTTGGAGGTGATATTAGAAAACTAAGTCAAGACATTGAAGAATTAAAACCAACATTATTACCAGGTGTACCAAGAGTATTTTCACGAATTTACGATCATATCATGAACACAATCGAATCAGGAGGAATTTTCCAAAAATTCATGTTTGATCAAGCATACAAATACAAACTCAAGGCAATCAAAGAAGGACATGATACACCAATTTGGAACAAATTAGTATTTGATAAAATCAAAAAAAGATTGGGAGGAAGAATCAGAGTAATGGTTACAGGATCAGCACCATTATCACCAAAACATCACGAATTCCTTCGCGTTTGCATTTCGGATGCGGTAATACAAGGATGGGGAATGAGCGAAACAGGAGCAAGTGGATCATTAGGATCAGTTGATTTCTTTTCTGTTGGTAATTGTGGAGTGATTTCACCATGCAATGAAATCAAGCTTATTGATGTTCCCGAAATGGGATATATTTCAAATCAAACAAATCAAGTCGGAGAGATTTTAATACGCGGTGATAATGTTTTCCAAGGATATTATAAGGATCCAGAAAAAACAAATGAAGCTATCACTAGTGACAGATGGTTCAAAACTGGAGATATTGGAAAATGGAACTCTGATGGAACATTAAGTATTATCGACAGGAAAAAAAATATTTTCAAACTTGCTCAAGGAGAATATCTCTCTGCTGATTTCTTGGAAATTGTTTACATGAAAACAAAATCAATTAGTCAGATTTTTGTTTATGGTTCAAGCTTTGAAAACTATCTTGTTGCTGTTGTTGTGCCAAATTTTGATGTGATCCAAAAATATCTTGATGAAAATTCAATAACTAAAACAGATCACCAAGAGATTTGCAATTTACAACAAGTTAAGAATAAGGTTCTTGAGGAAATTGAACAAGTTGCAAAAGAAAACAAAGTATTCAATCCAAATTTTTAATTTTTAATTTTAAATCCAAATTTTTAATTTTTTAATTTTTTAATTTTTAAATTTGTTTAGTTGAAAGGATTCGAATTTATCAAAAATATTCATCTTGAACATGATCCTTTTACTATTGAAAATGGATTATTGACAGACACACAAAAATTAAAGAGATTTGTCCTTTCACAAAAATATAAAAAAATTATCGAAGAACTTTATATTGAATTAAACAAGAATCAAGAAAAAGAAAAAGAAAAAGAAAAAGAAAAAGAAAAAAGAAAAAGCAAAAAAACTAATATTTTAATTCCATTTTCTTCAATATTTCTTCTCTCTCCTTTTTTTTTATCAAATCATAAATCAAAAATCCAACAAATTCAAATAAAACATCCAATTTTTTCTTTTTCTTTTTTCTTTTTCTAAAAACATTTTTTGATGAATAATTGAATTTCCAAATTCTTCATATTCTTCTTTTGAAATTGATAAATTTTTGAAAATTGAAAGAGATGATAAAATAGATCCTCCAATCCAAACTGAATATTTTCTTTCAGGAGGTGAAATAACTTTGATTTTCATATCTTTTGGTGATAATTCATTAATTTCTTTTTCAATTCTTTCTTTAATTCCTTGAAACATTGATGTTCCTCCTGATAAAACAATATTTCCAAACATTTCTTTTCTTATTTCTTCATCACATTTCATAATTGAATTATAAATCATTTCATGAATTCCTTGTTGAGACATTCCAATAAAAGAAGGTTTGAAATAAAGGTTCAGGAGTTCTAAATCTTTGATTTCCTATTGTAATAGTACTTCCATCAGGTAATTCATAAAATTTTTCAATAGAATTTGAATTATTTGATAAGTCCATTTCTTCATCAAAAATCTAATGGAACATAACATAATTTTTCTTTAATATCTTTAACAATTTCTCTTTCATATGTTGTTGTAAATGAATATCCTCTTTCACTCTTAATATTTTCCTGTAAATAATCTGTTAAATCTTTTCCTCCAATATTCATTCTTAAAACTGAATCATTTAAAGCATTTCCTTCATAAATTGGAACAGAATTACAAACTTGATATCCCATTTCAATAATAATTCCTGTTGTTCTTCCTGAAGCTAATAAAGCTAAAACTGAAGAATTTGAAAGATAAAAATTAGGAATATTAAATGTTTCAAAAATAATTTGTGTTGTTTTTTCTCTATTTGCTTTTGGATTTAAAGGTGGTTCAGTCATTAAAAGTGGATGTTCTTCAGGTGAAACTCTTAATTCATTATAAAAAGTATGATGCCAAACATGTTCAATATCTTCCCAATTTGTAATAATTCCATTTTCTATTGGATATTTAAGTTTTAAAATTCCTCTTTTAGAAATTGCTTCATCTCCAACATAATAATCTTTAGAATCCATTCCAGCCATTATTCCATAATGTCTTGGTTTTCCAACTATTGTCGGAAAAACTGCTCTTGGTGCATCATCTCCTCCAAAACCTGCTTTAATAGAAAATGAACCATTCTCAATTACTATTGGTTCATTTTCTTCATATTCATTAAAATAAGTATTGAAATAATAGTAAGTTTCTTTGAAATTCATTTTATTATTTTATTATTTCTTTTGAAATGAAAAATGAAAAAATGAAAAATGAAGAAAAATGAAAAATATTTTATTTTTTATGAATGATTGAAGGTCCAAATTCTTCATATTCTTCTTTTGAAATTGATAAATTTTTGAAAATATAATGAGATGATAAAATAGATCCTCCAATCCAAACTGAATATTTTCTTTCAGGAGGTGAAATAACTTCAACTTTCATATCTTTTGGTGATAATTGTTTAATTTCTTTTTCAATTCTTTCCTTCAATTCCTTGAAACATTGATGTTCCTCCTGATAAAACAATATTTCCAAACATTTCTTTTCTTATTTCTTCATCACATTTCATAATCGAATTATAAATAATTTGATGAATTCCTATTTGTGAAAATCCAATCAAAGAAGGTTGGAATAAAGGTTCAGTACATCTAAATATTTCATTTCCTAGTGTAATAATTTGTCCATCAGGTAATTCATAATTTTTTTCAATAGAATTTGAGTTATTTGATAAGTCCATTTCTTCATAAAAATCTAATGAAACATAACATAATTTCTCTTTAATATCTTTAATAATTTCTCTTTCAGCATATGTTATAAATGAATATCCTCTTTCATATAATATTTTCTGTAAATAATCTGTTAAATCTCTTCCTCCAATATTCATTCTTAAAATTGAATCATTTAGAACATTTCCTTCATGAATTGAAACAGAATTACAAACTTGATATCCCATTTCAATAACAATTCCTGTTGTTCTTTTTGATTGTAATAAAGCTAAAACTGAAGAATTTGAAAGATAAAAATTAGGAATATTAAATGTTTCAAAAATAATTTGTGTTGTTTTTTCTCGATTTGATTTTGGATTTAAAGGTGGTTCAGTCATTAAAAGTGAATGTTCTTCAGGTGAAATTTTTAATTCATTATAAAAAGTATGATGCCAAATGCATTCAATATCATCCCAATTTGTAATAATTCCATGTTCTATTGGATATTTAAGTGTTAAAATTCCTCTTTTAGAAATTGCTTCATCTCCAACATAATAATCTTTTATATTTAATCCAGTCATTATTTCAGGGTGTCTTAGTCTTCCAACTATTGATGGAAAAATAATTCTTGGTGTATCATCTCCTCCAAATCCTGTTTTAATTGTTGAGGAACCATTATCAATTATTATTGTTTCATTTTCATCAATTTCTTCAAAATTAATATTTGAAAATTGTTTAAAATTCATTTTTATTTTATTTTTAAAAGAAAAAAATGAAAAATTTAATTTCTTTTTAATTTTAAACGAATTTTTTATGAATAATTGAATTTCCAAATTCTTTATATTCTTCTTTTGAAATTGTTATGTTTTTAAAAAATGGAAAAGATGATAAAATAGATCCTCCAATCCAAACTGAATATTTTCTTTCAGGAGGTGAAATAACTTTGATTTTCATATCTTTTGGTGATAATTGTTTAATTTCTTTTTCAATTCTTTCTTTAATTCCTTCAAACATTGATGTTCCTCCTGATAAAACAATATTTCCAAACATTTCTTTTCTTATTTCTTCATCACATTTCATAATTGAATTATAAATAATTTCATGAATTCCTAATTGAGACAATCCAATAAAAGAAGGTTGGAATAAAGGTTCAGTACATCTATATCTTTCATCTCCAGTTGAAAAAATTTGTCCATCAGGTAATTCATAATTTTTTTCAATTCCATATGAATTTTTGTCTTTTTCTACTTCTTCATAAAAATCTAATGGAACATAACATAATTTCTCTTTAATATCTCTAGCAACTTCTCTTTCAGCATATGTTATAAATGAATATCCTCTTTCAGTTAATATTTTCATTAAATAATTTGTTAAATTTCTTCCTGCAATATTCATTCTTAAAACTGAATCATTTAAAGCATTTCCTTCATAAATTGGAACAGAATTACAAACGTGATATCCCATTTCAATAACAATTCCTGTTGTTCTTCCTGAAGCAAATAAAGCTAAAAGATGAAGAATTTGAAAGATAAAAATTAGGAATATTAAATGTTTCAAAAATAATTTGTGTTGTTTTTTCTCGATTTGCTTTTGGATTTAAAGGTGATTCAGTCATTAAAAGTGGATGTTCTTCAGGTAAAATTTTTAATTCATTATAAAAAGTATGATGCCAAATATGTTCAATATCATCCCAATTTGTAATAATTCCATTTTCTATTGGATATTTAAGTTTTAAAATTCCTCTTTTAGAAATTGCTTCATCTCCAACAAAATAATCTTTTGAAGGAGACCCTGTTACAACTTTTTCTTTGTTTGGTCTTCCAATTATTGTTGGAAAAACAGCTCTTGGTGTATCATCTCCCCCAAATCCTGTTTTAATTGTTGATGAACCATTATCAATTATTATTGTTTCTGAATCATGAAAATGAGTTAATTCATCATTAGAATAAAAATTATTATATTTTTTATCTAATTTATTTTTTAAATCTTGAAAAGAAATCATTTAAAAAAATAAAAATGAAAAAATAAAAAAGCAAAAAAATTTATTTTCATTTTTTTCCTCTTTTTTATTATTATTAATTTTGGATTTTTATTTATTAAGTCATCATGACACAACAAGCACATTTGGTTCAAAGCAAAATCCTCGCATTTTTAAATACAAATCAAAAAGGATTTGAGATGAAAGAAATCAACAATCTAACTCAATTATTGAATACTTTAGATTTTGGAAAAACTTTCCATCAAGTTTCACTAAGTGAAAATAAGTATATTTTCCAAGAAACACCACTTGGAGACACTTTCACAATTGGATATGAAACTGGAGCAGAATCCGTTAATTTTTTTATTCCAACAACCATTCCAAAACCTATTTTTTTCGATTTCCATCAAACTTTTAAAATAAGACAATATGAAAACAACATCCATAAAATTTATCCCTATTATTTTTGGCCTCAATTCCATAAGAGTTATGTTCATTTTACAAACCAACTTTCTGAAAGCAAAAAAATTGATCAAAACGATCCAAAAATGCAAATTATTCAATCGGAACAAATCTCGAAAGAGGTTCCAAATTTACACGAAAATTCCTTTGTGGAATTCAAGGGATTCACAAAAAACCCTGTTATTATCACTGATGTCATCTCCAAAATTGTGGAATATGCAGTTTCGTTCTTGAATTACTCGGCACTTAATAATAATACAAAAATACCAGGAAGTATTTATATTGGAGTTGAAGAAACTAAGAATATTAGCAGAAAACCAAAAAACGTCTATTTTGCAGAGAAGCCTAATGATCTCGAAGAGATATTTGTTGATGTGAGTGATCTTTCTATCCATCTCGATCCTTTTATCAAAAATCCTAAAATCCAATTCCATTTAAGAAAGAAAGTGCAAACTAAACTTGCAAATCCTCAATCAATCGCAGAATCTTTTTGGGAAAATAACATCCAGTTGTTGGCCTTTATTTGGGATGATGAAGAGCCTGATATCCAACAACCAGTATACGGACTCCCAATATCAAGCCAAGAAAAGGATGATTTTTTGGGTTATTTGAAGAAATTATTTTTTAATGGACGTTGCACTGTAAAAGTTTGTCAGAACAAGAAAATATACAGAAATTACAAGCCATTATCAAATAACGAATTTACGCAAATTATCCAAGTTTTGAAACAAAACGCAAAATCAAAATCAGTTTTGGTTTCAAAAAACAAACAAATGCTAATAATTGAAAACGAAAAGGAAACAGATAATTTTATCAAAAAAAGATTCATCTTTTGGCCAACAATTCCTTTGGCCAATATCAAGCCTTTCTACCAGAAAATTGGAGACCGATATCTATTCCAATTCCAATTCAAACCTGACTTGCTTTTCCATTTCTTTGGATATCCAGAAATATATCTACAAGAATATCATCTTAATGACAGAAACCGAAATTACTTTGAAATTATGGCAAAATATTTCCCACAAAGTTTCCCCAATTTTGCCTTTATTAAAAAGCCTGATCTAAAACTTCCAGAATCGATCAAAATGATGATTGAAGAGATAGACTTCCAAAGAAACAACTTTATATATATTTACGGTCCAAAAAATTCAGGAAAAACAATTGTTGGTCAGCTTGTTGCAAATAAAATTCGGGAAAAATATCCCCAATTCATTTTCCATTATTTTAATTGTGGTGATTTTTCTAATATAAATGATATTCAGCGTGTGTTTGTTGCTCATTTGACTCATGAATATGATTATTTAGGTGAGAAATACTCATCGGAAGAAATCCAAGAAAAATTTGAATCACTTTTTTCTCCAAATTTCCCTCATTTATTATTTTTTGATGATTTTCCTGAAGAAGGTGAATTTTCGAATTGGAATAAATTATATCGTGATTTGAATTTTCCTCAGAATATTATAGTTATTGGAACATCTTTTATTCAAGATTCTATATTTGAAAATATTTATGAAATTGATTTAATTACAGCGACTGAACAAATTACAGAATTTTATGAAAGACATCCATTTTGGCTTCAAGTTGCTCGTTCTGTTATTGTTGAGGATCTTTCAAAATCGATTGTTTTAAAGAAATCACCAAGATTGATTCAAATTGGAAATGAAAATCAAAATCAAAAACAAAAATCAAAATCAAAATCAAAATCAAAATGGAAAATCAAAATCAAAAACAAAATGAAATTGAAAATCAAATTGAAAAACAAAATCAAATTGGAAATGAAAATCAAAATCAAAATGAAAATCAAATTGAAAATCAAAAACAAAATCAAATTGAAAATGAAAAAGAAAATCAAATTGAAAATCAAAATGAAAATGAAAAAGAAAATGAAAATCAAAATCAAAATCAAAATCAAATTAAAAATCAAATTAAAAATGAAAATCAAAATCAAAATCAAATTGGAAATGAAAAAGAAAATCAAAATGAAAATCAAAATCAAAATCAAATTGGAAATGAAAAAGAGAATAAAAATCAAAATCAAAATGAAGAAATGGATTCTTTAAGAAAAAGTATGATAGAAATAAGAAAAAGTGATGGAAGTATTATAAATCGCAAAATTGCTATTGGTATTTTCAACAAAATGTTCGCCAAAGAACAACAAAAATGGGTAATTTTATTATATTTCTTCTCTGAGAAATTTTGTGCTCCATTTTTCAGAAAATATTTTGCTCAAAATTTGGAAAAAATTGAACAATTTGAAAAATCTTTCATTTTAATCAAAAAAAACTACCTCTATTTTCTTCATACTCGTATCAAAAGATTTTTTGCTAAAAATTGGATGATTTTTGTGAGAGATCCAGAAATCAAAGAGATTATTCAAGAAAGCAAAAAAATATTCTTGGATTATTACCAAAAATACTCATTTATTTTCCGTGTTCTTGATCCTTATCAATATACAGATTATTGCAATGAAGAACAAAACTTTAAAAATGCAATTGAAATTGAGAAGGAATTTAAAGCAAAACCAATTATTGAATCAAATATTTTTGGATTTTCTTCTTATTCAAATGAAAAATTCATGCTGCTTTTTGGAAATTTGAATCCAAAACATCAAGTACAAAAAATGGTTCAATTAGCAAATTTCTATTCTGATTTGGGAAAAATGGATCTATCACAAATCCTTTTACAGAATGTTGATAAAATTGTATCAAATAGCGTAAATGAAAGGGATCAATTTGATTTACTGCTAGAAAAATCAGGTTTATTGATAAAACAAATGAAATTTGATGAATCGTTAAATTTGAGCGAGAAACTGTATTCTCAAGCTATTAATTTGAAAATGGAGCAAAAAATCACCAATTTCTTATTGAAAAATATCTCCATTTGTTATTCAAAAAAGTTTCTTTTCAATGAATCAATGAAATTTTTGAAAATGATGCATAAGGATGAATTGGGATTTTCAGATTTTATACAATTTTGTAACAAACAAGCAATAAATTTCATGAATCAAATGAAATTTGACAAAAGCCAAAAGTACCTTGAAATGGCTCAGAATTCAATCGAATTGACACAGAATTTCCCAAAAGATTATCTGGTAGATCAATACAATTTTCATGATGAAATCACAAACATTTTTGGGAAGGAAACAGCTCAAATGGTCATTTCATTCATTCAAAAAAAAATGTTTCAAATTAAGAAAAGTTTACTTTCATTTCAAACATTGGAAAATCAGGGTATTCTTAATTGCTTGCTTGGAAATTATGAGAAAGCATATGATCTTTTTTCGCTTCAGCATGGAAACTATTTTGCCCGAACTGATAAATTTTTAGTAGCAAAATCACTTAATTATTTAGCACATACATCATACTTACTTGGCAATCTTTCACAATCTCTTTCTTATCATCAAAGATCATTGAAAATGTATGTGGAATTGAAGAAGGATTATTCAATCATGGAGCATTGTGTTTTTAGTTTGGTAATTTTCCAAAAACTCGGATTAAGTTCATCTAGTGAATTCGAGTATAATTACTCAAAATTCCAAGAATTAAGACCAAAATATGAAAAGGATGAGAAATATTCAAGTTTGATTAATATTTTTGAAGTTTTTTTCTGCAAAACACCGATAACTCTTTCAAGAAAGTTGGAATTAATCACTGAAACCTTAGAAAAAATGAAAAAAAGAGGATTAACATATATTATTGTTTCTAGATTCCACTTGAAATTATTGATTAAATTGGAAATTTCGAATCCTGAATCTGATTTGGATGATCTACTCAAAAAAGTAAGGAATTCTCAGAACAATTTAGCACCTTTATTGCAAGGATATTGTAATATTCTCTTTGAAATCGCCAAAATATACTTTAAGAAGAAGGATTATGATTTGGCTCACTCAATCCATATGAATGTTCTTCATCACAGAAAAGATTTTCGGAAAGGATTATATTTACTTGCAAAATCATATCAAAAAGTGGCTGAGGTATATCAAATTTTGAATAAGAAGGATGAGGCTATTTTTCATTATAAAAACGCTTTAAATTGCTATGAAAATTCACCTCAAATTTATCATGGAGAGAAAATACCAATTTCTTTAAAGAAGATTGAAAAATTAAATGAAAAATTAAATGAAATTTTAAATTCAATTAAATTAAATTAAATTAAATTAAATTAAATTAAATTCAATTAAGATTAAAATAAAAAAAAAATTTTTTAAAAAAACAAATTAAATTAAAAAAATTAAATTTTTCAATTAAAATTAAAATTTAAATTTTAAATTAAAAATTAAATTCAATTAAGATTAAAATAAAATAAATTTTTGGAAAATCCAAATCTTAATCAATAAGAAAAATTTTTCATTTTTTTCTTTTCAAAATTCACTTCTCAAAAAAAATAAAAAACAATTCAATTTAAGTTTTTTTTTTAAAACAAAATTTTTTAACTAATTCAAATGGATTTGATTAGAAAACAAACAATAAAAAAAGAAGTATATCCACTTTATATAGCAGGAAAGCAAGTTATGACTAATAAATTCCTTGATGTTTTTGACAAATTCACTGAGAAAAAAATAGCAAGAGTTTCATTAGCAGAAAAAAAAGAAATACAAGAAGCAATTACAACGGTTTCCAAAAGTCGAAAAGCAATGAATGATTTACCGATTCATGCAAGAAAAGATATATTGCGAGATATTGCAAAACAATTTCGAGAAAGGAAAGATGAACTTGCATCATTAATCACAATGGAAAGTGGAAAACCAATAAAAATATCACAAGTTGAAATGAATAGAGCAATTGATACAGTTGAAAATTGCAGTGAAGAAGCTGGTCGTAATTACGGTGAATATCAAGATTTTGGATACACAAAGTCCTCTCAAGGATATCAAGGAACAACAAGAAGATTCCCTATTGGACCAATTGCTATGTTTTCCCCTTTTAATTTTCCTATTAATTTAATTGTTCATAAAATTGCTCCTGCTATTGCAACTGGTAATCCTTTTATTATCAAACCTTCTCCACGTACTCCTATTTCTGCTATTGTTTTGGGTGATATTTTGGCTAATACTGCTCTTCCAAAAAATTCTTTTTCTGTTCTTCCAATGGAAAATAATTTGGCAATGGAATTACTTAAGGATGATAGAATGAAAATGGTTTCTTTTACAGGTAATTTTAAAATTAAAATCAAAATCAAAATCAAATTCAAAAATCAAAATCAAAATTCAAAATTAAAATTCAAAATCAAAATCAAAATCAAAATCAAAATCAAAATCAAAATCAAAATCAAAATCAAAATCAAAATTAAAATCAAAATCAAAATCAAAATCAAAATCAAAATCAAAATCAAAATCAAAATCAAAATCAAAATTAAAATTCAAAATCAAAATCAAAATCAAAATCAAAATCAAAATTAAAATCAAAATCAAAATAAAAATCAAAATTAAAATTAAAATCAAAATTAAAATCAAAATCAAAATCAAAATCAAAATCAAAATCAAAAATCAAATTCAAAATTAAAATTAAAATCAAAATCAAAATCAAAATCAAAATTAAAATTAAAATCAAAATCAAAATCAAAATCAAAATTAAAATTAAAATCAAAATCAAAATCAAATTTAAAATTAAATTCAAAATCAAAATTAAAAAAATAATCTTATAGGAAGTGATGTTGTTGGTTGGAAAATCAAATCATTATCAGGAAAAAAAAAAGTTACACTTGAATTAGGAGGTGATGCAGCATGTGTAGTTGATAAATGCAACTGTGCTGAAACCGATCTTGATACAATCGCTAAAAGAATAATTTTCGGTGCATTTTATCAAGCAGGCCAAAGTTGTATCTCTGTTCAAAGAGTTTATCTTCATGATACAGTTTATAATAAATTAAAAGAAAGATTGATTCATTTCACAAAATTATTAAAAACAGTTGATCCAATGCTTCCAGATGAAAATCCACTTGAATGGAATGTTGGACCTTTAATTAGTACTGATGAAGCTAAAAGAGTTGAATCTTGGGTTGAAAATGCAAAAGAAAAGAAAGCAAAAGTTCTTGTTGGAGGACAAAGAATCAATAATTTTTATCTTCCAACAATTTTAGAAAAAATTCATCAAAATTCCATAATTGCTCAAAATGAAGTTTTTGGTCCAGTTTTTTATATTGAAAAATTTTCTAACATGAAAGGAGTGATAACAAAAATTAATAAATCAAGATATGGATTGCAAGCAGGATTATACACAAACAATCTCAAAAGAGCCTTTTCATTTTATGAAAATGTTGAATGTGGAGGTGTTGTTATTAATGATATTCCTTCTGCTCGTGTTGATGCTCAAGTTTATGGAGGTATAAAGGACTCAGGTATGGGTAGTGAAGGTATAAGAGCTGCTATGCATGAAATGACTGTTCCAAAAATTATGTTAATGAAAGATTATGGTATTCCAAAATTGAAAAAGCATTGATCCAAATTTTAAAGAAATTCCAATTTTAATTTTTTTCATTTTTTTCATTTTTTCATTTTTTTCATTTTTTTCATTTTTTCCAATAAAAAAGGTTCCAAAAAAAATAAATGGGTTCAAAAAATTCTAAAACAAAAGAAATTGAAAAACAATTAGAAATTGAAAAAGAAAAAGAAAAAGAAAATGCGAAAAAATTAAAATTTTTAATTTTAGGTTATTTTCTAAAATCAAAATCAAAAACAAATTCAAACTCAATTCAAAATCAAATTCAAATTCAAATTCAAAATCAAAATCAAAATCAAATTCAAATTCAAATTTAAAATCAATTTCAATTTCAAATTTAAATTCAAATTCAAAATCAAAATTCAAATTCAATTTCAAAATCAATTCAAAATCAAATTTAAACTCAAAATCAAATTTAAAATCAAAATCAAATTCAAAATCAAAATTCAAAATCAAAATCAAATTCAAAATTCAAATTCAAATTCAAATTCAAAATCAAATTCAAATTCAAAATCAAAATCAAATTCAATTTCAAAATCAAAATCAAATTTAAATTCTAAATCAAAAAAGGAATTAGAGGATCAGGAAAATCAACAATATTTAAAACTTTTGATATGGAATATTGTTTATCTAAAAAAGAAGAAAATATTGAAATTATTCGAAATTTATCTTTTAGTATACTTATTGATTTTGCTGAAAATGAAAATATTCAATTTAAAAATGAAGAAAATCAAGTAAATTATTTACAAATATTTAATTACAAAAAAATTAATTTATTTTATTATTTATTTTCAAAAAGGAAATTTATAAAAAGTTAATTGAAACTCGAGAAATCAATCCTGAGAAAATTTCAAAATTATGGAAAAGTGAAGAAATTCAATCAATTTATCAAAAAAAACCTGATATATTAGATCCATCATCAATTTAGTATTTTTGTTTCAAAATCAAAATTCAAAATTCAAATTCAAAATTTAAAATTCAAAATTCAAATTCAAATTCAAAATCAAAATCAAAATCAAATTCAAAATTCAAATTCAAAATCAAAATCCAAATTCAAAATCAAATCCAAATTCAAAAAATAGTTTACTTAATGAAATTGAAAGAATTTTTCAACCAAATTATTCACCAACAAAAGAAGATGTTTTAAGATATTATCAAAAAACATTTGGAATTAATATATATGAAAAAAAAATTCAAAATTTCCCAATTACACTTCTTGATTTCGGAAGTGGAACTCCAAGAAGAAAATGGTAAATCAAATTTAAATAATAAAATTTACAAATTAATTTAATAATCAAAAACCAAATTTTTTTTATTAGGATACGCTATTTGGACGTAAACAAATAAATTAAAATATCCAAAATAGATAAATTAAATAATATAAATAAATAAATAGAATGTGAGTGCTATTATTTATTGTGTTGATTTGGATTGTTATTATCAAAATTTATATGAAGATGAATCAATTAATAAAATGCAAGAATCAATTGAATTATTTGAAGAAATTATAAATTCTCGATGGTTTGAACAAAGTTCATTTATTTTAGTTTTTACAAAATTAGATTTATTTTTAAAAAATTTAGAAAAGAATAATTTTCATCATTATTTCCCAGATTATAATGGTATTTATTATTTAAAATTTAATCAAAATTTATTCCAAAATTTAATCCAAAAATTTATTCCAAAATTTAATCAAAATTTAATCCAAAATTTAATCCAAAATTTAATCCAAAAATTTAATCAAAAATTTAATCCAAAAATTTAATCCAAAATTTAATCCAAAATTTAATTCAAAATTTAATCAAAAATTTAATCCAAAATTTAATCCAAATTTTAATTCAAAATTTAATCCAAAATTTAATTCAAAAAAAAGGAAAAAATGAACCAAATGAAATTAAAGAATATATTGAAAAAAGATTTATTTCTTTAAATCAAAACCAAGAAAGGAAAATTCAAATTCATTATGTAAATCTTCTTGAAGAATATGATTCAAATAAATTATGGAATGGTATTTATTTATTTATTTTATTTATTTTATCAATTTATTTATTTAATTTAATTTAATTTAATTATCAAATTTAAATAAAACAAAATACAGAAATTTTAATAACAGGAATAGAAAGAAAATTTGGAAAAGAAGCATCAAATTTATATAAATTTTCAATTTATGGAGTTATTTTTGATTTAATTAATTTTTTAAAAAAACAAGAATTATGTGATAAAATATATAAAACAAATGATTCACAAGAAATTGGAATTCATTCATTATTTATAAAACAAATAATTGGAAATGAACAAATGAAAAAATTAGAAGAATATCTAATTAATCATAATAAAGAAGAAGGAATGAAATTATTAGAAGATATTTATTCAGGAATTAAAACAGAATTTGATAAAAATGAAAATCAGAATCAAAATGAAAATCAAAATGAAAATCAGAATCAAAATGAAAATCAAAATGAAAATCGAAATAAAAATCAAAATCAAAATCAAAATCAAAATCAAAATCAAAATCAAAATCAAAATATAAATCAAAATCAAAATCAAAATCAAAATCAAAATCAAAATCAAAATCAAATTGAAAATCAAAATCAAAATCAAAATCAAAATCAAAATCAAAATATAAATCAAAATCAAAATCAAAATCAAAATCAAAATCAAAATCAAAATCAAATTGAAAATCAAAATCAAAATCAAAATCAAAATCAAAATCAAAATCAAAATCAAAATCAAAATCAAAATCAAAATCAAAATCAAAATCAAATTGAAAATCAAAATCAAAACCAAAATCAAAATATAAATCAAAATCAAATTGAAAATCAAAATCAAAATCAAAATCAAAATGAAAATCAAAATGAAAATGAAAATAAAACAACACCAAAAGAAAGAATTATTTCAGATTTAATTTCACTTTATTCAAATGAAGAAAGTAAAGATTTTTCAATTATATCAAATGAAGGAAAAAAGATTAAAGCACATAAATTTATATTAGCAGCAAGAAGTGAATTATTTCGAGGAATGTTTTTAACAGTTACTGAAGATTCAACAAATGAAGTTAAAGATTATACAGGAAAATCAACAAAAGCACTTGAAACAATAATTAAATTTTTATATTATGATGAAATTGAAAAAGGATTAGAAATGAATATTTATGAAGAACTTGAAGAAGCTGAAGAATTTTTTCAATTTTCAGAATATTCTTTATTTAAACAAAAATTAAATTTAGTTAAAAAAGAACTCAAAAATTCAAATTAAATATCAAATTCAAATTCAAATTTAAATTCAAAATCAAATTCAAATTTAAATTCAAATTCAAATTCAAATTCAAATTCAAATTCAAAATCAAATTCAAAATCAAATTCAAATTCAAATTCAAATTCAAATTCAAATTCAAATTCAAATTCAAATTCAAATTCAAAATCAAATTCAAATTAAATATCAAATTCAAATTCAAAATCAAATTCGAAAATCAAAATCCAAAATCAAATTCAAATTCAAAATCAAATTGAAAATCAAATTTAATTTCAAATTCAAATCCAAATTCAAATTCAAATTCAATTCATAAAATGAAAGAAATATTTCATTTTATTTGATTAAATTGTGGAATTATTTTTTTCTCAGATTTCCAAAAAAAAAAAAAAAAGAGAATGAAAAGAAAAAGTTTTGATTTATAGTTTTTTCTGATTTTTTGGATCTTTGGATTATTTTCCAAAAAAAAAAATAAGTGAAAAATGATTAATTATTTGTTTTCTTTTTCAATAAGACTTGAATATTTAGAAATTGCAAATAAAGTTGACGAATAAGTAAATGCTGGACTTGACCAAGAAAAAAATGGTCTAAGATTAAATCCACTAAAATGAGTTGGAGTTCGTGATTGGAAATGCATTTCATCATAAACCATATGATTATATTCTTCTTTACTTACAATACCTTCCATTGCTGGTGTTAATTCAAAACTTATAATGCTTGGTGAAGAATTTGGTGAAACTATTTTTCAGTTTATTTTCAATATTTTTGAATATTTTTTATGAAATTAATTATTTACCAGTTGTTCCATTTACAAATTCAATAAATGTTGCTGGAAAGTAAAAAGGGAAACTTTCTTCTGATTTCACAGTTATAGAGAAGAAAGAATTTTCTGGTTTAAATTTGGAAGAAAGTGAATATTTAACTAACCAATTTATTCCTTTTTCAATAATTTTTTTAATATGATCTGGAGTTTCTTTTCTCCATGAATATTTATAATTTTTTCTGATTGTCCAAGTATCAATTAATGTATTTATTGCCACTAATCAAATTAAAATAAAAATAAAAATCAAAATTAAAATTCAAATTCAAAATCAAATTCAAATTCAAATTCAAAATTAAAATCAAAATTAAATTCAAATTCAAAATTAAAATCAAAATCAATTCAAATTCAAATTCAAATTCAAAATTAAAATTAAATTCAAAATCAAAAATCAAAATCAAAATCAAAATCAAAATTAAATTCAAAATCAAAATTCAAATTCAAAATCAAAATTCAAATTCAAAATCAAAATCAATTATATTAAAAATTTTGGAAATTACTTGAGGTTGTGAATATTCTATCTTCAGCATTATTAACATATTTTCCATTAAAATATGTATCATTTACTCCTAAAATTTTCAAATTTCCAATTTTAATTAATTTGAATCAAAAATTTCCAAAAAGGAAAAAGGAAAAAATACCAAGAAAATCATCCCACCAAACATAATTATCATCTTCTTGAGCTGATTCTAAAATGTGTTTTGTTGCTTCATTTTGCATTGTTTTTAATAACATACTATAAACAGTTTCAAAAACTGGATCTGGAAAGGAATTTCCTGAAAAAAGAGAAAGAGTTCTTGAAGTAAACCAATACCTATTTTTTATTCATTTCGAATTAATTCAAATATAAGAGAAAAAATAAGGAAGAAAAAATGGAAATGATTTACATTGCATAAATTGGTGGATAATAAAGGCTCCCAAGATCAGGTCTTTCAACTAATCTTCCAGATTTAATTGTCCAATCAACAAAAATTGAAGTATCAAGATACAACTTTTTGATTTCATCTGACATCCATTCAGTCAAAGGAATTAATTTACTCACAGAAAGTTGTGATAATCCATAAATAAAATTAGAGCAAACACTTGCATCAACACTATTTATATTGTATCTCATCATTCTATATGGATAATTTTCTTTATATTCATTTCTATTCAAAAACCAAGTTGTAACTATTCCAAAATCTTTTTCTTTCACAATTCCACTTTCTAAAAATTCATGCATAAAATAATAAGATCTTGGATCAATGGAATTCAGATTTTTATCATCACTTAAGGGATAATAAGCATATTTAAGGAAATATTTCATTATTCCAGAAATGTTTTTATTAGCATCCCACCAAGTATCAAAAGAATCAGGAAATTTATCTTTGTTTTCATATAATAAACAACCCATTGCAAGATTAACTGAAGTATCATCTGCATCCTTTTTTAAATAATTTGAATACAAGAGTTTTGAATATTATTAAATTATTTTTTTGCAGAATATTTTGGATTGATATATTAATTTTATCTTAATATTACTGCTGGAATTTGAAGATGAAGTTCTTCTTTTTGGAGTTTTTTGTGTAATCTTCCAATTTTTTCAGCTAATCCTTTCAAACCAAGAGAATTTAAAAGATGATAAGTTTCTCCTGACCATTGTTTTAATTTTTCGACTGTTCCAACAAGATTGGGATGTTGAGTTACATAATGATCATCTTTCATTTCTTGAATCCAATAAACAATAATTGGATCATCTACAGTTTTATCAACGAATTTTGTTTCCAATTTAATTGAATTCAATAATTGATCTTTATCAAGTTGAATAGTTCCAATCTTTTCAATTTGATTTTTTTGGATAAATTAATAAAAAGAAATGATATATTTGTTTGTTTCCTTTTTTTTGGAATTTATTATATTTTTTACTTTATTTGATTCTAAAAGAATTTCATTGATCTAATTTTTGATAAAATTTGAGAAAAAAATAATTTGGAAATTAATTAGAAAAGAAAAAGAAAAAGAAAAAGAAAATCAAACCCAAGCAGTAACAAAACCATTTTCATCAAAAACTTTGAACTAATTAAAGATTTTTTTAATTTTAGTTTTTGTTTTAAGTTTTGAATAAAAGAAAAAAGGGGAAATTTACATTATTTCTTAATAATTGCGAGAAAAGATTCCCATGAAAATTTAAATGAATCCAAGTTTCATAAATTCCTTTTGGTTTTTGATATTCAAATGGGAAATTAAATTTTGTATCGTTTTTAACTTGTAAACTTGATATTTTTTCTGAAAGTTCTTGAATAATTTCATTATATTGGCAAAAAGAATTGGAAATTAGCAAAAAGGAGAAGAAAAAGCAAAAAATAAGTTTTTTAAAGAAAGTCATTATGAAATTAATTGGGAAAAGAAAAAAGAAAAAATAAAAAGTAAAAAGTAAAAATTAAAAAGATTTTGTTTGTTTTATTTTGTTTGAGACTTGAATTTGTTTTTTAATTTTGAATCGTCAATTTGTTTTTCGATTTGTTTTTCTTTTTCAAAATAAAATTGTTGCAAAAATTATTGCTGTTGAAGTAATTGAAATATTATCGATATTATCATAAGGAAGAGATTCAACAAAACTACAAGCAATAGATACCAAAACAATTTTAAAGAGATCAAGAAAAGTAACAGAAAAATCATATAAAAAGAGAATTAGAATTGAAGTAAGAAAAGTTGTAACAACCATTGCAAATGAACCAGCATATGATTTTTTAGGACTCCAAAATAGTTTCTTGTTTCCAAAAAGTCTTCCAAATAATTCTGCAGATCCATCTCCAAAACATAAAGCACAAACAGCAAAAACAGCAGCTCTTTTTTGGAAGAAAAAAATAGCAAGTAAAGTATGAATAATTCCATAATAAAAAGGACCATAAAGAAATTCTTTTGGATCTCCTTTTCGAGAAATTGTTTGAACAAGTTTCTCATTTTTCGCAATTCCCAATCCAATTAATGCATAATAAATTGAGAAGATGAATGGAATTGAAGAAATTAATATCTTCCATTTTATATCGATATCTTGTGGATATAATTTCCAAAGTAATATATAAGTTGGACCAATGAAAATATGGTTTAATTTTCTTGTAATTATTTGTCTCACTTTGAATTTTTCTGCAAGAAATCCTGTTATAGCAACTTCTAAAATAATGATCAATAAAATAAGAAACCAAGCAAGAACAAAATTCATTAAAATCTTTTAAAAAAAAAAAGCAAAAAAAAAAATAGTTTTAGATCAGAAAATTGTTGATAAAAAATGAATATGAAAAGAAAGAAAAATTATTTTTTGCTTTTTCTTTTTTTCTTTTTTTCATTTTTTTCATTTTTTTCTTTATTTTTTTATAACAAAAAATGGGAGTTAAAAGTTCAAAAAGAGATAGAAGAATTGATCCTTATCCATCAATACCAATAAATTATGAAAATCAACAATCAAAACTAAAAATTTTAATTTTAGGTTATTTCAAAAATAAAAAATAAAAAATAAAATATAAATTAAATTTAAATTTAATTCTAAATCAAAAAAGGTGCTGGAACAACAGGAAAATCAACAATATTTAAAACTTTTGATATGGAATATTGTTTATCTCAAAAAGAAGAAAATATTGAAATTATTCAAAATTTACCTTTGAAAATGCTTATTGATTTTATTGGAAATGAAAATATTAAATTTAAAAGTCAAGCTGATCAAGTAAATTATTTACAAATATTTAATTAGAAAAATATTAATTTTATTATTTATTAAAAAAAAAGGAAATTTATAAAAAGTTAATTGAAACTGAAAAAATCAATCCTGGAGAAATTGAAAAATTATGGAAAACTCAAGAAATTCAATCAATTTATCAAAGAAAACCTGATATATTATATCAATCATCAATTTAGTATTTTTATCAAATTTAAATTTCAAAATCAAAATCAAAATTCAAAATTTAAAATCAAAATTCAAAATTAAATTCAATTTCAAATTAAAAATCAAAATCAAAATTAAATTCAAATTCAAAAAATAGTTTTTTTAATGAAATTGGAAGAATTTATCAACCAAATTATTCACCAACAAAAGAAGATGTTTTAAGATTTTATAGGAAATCAACAGGAATTAATGAATATGAAAAAAAAATTCAAAATTTCCCAATTACACTTCTTGATGTTGGAGGAATGAGAAGTGAAAGGAGAAAATGGTAAATCAAATTTAATTAATAAAATTTATAAATTAATTTAATAAATCAAAAACAAAATTTTTGTTAATTAGGATACATTCTTTTGACGTAAACATTCTAAATATAAATAATATAAATAATATAAATAATATAAATAATAAATAAATAGAATGTGAATGTTATTATTTATTGTGTTGATTTGGATTGTTATTATCAAAATTTATATGAAGATGAATCAACTAATAAAATGAAAGAATCAATTGAATTATTTGATGAAATTGTAAATTCTCGATGGTTTAGTGAAACTTCATTTATTTTAGTTTTTACAAAATTAGATTTATTTTTAAAAAATTTAGAAAAGAATAATTTTCATCATTATTTCCCAGATTATAATGGTATTTATTTATTTATTTATTTAATCCAAAATTTAATTCAAAAATTAATCCAAAAATTTAATCCAAAATTTAATCCAAAATTTAATCAAAAATTTAATCAAAAATTTAATCAAAAATTTAATCCAAAATTTAATTCAAAATTTAATCCAAAAATTTAATCCAAAATTTAATCAAAAATTTAATCCAAAATTTAATTCAAAAATTTAATTCAAAATTTAATCCAAAAATTTAATCCAAAATTTAATCCAAAATTAATTCCAAAATTTAATTCAAAAATTTAATCCAAAAATTAATCCAAAATTTATTCAAAAATTTAATCCAAAAATTTATTCCAAAAATTTAATTAAAATTTAATCCAAAAATTTATTCAAAAATCTAATCCAAAATTTAATTCAAAAAAAAGGAAAAAATGAACCAAATGAAATTAAAGAATATATTGAAAAAAGATTTATTTCTTTAAATCAAAACCAAGAAAAGGAAAATTCAAATTCATTATGTAAATCTTCTTGAAGAATATGATTCAAATAAATTATGGAATGGTATTTATTTATTTTATCAATTTATTTATTTAATTTAATTTAATTTAATTATCAAATTTAAACAAAACAAAAATACAGAAATTTTAATAACAGGAATAGAAAGAAAATTTGGAAAAGAAGCATCAAATTTATATAAATTTTCAATTTATGGAGTTATTTTTGATTTAATTAATTTTTTAAAAAAACAAGAATTATGTGATAAAATATATAAAACAAATGATTCACAAGAAATTGGAATTCATTCATTATTTATAGAACAAAGAATTGGAAATGAACAAATGAAAAAAATAGAAGAATATCTAATTAATCATAATAAAGAAGAAGGAATGAAATTATTAGAAGATATTTATTCAGGAAATAAAACAGAATTTGATAAAAATCAAAATCAAAATCAAAAATCAAAATCAAAATAAAACAACACCAAAAGAAAGAATTATTTCAGATTTAATTTCACTTTATTCAAATGAAGAAAGTAAAGATTTTTCAATTATATCAAATGAAGGAAAAAAGATTAAAGCACATAAATTTATATTAGCAGCAAGAAGTGAATTATTTCGAGGAATGTTTTTAACAGTTACTGAAGATTCAACAAATGAAGTTAAAGATTATACAGGAAAATCAACAAAAGCACTTGAAATGATAATTAAATTTTTATATTATGATGAAATTGAAAAAGGATTAGAAATGAATATTTATGAAGAACTTGAAGAAGCTGAAGAATTTTTTCAATTTTCAGAATATTCTTTATTTAAACAAAAATTAAATTTAGCTAAAAAAGAACTCAAAAATTCAAATTAAATATCAAATTAAATTCAAATTCAAATTCAAATTCAAATTCAAATTCAAATTCAAATTCAAATTCAAATTCAAATTCAAATTCAAATTCAAATTCAAATTCAAATCCAAATTTAATTTCAAATTCAAATTCAAATTGAAAATCAAATTCAAATTCAAAATCAAAATCAAAATCAAATTCAAATTCAAATTCAAATTCAAATTCAAATTCAAATTCAAATTCAAATTCAAATTCAAATTCAAATTCAAATTCAAATTCAAATTCAAATTCAAAATCAAATTCAAATTCAAATTCAAATTCAAATTCAAATTCAAATCCAAATTCAAATTCAAATTCAAATTCAAATTCAAAATCAAATCCAATTCAAATTCAAATTCAAATTCAAATTCAAATTCAAATTCAAATTCAAATTCAAATTCAAATTCAAATTCAAATTGAAAATCAAATCCAAATTCAAATTCAAATCCAAAATCAAAAACAAATTTAAATTCAAATTCAATATCAAATTCAATATCAATTGAAAATCAAATTCAAATCAAAACTTTTCCACTTTTTATTTTTTATTTTTCTTTTTTTCATTTTTTCATTTTTTCCAATAAAAAAAGTTCCAAAAAAAGATAAATGGGTTCAAAAAATTCTAAAACAAAAGAAATTGAAAAACAAATAGAAATTGAACAAGAACAAGAAAAAGAAAATGCGAAAAAATTAAAATTTTTAATTTCAGGTTATTTTCTAAAAACAAAAACAAAAACAAAAACAAAATTCTAATTCAAATTCAAATTTAAATTCTAAATCAAAAAAGGAATTAGAGGATCAGGAAAATCAACAGTATTTAAAACTTTTGATATGGAATATTGTTTATCTAAAAAAGAAGAAAATATTGAAATTATTCGAAATTTATCTCTTAGTATACTTACTGATTTTGCTGAAAATGAAAATATTCAATTTAAAAATGAAGAAAATCAAGTAAATTATTTACAAATATTTAATTAGAAAAAAATTAATTTATTTTATTATTTATTTTCAAAAAGGAAATTTATAAAAAGTTAATTGAAACTCGAGAAATCAATCCTGAGAAAATTTCAAAATTATGGAAAAGTGAAGAAATGCAATCAATTTATCAAAAAAAACCTGATATATTAGATCCATCATCAATTTAGTATTTTTGTTTCAAAATTCAAATTTAAAATCAAAATCAATTTCAAAATTCAAATTCAAAATTAAATTCAAATTCAAAAAATAGTTTACTTAATGAAATTGAAAGAATTTTTCAACCAAATTATTCACCAACAAAAGAAGATGTTTTAAGATATTATCAAAAAACAGTTGGAATTAATGTATATGAAAAAAAAATTCAAAATTTCCCAATCGTAATCCGTGATATTTGGAGTAGAGGTGAAAGAAGAAAATGGTAAATCAAATTTAATTAATAAAATTTATAAATTAAATTAATAATCAAAAACAAAATTTTTGTTAATTAGGATGCGCTATTTTGAAGTAAGCAAACAAATCAAAATATCCAAAATAGATAAAATAATATAAATAAATAATATAAATAAATAATATCAATAGAATATGGATGTTATTATTCATTGTGTTGATTTGAGTTGTTATTACCAAAATTCGTATGCAGATGAATCAATTAATAAAATGCAAGAATCAATTGAATTATTTGATGAAATTATAAATTATCAATGGTTTAGTGAAACTCCATTTATTTTAGTTTTTACAAAATTAGATTTATTTTTAAAAAATTTAGAAAAGAATAATTTTCATCATTATTTCCCAGATTATAATGGTATTTATTTATTTAAATTTTAATCCAAAAATTTAATCCAAAATTTAATCAAAAATTTAATCAAAAATTTAATTCAAAAATTTAATCAAAAATTTAATCCAAAATTTATTCCAAAATTTAATCCAAAATTTAATCAAAAATTTAATCAAAAATTTAATCCAAAATTTATTCCAAAATTTAATCAAAAATTTATTCTAAAATTTAATCAAAAATTTATTCCAAAATTTGTTCAAAAATTTAATCAAAAATTTATTCCAAAATTTAATCAAAAATTTATTCCAAAATTTGTTCAAAAATTTAATCAAAAATTTAATTTAATCAAAATTTATTTGTTTAAAAAAAATTTAATCAAAAAATTTAATCAAAAAGGAAAAAAAGGAAAAAATGAACCAAATGAAATTAAAGAATATATTGAAAAAAGATTTATTTCTTTAAATCAAAATCAAGAAAGGAAAATTCAAATTCATTATGTAAATCTTCTTGAAGAATATGATTCAAATAAATTATGGAATGGTATTTATTTTATTTTATTTATCAATTTATTTAATTTAATTTAATTTAATTTATCAAATTTAAACAAAACAAAAATACAGAAATTTTAATAACAGGAATAGAAAGAAAATTTGGAAAAGAAGCATCAAATTTATATAAATTTTCAATTTATGGAGTTATTTTTGATTTAATTAATTTTTTAAAAAAACAAGAATTATGTGATAAAATATATAAAACAAATGATTCACAAGAAATTGGAATTCATTCATTATTTATAGAACAAAGAATTGGAAATGAACAAATGAAAAAATAGAAGAATATCTAATTAATCATAATAAAGAAGAAGGAATGAAATTATTAGAAGATATTTATTCAGGAATTAAAACAGAATTTGATAAAAATCAAAATGAAATTGAAAATCAAAATCAAAATCAAAATCAAAATCAAAATCAAAATCAAAATGAAAATCAAAATCAAAATAAAAATCAAAATGAAAATGAAAATGAAAATGAAAAATCAAAATCAAAATCAAAATCAAAATAAAAATAAAACAACACCAAAAGAAAGAATTATTTCAGATTTAATTTCACTTTATTCAAATGAAGAAAGTAAAGATTTTTCAATTATATCAAATGAAGGAAAAAAGATCAAAGCACATAAATTTATATTAGCAGCAAGAAGTGAATTATTTCGAGGAATGTTTTTAACAGTTACTGAAGATTCAACAAATGAAGTTAAAGATTATACAGGAAAATCAACAAAAGCACTTGAAACAATAATTAAATTTTTATATTATGATGAAATTGAAAAAGGATTAGAAATGAATATTTATGAAGAACTTGAAGAAGCTGAAGAATTTTTTCAATTTTCAGAATATTCTTTATTTAAACAAAAATTAAATTTAGTTAAAAAAGAACTCAAAAATTCAAATTAAATATCAAATTAAATTCAAATTTAAATTCAAATTCAAATCAAATCCAAATTCAAATTCAAATTCAAATTCAAATTCAAATTCAAATTCAAAATCAAATTCAAAATCAAATTCAAATTCAAAATCAAAAAATTCAATTCAAATTCAAATTCAAATTCAAATTCAAATTCAAATTCAAATTCAAATTCAAATTCAAATTCAAATTCAAATTCAAATTCAAATCCAAATTCAAATTCAAATTCAAATTCAAATTCAAATTCAAATTCAAATTCAAAATCAAATTCAATTTCAAATTCAAATTCAAAATTCAAATTCAAATTCAAATTCAAATTTAATTTCAAATTCAAATTCAAATTCAAATTCAAATTTAAAATCAAATTTTTTCAAATTCCAAATTCAAAAAATTTAAATTCAAATTCAAATTCAAATTCAAATTTAAATTTCCAAATTTAAATTCAAATTCAAATTTAAATTTCAAATTCAAATAAAATTCAAATCCAAATTCAAATCAAATTCAAATTCAAATTCAAATCCAAATTCAAAATTTCAAATTCAAAAATTCAAAATTCAAATTCAAATTCAAATTCAAATTCAAATTCAAATTCAAATTCAAATTCAAATTCAAATTCAAATTCAAATTCAAATTCAAATTCAAATTCAAATTCAAATTCAAATTCAAATTCAAATTCAAATTCAAATTCAAATTCAAATTCAAATTAAATTCAAATCCAAATTCAAATTCAAATCCAAATTCAAAATCAAATTCAAAATCCAATTCAAATTCAAATCAAATTCAAATCCAATATCAAATTCAAATTCAAAATCAAATTCAAATTCAAATTCAAATACAAATTTAATTTAATTTTAAATTCAAATTCAAATTCAAAATCGGAATTCAATTCAAATTTAAAATCGAAAAAGGATTTTATTTTTGAAATAAAAAAGCAAAAATTTTTTTTTCATTTTTTTTCTTCATTTCTTTTTTGATTTTTTTAAAATTAAAATAAAAAAAAAAGAAAAAGCTTAAAAGATGACATCTAAAATATTAAGATTAAAACCACATGAATTTGTTCATATTCTTGATAGTAATACAAACACAGTTCAATTAAGTGAAGGACCAATAGTTTACACACTTAAACAACATGAATCAATAGTAAGAGGACCTGAACCAATGATTCTTATTCCACCTCTTTATTATGCAACAATTATTAATCCAGTTATGAGAGATTCAAATGGAGATTTAGTTAAAGATGCTTATGGACAAGTAAATTAAATATTTTTTCTTTTATTTAATTTTTTATTTAATTAATTTTAAAAAAAAAGGCAAAAATTAAACATGGAAAAGAAGAAATCCGTTTTCATAAACCTCTTCCTTTTCCTTTATATCCTGGTGAAGAAATTGATGGTGTTGTAAGTTTTATTTTATTTTATTTAAAACAAAAAAATTCTCAATTTGGTTTTAATTTTGAATTTAAATTGATTTTAATTTTAATTTTGATTTTAATTTTAATTTTAATTTTAATTTTGATTTTAATTTTAATTTTGATTTGAATTTGAATTTTAATTTTAATTTTAATATTAAATTTAATTTTAATTTCAATTTTAATTTTAATTTCAAAATGAATTTTAATTTGAATTTTAATTTGAATTTTAATATTAAATTTAATTTTAATTTTAATTTCAAAATGATTTTTAATTTTAATTTGAATTTTAATTTTAATTTCAAAATGAATTTTAATTTCAAAATGAATTTTAATTTCAAAATGAATTTTAATTTCAAAATGAATTTTAATTTCAAAATGAATTTTAATTTCAAAATGAATTTTAATTTCAAAATGAATTTTAATTTCAAAATGAATTTTAATTTCAAAATGAATTTTAATTTCAAAATGAATTTTAATTTCAAAATGAATTTTAATTTCAAAATGAATTTTAATTTCAAAATGAATTTTAATTTCAAAATGAATTTTAATTTCAAAATGAATTTTAATTTCAAAATGAATTTTAAATTTAATTAAAATATAAAAGCCCGAACCACTAAAATTATTGAAAAAAGGACAAATATTCCGATTAGAAGCAATCTCAGATTTTGAAGAAATAAAAGAAGAGAAAAAAGGGAAGAAAACACGAAGAAAAGTAGGGGATCAATGGTATTTCGAAGGACCAGGATTCTATTACCCACGAACAGAAGTGAGTATAAAAGAGATGATCCACCCACAAATAATCAAACAAGACAACGCACTGCAATTGCGGGCGCGAGGGGAATGCATAGATTGCTATGGAAGAAAGCACAAAACAGGAGAGGAGTGGTTAGTGCGAGAAGCCGGCGAATACATCCCTGGGGTTGACGAGGAAGTAGTGAAGATGGTGGAGGCAATTGTTCTAACAAGAACAACGGCAGTGCATTTGCGAGCGAAGAAAACATTTGAGGACGCGTATAAGGTTATAAGAAGGGCCGGTGATGAATGGCTGGTTGACAGCACAATATCCCCCACACATTTGCCTGATGTCGACGAAGACGTGGTAGGCCAAGTCGCGCTGAATGAGCTCACAAGCTTGCAGTACTGCATTGTGCTTGATCCTGTTGATGAACATGGAAAACCTCAGCTCGGAAAATCCCAACTTCGTAGTGGTCCTGTTGAGTTTTTTCTTAATCCTGGTGAGAGACTTGATGGCGGTATCCGCGATGTTTATATCCTCAACGACGACCAGGCGCTACTTCTGCGATGCAAGGAATACTTTGAGGAAATGGTTGCGGAGAAAAATAAGAAAATCAAAAAAACTCATGATCCAGGAACTCGTTGGATGATTTATGGTCCTGGCAAATATATACCCCCAATCCAAGCGGAAGTGATCGAGATGAGATCGCGGATCCCGTTGCATATTAATGAGGGAATATATGTTCGCGACCTCTTCACTGGTCGTGTGTCGGCAATCGTTGGAGAAACTTACATGCTGAAACCAAATGAGGAACTTTGGGAAAAAAAAATTCCCGAAATTGTCGAAAAGTTGATCAACAAGGATCCTGTTTCGACTCGCGGGAACAAAGAGAACCAAGCAATGCTTTCACAACAAGACGCATTTGTCCGCGATCCAACGCGCGTTCTAACATACAGAATACCGGACAACGCGGTTGTGCAGATCTACGACTACAAGAAGAAAAAAAACCGCATCCAATTCGGACCTGATCTAGCAATGCTTGGCCCAGATGAGGAGTTCACACTCATGTCTCTTTCGGGCGGACTTCCTAAAAAGCCGCGCGTGATCACATCCATTTCCCTTTTATTAGGACCTGATTTTATGACGGACAAGTTCATCGTTGAGACAAGCGATCATGCCAGGCTCTCCCTACAACTTGCCTACAACTGGTACTTCGACATCGACAAACGCAACCCTAAAGATTCCAACCGCATCTTCCAGATACCGGACTTTGTTGGCGATGCCTGCAAGACAATGGCGTCTAAGATCCGCGCAATTGTCGCCGGAATGAGCTTTGATAATTTCCACAAGGAATGCGCTAGAGCCATCCGGATCGCAGTGTTTGGTCTCGACAAGGACAACCACGTGAATGATTACTTCCGCTTCCCCTCAAACAACCTCATCATCACAAACATCGATGTGCAATCCGTGGAGCCGGTAGATCAGGACACTTTGAGATTACTTCAGAAATCCGTTCAGCTCGCAATCAAAATCACAACCGAATCCCAAGAGGCTGAAGCCAAGCAGGATGCCAAGCGCAGAGAGGCTGAAGCCAACGGAAAAATCAACCAGCTCATGATCCAAAACGATGTTATGTCCGAGGAAAAAAGAAAACAACTTCTCGAGCTCAAGTCACTTTCAGCCGCTATATCAAAAACTGGAATAGCAAAGGCTGTTGCGCTCGCTAATGCAGAGACTACAAACATCAACGGTAAAATCCAAGTGCAACAGTCACAGAGCAATGCTGATGCCTTCTCAATTATCGAGACTTCAAAAAGAAAAAGACAAGAAGCCTTTTATAATCTTGATTACGAACACAATAAAAAAATGGATGATCTTATGCTTGAAAAATCCGTTGAACTGTCCAAAATTGATTCAGATAAAATTTCCGTTATGGTTGATGCAATTGGTATAAAAACTCTCCAAAGAATTGCCACTTCTGTTCCTAAATTAAAATCAAGAATCCTTAATTCTTTGGGTTTGAAAGGTTTTATCATTTCTGATGGAAAATCACAAATGAATTTATTTTCATCCAAAGTTCCAATTCAGAACAGAATTCTTTACCAGAAAAAAGACTAATTTTTCTTTTTTCCAAAATTTGATTTTTCTTTTTTTCAAAATCAAATAAACATTCATTCTCTTCATTTTTTCATTTTTCATTTTTTCATTTTATTTTTTAATTATGTTCTCACAAGAAATTTTCTTTTTTGGTGAAAATAGAAGAATGGTTTTCTGTAAAGATTCTTCTTTTGAAATTAGACTTCCGGTTCTAATTAATATTCCCCAAAAAAAAACACAAATTAAACAAATCATTTCTACTGCAGAAACAAATATTTTTCCTTTTTGAAAACGGAAAAGCAATAGAATATTTAAAAGATGAAAAACCTCAAAAAATTCAAATAAAAAACATCAATAAAATATCTTGTGGTTGGGAAATTGAAGCTATTCTAACAAAGGAAGGAACTGCATTTGGGAAAGGAAAACATATCAATGATAAAAATCCAAATGAATTTATCAATATTTCATCATTAATTGAAGATCCAAATGATAGAGTAATTGAAGATCTTGTTTCTGGAAGAGATGCAATTTACTTATTAACTTCAAATCACAATGCTTATGGAATTGGTTCAAATGATGTTGGACAACTTACTTCTGATGCGCCAAGATTCACTGAAAAACCAATTTTAATGATGAAAAATGTTTCCAAAATATTTTCAGGAAATTCAGCAAAAGCATTAATTGCTTTAAATTCAAATCAAGAGTTATTTGCATGTGGAGATCACATAAATGGTCAACTTGGATTAGGCAAATTCAGATTAGATCAATCAGGCCAAGTTGAGAAAATGTCCAAAATCCAAAATATTCCAAAAGGAAAAATAATTGATATTCAATGTGGTAACTTACATTCAATAATGTTGATCGAAGACGAAAACGGAAAGAGAAAACTCTATTCATCAGGTTATTGGCTCACTAACGGAATTAGAATTGCTCCAAATACTCCCTTGTTTACTGAACTCAAATCAAAATTATTCCGAAATGATAATATTCTTGATTTTTCTGTTGGAAGTTCTCATACTTTAATTTTGACAGAAAATGGAAAACTAATTGGATTTGGAAGTAACGACAATGGTGAACTAACAGATATATTTGATCAAGATCTAGCAAAACCAACCCAACTTCAACTTCCCCATTTATCTTTTAATATTTCCTATTATCATGTTTATTGTGGTCCTTTCAACTCTTTTTTATATTGCTCATTTTTTCCAAGACTCGCCTTTGATTTGCTTCAATTATTCCAAAGAAAAGAATTTTGTGATATTTCATTTAAAACCGAAAATGGAGAAATAATTGAAGCTCATAAATTAATATTGAAATATAGATTAAAAGATTATCAAAACCAAATTGAAAAACTTCAAGAAATTGTTTCAAAAACATCAACAAAAGAATCAAATCAAATATTTGAAATGATTTATTCAAACAATTCCAAAATAAATCCAAAACTATATTCTGAAATTAAAGAAATTATAAATGAAGAATCAATAAATGAAACAATGAAAAGAATTTATTTAAATGAAAATGAAAAAGATTTTATTATTGAAAGAAAAGAAAAACAATATAAATTTCACAAACTAATATTAATAATGAGAAGTGGATTATATCGAGGAATGTTTTTATCTGTGACTGAAGATAAATCTAATAAAGTTACAGATTATAGTGAATTAAGTAATAAATCATTCGAGATATTAGAATATTGGATTTATTCAAATCAAATTAAAGAAGGAATTCAAATTACACAAGAAATTATTGATGAAATTAAAATTGGAATGGATTATTTTCAATTAAATGAAACAAATCCAAATTTATTGGATTTAGTAATTCAACATGGCCAAAAAACAAAATCAAAAAAAGATGAGAAGTGCAATTTATTTTAAAAATTAAAATCAAAATTAAAATTAAAATCAAAATCAAAATTAAAATTAAAATTAAAATTAAAATTAAAATTAAAATCAAAATTAAAATTAAAATTAAAATTAAAATTAAAATTAAAATTAAAATTAAAATTAAAATTAAAATTAAAATTAAATTTAAAATTAAAATCAAAATTAAAATTAAAATTAAAATTAAAATTAAAATTAAAATCAAAATCAAAATCAAAATTAAAATTAAAATTAAAATTAAAATCAAAATTAAAATTAAAATTAAAAATCATTTTTCTTTTTCATTTTTTTCTTTTCTAAAATGAATGAAATTATATTTTTTGGAAGAAATAAACAACCAAAACTTTTCAAAAATAAACCAGAAACAATAACAAAACCAATTCAATTTAAATTTGAAAATGAAAATGAAAATGAAAATGAAAATGAAAAACAAATTAAACAAATTTCATCAAGTTTTTTTTCAACAATTTTCCTTTTTAAAAATGGAAAAGCAATAGAATATCTAAACAGAAATCCAAAGCCAAATCCTTTAGAAATCCAAATTGAAAATATTCAAAAAGTAACTGTTGGTTTTGAAAATGAAGCTATTTTAACAATAGAAGGAAATGTATTTGCCAAAGGATTTAATATTAATAAAATTGATATAAATGAATTTATCAATATTTCATCATTAATTGAAGATACAAATGATAGAATAATTGAAGATATTGTTTCTGGATCTCAATCAATTTACTTATTAACTTCAAATCAAAATACTTATGGAATTGGTTCAAATCAATTTGGTCAACTTGGTTTTGATTCTAAAACAGTTATAAAATCAGAAAAACCAATTTTAATGATGAAAAATGTTTCTAAAATGTTTTCAGGAAATGTTTCAAATCATGTTTTTCTTTTAAATTCAAATCAAAAATTATTTGTATGCGGACATAATAGATATGGTCAACTTGGATTAGGAGAATCAAGAAAAGAATCAACAACCCAAAAATTAACCCAAATACAAAATATTCCAAAAGGTGAAATAATTGATATTCAATGTGGAAATTTTCATTCAATAATGTTGATTGAAAATGAAAATGAAAATGAAAATCCAAAAAGAAAACTTTATTCATGTGGTTCTTATGGATTAAATGGACTTGAAAAAAAGGGAAATACAAGAGAATTTACTGAAATCAAATCATCTTTATTTGAAAATGATGATAATATTCTTGATTTTTCTGTTGGATATAATTATAATTTGATTTTAACTTCCAAACCAAAATTGATTGGATTTGGAGATAATTATTGGGGTCAATTAGGAAATGGAGATACAAAAGATCAATCAATTCCAATTCAAATTGAACTTCCTAAATTAAGATTTAATGAAAATATTTCCAATTATCATGTTTCTTGTGGAAATAATAGATCATTTCTTTATTATTCTCCTCCTTCTTTTTCCAATCTTGAAGAAGATTTAATAAAATTATTTAGAAGAAAAGAATTTTGTGATATTTCATTTAAAACCAAAAATGGAGAAATAATCAAAGCTCATAAATTAATATTGAAATATAGATTAAATCAAAATCAAAATGAAAATGAAAAACTTCAAGAAATTATTTCAAATAAATCAATTCAAGAATCAAATCAAATATTTGAAATGATTTATTCAAACAGAATAACAAATCCAAAATTATATTCTGAAATTAAAGAAATTATAAATTCCAATGAAAAAATTGAAGAAACAATGAAAAGAATTTATTTAAATGAAAATGAAAATGAAAATGAAAAAGATTTTATAATTGAAAGAAAAGAAAAACAATATAAATTTCCTAAATTAATATTAATAATGAGAAGTGAATTATATCGAGGAATGTTTTTATCTGTAACAAATGATACTTCAAATAAAGTTACAGATTATAGTGAATTAAGTAATAAATCATTTCAAATATTTGAATATTGGATTTATTCAAATCAAATTAAAGATGAAATTCAAATTACACAAGAAATCATTGATGAAATTCAAGTTGGAATTGATTATTTTCAATTAAATGAAACAAATCCAAATTTATTTGATTTATTAATTAACAAATTTAATAATCAAAATTAATAAAAATAAGAATAGATTTAATTTAATATTTAATTTATAAAATAATTTAAAAATATAATTAAATATTTAATTCCATTATTAAAATGATAATTTAATGTTTTAGATTTAAATATTTTATTATTTAAATATTTAACATATAAATATAAAAAATGAAAATAGATTTAATTTAATATTTAATTAATAAATTAATTTAAAAATATAATTTAATATTTAATTTTATTATTAAAAAATAATAATTTATTGTTTTAAATTTAAATATTTTATTATTTAAATATTTAACATATAAATATAAAAAAATGAAAATAGATTTAATTTAATATTTAATTTATAAAATAATTTAAAAATATAATTTAATATTTAATTTTATTATTAAAATAATAATTTAATGTTTTTAGATTTAAATATTTTATTATTTAAATATTTAACATATAAATATAAAAATAAGAATAAATTTTAATTTAATATTTAATTTATAAATTAATTTAAAAATATAATTTAATATTTAATTTTATTATTAAAATAATAATTTATTGTTTTAGATTTAAATATTTTATTATTTAAAAATATTTTGAAAATTGATTTTTTTGAAATTAAAATTTTATCTTTTTTTAATTAAATTAAATTAATATTAATTTAAATATTTTATTTTTAAATTTTTAAAATTTATTAATAATTTTTAAATTCCAAAAATTAAAAATTAAATTAAAAATAATTTTCCTTTTTTTTAATAATAAAAATTAATAAAAATAATAATAATTTATTAATAAATTAATTTAAAATAATAAATTAAAAAATAAAATTAAATTTTATTTTAAAAATATTAATTTAAATTTATTCTTATTTTTATATTTTTATTTATTTTCAAAATCCACTTTTTTTATTTATTTTTAAATTTTTCATTTTTCCTTTTTAAAAACAAAAACACAAAACAAAAACAAAAACAAAAAACAAAATGGATAATAATAATAATAATAACCAAATTGAAAATGCAAATCAAAAACAAAATCAAAATGAAATGAAAAATTTAGAAAAAAAGTAACAAAAATTTAATTAAAGATTATTCAAACCTTTTTAAATGGAAATTCATTTAAAGATTTTTCAATTTTTGTTGAGAATAAATCAAATCCTTTTGAAATTAAAGTTCATAAATCAATTTTATCTTCAAGATCTCCTTTTTAATGAATCATTAAGGCAAGAATCTCTTTCTATTTCTTTAAATCAATTTAATAAAAAAGAAATGGAATCAATTTTGAGTTATATTTATTATGGAAATATTTCTTTTGAGAATCAAGAAAATCTTATTCAATTATTGGAAATTTCAATTTATTTTAAATTAAATTTATTGAAAGAAATTATTCAAAAAAAAATTTTAAATTCAATTAATTATTCAAATTTTTTCCAATTTTTATTCCAAAATCGAAATTTAAATTCAAATGAAATTGAAATAAAATGTTTTGAATTAATAAATCAAAATTTTTCCCAAATTAAGAATAATGAAAATTTATTCAATTTAACTAAAGAAGAAATTATCAAATTTATTCAATTTAAACAAGAAAAAAAAGAAATTTTTCAATTTGATTTTTTTCAATTTTTAAATAATTGGATTAAAAAAAGAAATGAAAGATTAAAATTAAGGAAATATAAACACAAAATGAATGCAAAGAAAAGATTATTTCATTCTTTTTTTTCATTATTTGATAAAGATTCAATTTCAAAACAAGATTTTGATAAATTAAAACAATTTGATTTTTTTCTTCCAAATTCTTTTCTAGTTGATATTCAAAACAAAGTTATTCAAGATAATCAAAAAGAAATTGAAAACAAAGAGAAGGAAATTGAAGAGAAAAAGAAGAATTGAATCAGAAATGGAAACAAATTGAAGAGAAATTGAAAAGAAATTGAAGAGAAATTGAAAAAGAATCAAAAAGATAATCAAGAAATTCCAAAAAGAAAAAACAAAAAAAATGAAAAAATGAAACCAATTTTTGATAAATTATTCACTAAATATCAAAAGAGAATTGAATTGAGAAAGAATTTTCTTCAATTTTCAGAAATTATTAAAGATATTGAATATGTTAAGAAATTACAAAAATGGATAAATGATAATGATTTTTTTTCTAAAATGAAAAAAGGATTTTCAGCAAAAAGAGATGGATTTAATTCTCAAAATTGGCATAAAGCAGTTGATGGGAAAGGAAAAACATTAGTTATTATCAAAACAAATCAAAATTTTATTTTTGGAGGTTTTACTCAAGTTGGATTTAAATATGGAAATCCAGGAGACATTAATGATTTAAATGCATTTATTTTTTCATTAAGAAATGATAAAGGGGATAGAATACCTGCAAAGTTTACAATTAAACAACCTCAATATGCAATTTATTCTCGATTAGATCATGGTCCAGTATTTGGTAATGGTGATTTTTATTTATATTCTGATTTAAAAGCAGGTTATTCAAATATTGGTTATAATTACAATCTACCTAATGGAATTACTTATGATACAAATGAAGCTAAAAGTTATTTGGCTGGTTCTTATAATAAATGGGTTGTTGATGAACTTGAAACTTATTTCATTTAAAAATTAATTAATAATAAGAAAATCAAACTTTTTTTTTTTAATTTTTTTTTTCAAAATTTAATTCAATTTTAATTTACTTTTAATCAAATTAATTTCTTTAAAACAATAAATAAGAAACAAATTTAATTTTAAATAATTTAATTTTAATTTAAAATATTTATTAAAAATTTAATTAATAAAAATAATCCAAAAAAAAAATAATAAATTTTAAAAATTGAATATTTTTAATATAATAAATAAAAATAAAAAATTGAAAATAGAAATTAATAATAATTAAATTTAAATTCATTAATTAAAATAATAAAATAAAAAAAATCAAATAAAATTTATTATTAATTAATATTTAAATATTAATAAATTATAATCAAAATCAAAAATAGAATAATTAGTAAATTATTTTTTTTAGAAAGTTTATCTTATTCAATCATGTTTAAATTCAATTTATTTAAAATTTTTAATTTTTTAATTTTATTTTTTAATATATTTTATTATAATTAAAATTGGAATAATAAATAATCAAAAATATTAATTTAATAAATAAAAATATTATTTAAGATTAAAAATAAAATAAATTTAAATTAAATTATTATTAAAAATTATTAAAATTAAATATATATCTTTATTAAAACATTTATTCCACTTTTTAATATATTTTATTATAATTAAAATTGGAACAATAAATAATCAAAAATATTAATATAATAAATAAAAATATTAAATCAAATTAAAATAAAATAAATTTAAATTAAATTATTATTAATTAATATTAAAATTAAATATTTATCTTTATTAAAATATTTCAATTTTCTTCTCAATTTTATTAAATTAATTAAAATATTTTATTTATTTTATTAAATTAAAATAAATAAAGAAATATTAATAAAATATATAAAATATAATTAATTTTAAATTTAATTATTTAATATTCTTTATTCCATTTTTGAAATAAATTAATTAAAATATTTTATTATTGAAAGAAAAGAAAAACAATATAAATTTCCAAAATTAATATTAATAATGAGAAGTGAATTATATCGAGGAATGTTTTTATCTGTAACAAATGATACTTCTAATAAAGTTACAGATTATAGTGAATTAAGTAATAAATCATTTCAAATATTAGAATATTGGATTTATTCAAATCAAATTAAAAATGAAATTGAAATTACACAAGAAATTATTGATGAAATTCAAGTTGGAATTGATTATTTTCAATTAAATCAAACAAATCCAAATTTATTTGATTAAATAATTAACAAATTTAATAATCAAAATTAAAATTAAAATTAAATTCTTCTTTTTATTGTTATTGGTTTTTGAAAAAATTTGATTAAAGTAGATCAGAAATTAAATAAATTCTTGAACCTTCTTGAATATTATAAGAACTAATTGTATTTCCTTGTTGTAAAATTTGACCTTGAAAAGAAAGTTTTTGTCTATTTATTGAAGTACCTTCTTTAACTTCAACTTGTTGCATTAAAACTAAAACATCATCATTTGAAGAAATTTCACAATCCATTTCCCAACCTTTTAAAGTTTTAACTGTAATTTTCATTATTAAATCAAATTAAAAAGAAAAAAATGAAAAATAATTTTTATTAATTTTTAATAATTTTTAATAATTTTTAATAAAACATTACTAATGATGAATCATCATTTAAAAAAAATAATTTTTTTTTTCTTTTTCATTTTTTCATTTTTTTTTTCTAATTCAAAATTATTAAAAAAAAAAAATGCTTCAATCATTTAATTCTCTTAAATCAAAACGTTCAATTTTCAAACAAGAAGCAAATAAAATTACAGGAAATGCTTTTAAAAGATTATTTAACCTTCATGAATATCAAAGTAAAATGTTAATGAAAAAATATGATGTTTCAATCGAAAAATTTCGTGTTGCAGATACTCCTGATGAAGCTGCAAATGCCTTCAAAGATTTGGGTCTTGATAAGGTAGCTGTTAAATCTCAAGTTCATACAGGTGGAAGAGGCAAAGGTCATTTTATTGAAAACAATTTCCAAGGTGGAATTCGTTTTTGCAAATCGTAATTAATTTTATAAATGAATTTTAATTTTAATATTAATTTTAATTTTAATTTTGATTTTAATTTTAATTTTAATTTTGATTTTAATTTTGATTTTAATTTTAATTTTAATTTTAATTTTAATTTTAATATTAATTTTAATTTTAATTTTAATTTTAATTTTAATTTTAATTTTAATTTTAATTTTAATTTTAATTTTAATTTTAATTTTAATTTTAATTTTAATTTTAATTTTAATTTTAATTTTAATTTTAATTTTAATATTAATTTTAATTTTAATTTTATAAATTAATTTTAATTTTAATTTTAATTTTAATTTTAATTTTAATTTTAATTTTAATTTTAATTTTAATTTTAATTTTAATTTTAATTTTAATTTTAATTTTAATTTTAATTTTAATTTTAATTTTAATTTTAATATTAATTTTAATTTTAATTTTAATTTTAATTTTAATTTTAATTTTAATTTTAATTTTAATTTTAATTTTAATTTTAATTTTAATTTTAATTTTAATTTTAATTTTAATTTTAATTTTAATTTTAATTTTAATTTTAATTTTAATTTTAATTTTAATTTTAATTTTAATTTTAATTTTAATTTTAATTTTAATTTTTAATTTTTAATTTTAATTTTAATTTTTTAATTTTAATTTTAATTTTAATTTTAATTTTAATTTTTAATTTTAATTTTAATTTTAATTTTAATTTTAATTTTAATTTTAATTTTAATTTTAATTTTAATTTTAATTTTAATTTTAATTTTAATTTTAAATTTTAATTTTAATTTTAATTTTAATTTTAATTTTAATTTTAATTTTAATTTTAATTTTAATTTTAATTTTAATTTTAATTTTAATTTTAATTTTAATTTTTAATTTTAATTTTAATTTTAATTTTAATTTTAATTTTAATTTTAATTTTAATTTTAATTTTAATTTTAATTTTAATTTTAATTTTAATTTTAATTTTAATTTTAATTTTAATTTTAATTTTAATTTTAATTTTAATTTTAATTTTAATTTTAATTTTAATTTTTATAAATGAATTTTGATTTTACAGTGCTGAAGAAGTTAAAGATTGTGCCAAAAATATGATTGGATTTCATTTAAGAACTAAACAATCAGGACCTGAAGGAAAATTATGCAAAAAGGTTTATATTCAAAAATGAAAAAAATATTTTGAAATAATTTCATTCAAATCATGTTAATGGAAAAAAATGAAAAAAATATTTTGAAATAATATTTTCATTCAAATTGTCAAATAGTTAATGATTGCAGAGATGAAAAATATCAAAAGAGAATTATATTTCGCAATTCTTCTTGATAGAAAAACACAAGGACCAGTTATTGTTGTTTCACCAAAAGGAGGAGTTGATATTGAAGAAGTTGCAGAATCATCACCACAATATATTGCCAAATTTCCAATTGATATCAAAACTGGTCCAACACAAAAACAAAAGGAAGAAATTGCACAATTTTTAGAATTTCCCAGATATGCTTGGCCTGATATTATTAGAGAAGTTGATAAATTATACAATTTATTTACTAAAACTGATTCTACATTAGTTGAAATCAATCCACTTGTTGAAACTAATGAAGGACAAGGTAAATTTTATATTAAATTTATTTCAAAATTATTTCAAATTATTTTATATTAAATTTATTTTAAATTCATTTCAAATTTATTTCAAATTTATTTTTAAATTCATTTCAAATTTATTTTGAATTATTTTAAATTATTTTAATTTATTTCAAAATTATTTTATTTCAATTTATTTCAATTTATTTTCAATTTATTTCAATTTATTTCAATTTATTTCAAATTATTTTAATTTATTTCAATTTATTTCAATTTATTTCAATTTATTTCAAATTTCAATTTTTCAATTTATTTCAAATTTATTTCAATTTATTTTATATTAATTTATTTCAAATTATTTTTAAATTTATTTCAATTTATTTTAATTCATTTTAAAATTATTTTAAATTATTTTAATTTTTTCAAAATTATTTCAAAATTATTTCAAATTATTTCAAATTATTTCAAATTTATTTCAAATTTATTTTTAAAATTATTTCAAATTTATTTTAATTCATTTTAAATTTATTTCAAATTTATTTTTAAAATTATTTTAAATTTATAGTTGTTGCTCTTGATGCAAAATTCAATTTTGATGATAGTGCAGAATATAGACAAAAAGATATTTTTGCATGGAAAGATGATTCAGAAACAGATCCAAGAGAACTTGCAGCTAAAAAATATGATCTTTCTTATGTTCCAATGGATGGAAATATTGGATGTATGGTTAATGGAGCAGGATTAGCAATGGCAACAATGGATATCATCAAACTTAATGGAGAAAATCCAGCAAATTTCTTAGATGTTGGAGGTGGTGCTGAAGAAGAACAAATTGTTGAGGCTTTTAAAATCATTTCTTCTGATCCTCAAGTAATTTTACCAAAAAAAAAAAACAAGAAAATTTCCCAAAACAAGAAAATTTTGAAAATTTCAAATTAAAAATTAAAAATTAAAAATTAAAAATTAAAAATTAAAAATTAAAAATTAAAAATTAAAAATAATTAAATTTAAAAGGTTAAAGCTATTTTAGTTAATATTTTTGGTGGAATTATGAAATGTGATGTTATTGCTAAAGGAATTGTTAATGCTGTTAAAATTCTTGGATTAAAGGTTCCACTTGTTGTTAGACTTGAAGGAACAAATGTTGATCTTGGAAAACAAATTTTCAAAGAAAGTGGTTTACCAATTATTCCAGCAAATGATTTAGGAGAAGCAGCAAAGAAAGCATGTGAAGCAGTTCGCAGAAAATAAATAAGTTTCTTTTTTTCTTTTTCTTTTTTTTCTTTTTTTTCTTTTAAAAGTTTTGAACAATTTCAGAAATAATTTTTTTTTTAAAAAAAAAAGGTTTTCTTTTAAAAAGTTAAAAATCAACTAACTTCATTTAGTTTAAAAAAAAAACCAAAAATAATTTTCCTTTTAAATTTTTTTCAGTTTTTTTTTTTAAAGATAAAAAATAATCAAAACAAAAAAAGTGGAACAAAAAATAAAAAGCAAAAAATTTTATTTTTTTTCTTTTTATTTTGTTAAAAATTAAAAATTAAAAATTAAAAATTAAAACGATCTTTTTTAGCTTTACGAATTAAAATAAAAACAAAACGAGCAGCACGAGGAAAAGTTTCTACAGGATAATAAAAAGAAGGATAAGGATGTTTTTCATTATTTTTTGGTAAAGAATGATTTAAAAGTTCTGAAGCCAAAGAAGGTTTTTTTTCTTCAAGTGGTTTATCATATTTTTCAGGAGGAAAAGAACCATGTAAACCAAATAAAGCAGGAGCGAAAGTTACACTTAAATTTGGTAATTTTAAGTTATGGAAAGTTGGATAAAACAGATTAAGTTCAGCAAGAAATTCAAATAATCTTGCAAGAATACATTGATTTTCAATTGGTAATTTTCTGAAAACTTTCATTGCATTTTCTTCATTTTGAACGTTTTCAAGGATTTCTTGTTGATTTTCTCTTGGAATAATTGGTTCTTCTTGCAAATAAAAAAATTCCAAAAGTAAATATCCAAATGAATTTGAAATGTATTTTTTATCAACATCAATATTTTCTCCTTGAAAGTATAATTGAGCAACTTTTACTAAATTTCTTGTTCCAAAATATTCAAATAATGTTTCGCTTGCTCCATAAATGAGAATTTCTCTGAATAACAATGTTAAAAAAGTTGGAACATATGTGATTGTACTAGATAATTCTTTTAATGTTTTTCGAAATACTGGTAAAAAAAGAAGTGAATTGATTTGTTTTTCATTTTTTTCAATTTGTTTTTCATTTTTTTCAATTTGTTTTTGATTTTCATTTTTTAATTCATTTTTAATTCGATTTTTAATTTGATTTTCATTTTGATTTTGATTTTCTAATTGATTTTGATTTTGATTTTCATTTTTGATTTTGGATTTTGATTTTGATTTTGATTTTGATTTTGTTTTTCATTTTGTTTTTCATTTTCATCAGAAGAGAAATCTGAACTATTAATAGTATCTTCAATTTCTTCTAAATTAATTTGATGAAAATCATGAATTAATTCAAATTCTTTTTCATTTTGATTTAAATTTTGATTTAAATTTTGATTTAAATTTTGATTTAAATTTTGATTTGAATTTTGATTTGAATTTTGAATTTGGTTATTTTTTTCTTTAATATCCTTTATAATATCCTTCATCTTGCCATTATTTTGACTTGGAGAATTATCCAAAGAATTAAAAGCTTTGTCAGAAAGAACCTTTGTATTCTGAACAGGTTTTGTGGGGATCTCAGTCTTATTCAAAGAAAGAGATTTTGATTTTTTATTCTTATTTTTATTATGAACAGCAATATAAATATCGGAATCCTCCAGACCCAAAATAGGGAGCAAACCAAGGGAGTTATGAAGGTTATTCTGTTGCTGATAAAGTTTTTCATTACGAAAGAAAAAATTGATCCTAAAATATGAATGAGAATAAAGAGACTTATACGTGATATGGTCACCGAATTTAATAGAAGGATTATCAAAAAAAAACGAGGAGAAAATCTTGTTATAAGAATAAATAAACTGGAAGTATGATCTAACAGCCTGTATATTCGAGGGCGGAATAAGACAGGCTGATCTCATTTGTTTGACAATAAACGGATTTATTTTAAGAAAAGAATGCCAATGTAAAAGAAACTCAATTTGCGGTTTTCTTCGCACTGCATTTGTCCGTTTTTTTCGGACCATTGTGCGCGCAGTTTCCGGATCGAGATCTAATAAGAACATCAGAAATGCGGCCACAATTGTCCCACTTCTTCCCAATCCGGCAGTGCAATGAATCGCACATTTATTGGATTGATATATTTGCCAAATCAAAGTAACTCCCATTACTGCTTGTTCTAGCGTCGGTGCTTGATGATCTTCCCAATCTAGCGTGGATATTTGTATCCCATTCTTCTCAAATAGTTGTTGATCATATCGTGATTCTTTGTTCACCTTTAATATGTAATACACTTTGTTTTTTTGTAGAAATTTTAACACTTCGTTTTCTGGATTTCGCCACACTCCATGTACTTTTCCTCCTGGTGTCGACATCTGTAGAATCTTATCTTCTAAAATCCATGCAGCGTCAAGACCCTCAATCATTCCTCCTCTTTTTTTAGACACTTTTTTTCTGATAAATTTTTTCATTTTGATTGGAAATTTTTTTTTTTTTTTCTTTTAATTTAAAAAAATAATTGAAAAAAAATGAAAAATCCAAATTTAAAAATAATTTTTTTTTTCTTTTAATTTAAAAAAATAATCAAATCAAAACAAAGAAAAGAAAAGAAAAGAAAAGAAAAGAAAAAGAAAAGAAAAAGAAAAGAAAAGATCCAAATTCTAAATCTATTTAAAAAAATAATTGAAAAAAAATGAAAAATCCAAATTTGAAAAATAATTTTTTTTTTCTTTTAATTTAAAAAAATAATCAAAACAAAACAAATCAAAACAAAGAAAAGAAAAAGAAAAGAAAAAGAAAAGAAAAAGAAAAGAAAAAGAAAAGAAAAGATCCAAATTCTAAATCTATTTAAAAAAATAATTTAAAAAAAATGAAAAATCCAAATTTAAAAAATAATTTTTTTTTTCTTTTAATTTAAAAAAATAATCAAATCAAATCAAATCAAATCAAATCAAAACAAATCAAATCAAAACAAAAGAAAAGAAAAAGAAAAAGAAAAAGATCCAAATTCTAAATCTATTTAAAAAAATAATTTAAAAAAAATAAATGAAAAAAGTTTGTTTGTTTTGATTATTTTAAATTTATTTTCATTTTCAATCAATTCGAAATTTTTCAAAAGCAAAAACAAAAGCAAAAGCAAAAGAAAAAGAAAAAGAAAAAAGAAAAACTTTTAATCTGAATCCTTCTTCTTTTTTTGATTTGTAAACTTTGTTACAAACTCGAAAAATTGAATAATATCTTGAGGATTTTCAAAACGAATAATCGCATCCCTTTTTTCTGTTTTAATACGAATAACCCTTGCAAGCCTTGGATGCAACATTACATCCACTTCATTATACAACACAAACCATTCATTCTTTCCATTTTTTTGGGAAACTTTGATTCCCAATGAATCCAGATAAATAATTCCTGGAATTGAAGTTTTCAAACGAGAATTAATCAAAAAAATATTAAACTTGATTTCCTCCTTTTGTTGATATTGTTTTGATTTGGGAATGATTGATCCTTCAGTTCTATATTTTTTCAGTAGTTTTGTTTCTTTCTTCGAATTTGATTCCTTCATCTTTTTTTCTTCACTTTCCATTTCTTGAATTTCTTTAAATTTCGAGATGAAAAATTCTGATTCTCTCGAATTTAGAAAAGAAAAAAGATAAGAAGAAGCTCCAATTAATACTAAATACACAGGTGGATCGTCTGTATATTTTAATATTTGTGAGTTTGGCAATATTGTTTGTTGTTGAAATAGTTGTTCTCTGTAATAAAGTTTGATTATTTTTTGGGTTGTTATTAAAATTTTAATTTCTCGATGATTTTTTTCTCCATAAAGAACAACATGAAACTCAAATTCTTCTTCTTGTTGAGATTGGCTATTATCCTCCAAAGATGAATATGTGGTAAGTTGTTGATTTTTTTGATTTTGATTTTGATATTGATTTTCAATATTTTCAATATCATTTTCAATATCATTTTCTAATTGATTTTCATTTTCAATATTTTTTTCTAAAGTAATTCCTGATTTTGTTCGATTATTTTTTCTGAATGATCTAAAGGTTTTTCTTTTTTTTGTAATTCTATTAATTCTGAGCTTTCCGATTGAGTTTTTTTTAAGAGTTGTTTTTTATTTGTTCTTGGAATTTTTTGTATTTTGTTTGTTTTTGAGTTTTCATTATTTAGTTCATTATTATATTCATCAATTTTTTGTTCAATTTTCTGGAAAAATTGTTCATATCCATCAAATCCTTTTGGATCTTCTTTAAATTCTTCTTCAAGTTCTTTCATTTCTGAGTTTCTTTGTTGTTTTTTTAATGTCTTATTGAATTTTTGACAAAATGTTTCTGAAAGAAATCGAAGTAAAAAAATTTCTTCAGTTTGATTATCGAGAACCAATTTAGTAATACAAGGAAATTCTGGATGAACATGAGCCTATTTTTAAATTTCAATTTTTAAATTTCAATTAATTTTTAAATTTCAATTTTTAAATTTCGATTAATTTTTAAATTTCGATTAATTTTTAAATTTCAAATAATTTTTAAATTTTAATTTTTAAATTTTAATTTTTAAATTCAATTTTAAATTTCAATTTTTAAATTTCAATTAATTTTTAAATTTCAATTTTTAAATTTCAATTAATTTTTAAATTTCAATTTTTAAATTTCAATTTTTAAATTTCAATTTTTAAATTCCAATTTTTAAATTCCAATTAATTTTTAAATTTCAAATAATTTTCAATTCAATTTTTACTTTCAAACCAATTGAATATGGTATTTTAATTGTTTGATCTGGAAGTAAAATTAATAACTCTGAATCTTTTGTAATAACTGTTCCTTGATTTGTTGTTTCTTTTGTTGAAATTGGTTTTGAAATACTAACAATATAATAACAATTTTGAATTTCTTTTTCATTCATTTCCTCATTTTCATTTTTACAAAGTAATAATAAATGAAGAAACATATTTCTTTCTTCTTGAGTATGAAAACTAAATGTATAACTTGTTCCTTCATCAAGAATCAATTTTCCCAAAAGATTTTTTTGAGGATGAATTAGCATCTATTTATTTTGAATATTTCAAATATTTTAAATATTTATTTTATATTTTGAATATTTCAAATATTTTAAATATTTATTTTATATTTTATATTTTATATTTTAAATATTTATTTTATATTTTAAATATTTTAAATATTTTAAATATTTATTTTATATTTTATATTTTAAATATTTTAAATATTTATTTTATATTTTATATTTTAAATATTTTAAATATTTTATATTTTTATAAATTTTAAATATTTATTTTATATTTTTATATTTTAAAATGTTTTTAAAATATTTATTTTATATTTTTAAAATATTTTAAAATATTTTAAAATATTTATTTTATTTTTTTAAAATATTTTAAATATTTAAATATTTATTTTTATTTTTAAATATTTTAAATTTTTAAATATTTTTTTTATATTTTAAATTTCAAATATTTTATTTTATTTTTATATTTTAAATTTTTAAATATTTTAAAATATTTTATATTTTAAATATTTTAAATATTTTAAATATTTATTTTATATTTTATATTTTAAATATTTATTTTATATTTTATATTTTAAATATTTATTTTATATTTTATATTTTAAATATTTATTTTATATTTTATATTTTAAATATTTATTTTATATTTTATATTTTATATTTTATATTTTAAATATTTTAAATATTTTAAATATTTATTTTGAATATTTTATATATTTTTCTACCTTCGTTTCTTTTCCAATTGAAAAAATTGAAGCTTCAGTTTGTGAAAAAATGGAAATTGCTTTTTTTGAAAACACAAGCTGACATTTATTAATTGAAACAAGACCATTTCGATCCATAACTTCAAGTTCGTAAAAAAATTTTGCTCTAGGAGCCTGAATATCATGTGAATTTTTTCTCAATTCTACAGGTAATTGTATCACAGGTTCTTCTGGAATATTATCTGTTGTAACTTGTTCCAAAATTTCTTTCATTAAATCCATTTTAAAGCTATTAAATGTATTGATAAATTTGTTCCGATTTTCGAGACTTGTAAAAACAATTTCAAGTTTTAAAAAATATGATAATTTTAAAACACATGATAAACTTCTTTCATCAATTGGAATAACTTCACTTTCAAACACATAATCATATTTTCTTTCTGATTTGTGATTATCCATTTTGATCAATATATTTTGAGAAGTTAAAATCACTTTGCAATTTATGATTTTTTTATTTGTTCTAATTAAAACTACATCAAATTGAAAATTTCCTTCCATTTCTTTTTGATTTTCTTGTGTTTTATTTTTTTGTGGTGTTTTTTGCAATTCTGTTTCTATTTTTTCTGTTGATTCTAGTATTTTTTTTATCAAAATTTCCTCGTTTTTATTTTTATTTTCTTTTTCTTTTTCTATTTCTATTTCTTTTTGTAACATTTTTTCCAATTTATCATTTGTATAATCCATTTTTTTCCAACAAGAAGAAAGTAAATTTGTAATTTCTTTACTTTCAGTTTTTATAAGAAATTTAACTTTATCTACTTGAATTTTAATTGTTTGTATATTTGATTGAAGAATAGAGAACTAAAGTTTAATTTTAATTTCAAAATGAATTTTAATTTTAATTTCAAAATGAATTTTAATTTTAAATTTAAATTTTAATTTTGATTTTAATTTTAATTTTAATTTTAATTTTAATTTTAATTTTAATTTTAATTTTAATTTCAAAATGAATTTTAATTTTAATTTTAATTTTAATTTTAATTTTAATTTTAATTTTAAATTTCAAAATGAATTTTTATTTTAATTTTAATTTTAATTTTGATTTTAATTTTCAGTTGAATTTTAATTTTAATTTTAATTTCAAAATGAAATTTAATTTTAATTTTATAAATGAATTTTAATTTCAAAATGAATTTTAATTTTGATTTTAATTTTAAATTTAAATTTAATTTTAATTTTAATTTTAATTTCAAAATGAATTTTAATTTTAATTTTAATTTTTTACTTCTAAATTTTTAGTTCCTCTTGTGAAAATAAGAGAACTAAATTGATTTGAAATTATTTGAAAATTTTCATAATTTAAAACTAATTGTGAATGAATCATTGGATCATTCACATTTGTACTTAGAACTACTTTTGGACCTTCATTTTTAGTCCATTTTTTAGCACTTTTAACAAATAATCGAATTTGAAATTTAATAGGTAAATAATTAATGCATCTTAAACTTAATGCTTCAATTTCTTCAATTTCTAATCATTATTTATTATTTTTTTCCATTTTTAATTTTTATTCATTTTTGTAATGGTTTTATTTTTTTTACCTCCAAGTATTGTTTTTAAAATTTTAAAAGAATAGTTAATTATATTGTTAAATTCAGAATATCCTCGATACATTTCTAGTGTTTTCGTTAGAATATATTTTTCATTTTTGGATTGTGTTATTATTCCAAATTCTTTTTCTTTAATTTTAATTGTAAATTCATTAGTTCGTTCAGAAAAGTTAAACTATTTTTTCAATTAATTTTAATTTTAATTTTAATTTTTAATTTTTAATTTTAATTTTGATTTTAATTTTAATTTTAATTTTAATTTTAATTTTAATTTTGATTTTAATTTTTATTTTGGTTTTAATTTTAATTTTAATTTTAATTTTAATTTTGATTTTAATTTTAATTTTAATTTTAATTTTAATTTTAATTTTAATTTTAATTTTAATTTTAATTTTAATTTTAATTTTATAAATGAATTTTAATTTTAATTTTAATTTTGATTTTAAATTTGATTTTAATTTTAATTTTGATTTTAATTTTGATTTTAAATTTGATTTTAATTTTAATTTTAAATTTAATTTCAAATTTAATTTTGATAAAAAATTTTTTTTACTTTTAAGTTTTCTTGATCCGAAAAAAGGGATGATAAAACAAGTAAATCATTTTCATGTGAAAATTTTAATTCCAATTCTTTTTGAGTTATAGATAAAACTGCTTTAATTTGAGCAGATTTATTTATAAATTTTGTAGAAAGAAGAATTGTTAAAACCTTATTTTAAATTTTCAATAAAAAAAATTTACAAAAATCCAAATCATTTTTGTAATCTTTTGTTATATTTTTTTTTGATTTAAATTTTCTATATTAATTTTCAAACCTCAAAATTGCAATTTCCTTTTGCGAAATTATTTAAAATTTGTTTTGTTAATTCATTAAAATTTTGCATTTTTATTTTTATTTTATATAATTTTTTATTTAAAAGAGAAATTATAAAATGAACAAAAAATTAAAAGGAAAAAATAAAAAAAAATTTTTTATTGTTAAAAATAAATTAAAAATTGAAAATTAGTAATTTTAAAGAAATTTTTAGTCAAATTATTATTTTTTCACCTTTTTTGATTTGAATTTTTTTTTCCACTTTTTGTTTTTTGGATTAATTGATTTTCTTTATTAAAATCTTTTATTAAATAAAAGAAATGAATGATTTGAATTGAATTGAAATGAATTTGAATTGATTTGAAAAGGAAGAACGTCATTTTATAAAAAATTGAAGATTTAAAAAGAAAAAACAAAAAAAAAAACTTTTTTTAATTTTTTTTTTGCCTTCATTTTTCATTTTCTATTTGATTTAGTTCAAAATGTTAGCAATTAAAAGAGCTTTAAAAAAATATCAACCTCAAATCCAAGAAGCAGCAAACAGAATTTCAGGACTTATTGGAAAAACAATGGAGTTTTTCTTTGATTGGGATGAATTTATGAAATCTTCACAAGTTGAAAAAGATGATAAACCAAAAGCAATTGAATATACTGTTGAAAGATATATCCCCAATATAGAAAAAGCGTAAATAATCAATCTAAATTTAATTTTGATTTTGATTTTGATTTTGATTTCGATTTTGATTTTGATTTTGATTTTAATTTTGATTTTGATTTTAATTTTGATTTTGATTTTGATTTTGATTTTAATTCTAATTTTAATTTTAATTTAATTTTCTAATTCTAATTTTAATTTTGATTTTAATTTTGATTTTGATTTTGATTTTGATTTTGATTTTAATTTTAATTTTGATTTTGATTTTGATTTTAATTTTAATTTTAATTTTGATTTTGATTTTGATTTTTATTTTGATTTTAATTTTGATTTTGATTTTAATTTTAATTTTGATTTTGATTTTGATTTTAATTTTAATTTTAATTTTAATTCTAATTCTAATTCTAATTTTAATTTTAATTCTAATTCTAATTCTAATTCTAATTTCAAATTTAATTTTAATTCTAATTTTAATTTTGAATTGGTGAATAATTTCAAAAAAAAGCAAATCTTAACCAACTCAAAAAATAATAAGATCAAAAATAACAAATTTAATTTTGATTTTGATTTTGATTTTAATTTTAATTTTAATTTTAATTCTAATTCTAATTCTAATTCTAATTCTAATTCTAATTCTAATTCTAATTTTAATTCTAATTCTAATTCTAATTCTAATTCTAATTCTAATTCTAATTCTAATTCTAATTTTGATTTTAATTTTAATTTTAATTTTGAATTTAATTCTAAAAATAAAAATAGGATTACACAAATTATCAAAGATAAATCAGGCCAAAAAGTTATGTCAGTTATTCAAAAATTCACAATTCGAATTATTGTAGGAGAAACACAACTTCGAAATTTCTCATTCCTTTTTGAAGACGACGATACAACAATTGTGTTCAATGTTTTACCATCTCAAATGTATTATGATTCAAGCAATTTAGAACCTGCATTAAGAAAACTTTTGGATGATACTTATAATCTCAATGTTTGGGAAAAAAATTCACAAGCAAAACCAATTATTGATGAATTCAAAAAGAAATTTACCCAGTTGATTGGTGTTGAAGAAATGAAATTTGATATTGAATTGAAATTAAAACAGTAAATATTCAATATTTAATATTTAATTCAATTCAATTCAATTCAATTTTGAATTTAATATTCAATTCAATTCAATTCAATATTTAATTTAATTCAATTTAATATTTAATTTAATTCAATTTAATTTAATTCAATTTAATTCAATTCAATTCAATTCAATATTTAATATTCAATTTAATTCAATTCAATTTAATTTAATTCAATTCAATTCAATTTAATTCAATTCAATTCAATTCAATTCCATTTATTTTAATTCAATTTATTTAATTCATTTAATTCAATTTCAATTCAATTTAATTTATTTAATTCCAATTCAATTCAATTCATTCAAATTTCAATTCAATTCAATTCAATTCCATTTTGAATTCAATTTTAATTTAATATTCAATTTAATTCAATTTCAATTTCAATTCAATTCAATTCAATTCAATTTTTATTTCAATTCCAATTCAATTTCAATTCAATTTAATTTTAATTTTATTATTCAATTCAATATTCAATATTCAATATTTAAATTCAATTTAATATTTTTATTCACCAATTCCATTTTTTCAATTCAATTCAATATTTAAATTCAATTTGATTCCATTCAATTTTCAATATTTCAATTTAATATTTAATTTAATTCAATATTTAAATTCAAAATTCCAATTCAATTTCCAATTTAATTCAAATTCAATTTATTCAATTTCAATTCAATTCATTCAATTCAATTCATATTCAATTCAATTCAATTCAATTCAATTCAATTCAATATTCAATTCAATTCAAATTCAATTCAATTCAATATTCAATTCAATTTTAATTTTAATATTCAATTCAATTCAATATTTAATACTTAATTTAATTCAATAATTTAATTCCAATTCAATTCAATTTAATTTTAATTTAATATTCAATAATTCAATTCCCAATATTCAATTCAATATTTAATTCCCATTCCAATATTCATATTCAATATTCATTTTGAATTTCAATTCCAATTTCAATTCAATTTAATTCAATTCAATTTCAATATTCAATTTAATTCAATATTCAATTCAATATTTAATTCAATTCAATATTCAATTCAATTCAATTCAATTCAATTCAATATTTAATTCAATTCAATTCAATATTCAATTTAATATTCAATTCAATTCAATATTTAATATTTAATTCAATATTTAATATTCAATTTTAATATTCAATTCAATTTAATTCAATTCAATTCAATATTCAATTCAATATTCATTTTAATTAAATATTTAATATTCATTTTTAATTCATTCCATTTTCTTCATAGATTCTTGAAAAGTGACCAAGTTGACCAAGATGATAAGGGAAAAATTTTCGATACAATAAAAGAGAGATACTTGCCAAACATCCTCAAAGCTTTTGAAGGAATTTCTCAGAATGTTATTGGAAAAAACATGTTTAAAAACATTTACAAATTAATCATCAAAATTCATCTTGATAACCAAAATTCAAACTTTTCATTCACTTTGGAAGATGAAAAAGCAACTCTTGTGTTCAATGTTAATGCTAGTCAATATTATTATGATTCAAGTGGTTTGGAATCAAGATTAAGAAAATTATTGGATGATAATTACAATTTGAATATTTTTATTGCAAGTGATATTGCTCAACCCCAAATATTGCAATTTAATACAAAATTCGTAAAATCATTTGAATTAGAACAATTTATGATTGAATTGGATATTCAAAGGTAAAATATTAAATAATAAAATATTAAATTACAAACAAATTAATTTTATTTATTTATTTATTATTATTTATTTATTATTAGTTTCTTATTCTCAACAGATGTTGATCAAGATGATAAAGGAAAGATTTATAACCAAATTACTGAAAGATATTTACCAAACATTTTTAAGGCTTATGAAGGAATCGCTAAGGATCCGATCGGAAAAAATGTTTTTAAAAACATCACTAAATTGATTTTAAGAACTCATACTGATACTCAAAATTCAAACTTCTCATTTACTTTGGAAGACGAAAGAAAAACCATGGTTTTTAATATTAATTATAATCAATATTATTATGATTCAAGTGGTTTGGAATCAAGATTAAGAAAATTATTGGATGATAATTACAATTTGAATATTATGTTATCAAGTAATAAAAACGAAACCTCAATAATTGAATTTAATGCAAAATTCGTAAAATCATTTGATTTACAACAATTTCTGATTGAATTGGATATTCAAAAGTAAAATATTAAATAATAAAATATTAAATTACAAACAAATTAATTTTATTTATTTATTATTTATTTATTATTTATTTATTATTAGTTTCTTATTCTCAACAGATGTTGATCAAGATGATAAAGGAAAGATCTACAACCAAATTACTGAAAGATATTTACCAAACATTTTTAAGGCTTTTGAAGGAATCGCAAAAGATATTATTGGAAAAAATATTTTTAAAAACATTTACAAACTTATTTTAAGAACTCATACTGATACTCAAAATTCAAACTTCTCATTTACTTTGGAAGACGAAAAGAAAACCATGGTTTTTAATATTAATTATAATCAATATTATTATGATTCAAGTGGTTTGGAATCAAGATTAAGAAAATTATTGGATGATAATTACAATTTGAATGTTTTGATTGAAAATGACAAAATGACTCCTTTGATTGATAAACACAACCAACAATTCAAATCAGTTCCAGGAGTTGATGAAGGTTTTATTATTACTTTAGATATAACAAGGCAATTTGATTTAAAACGAAATTCAAAAAAAAATATTTAATATTTATTTTTATTATTTATTATTTTTATAATTATTATTTATTAGTTTCTTATTCTCAACAAATGTTGATCAAGATGATAAAGGAAAAATCTATAACCAAATTACTGAAAGATATTTACCAAACATTAAAAAGGCTTTTGAAGGCATTTCCAAAACAGAATCAGGAAAAAAAGTACTCTTAATGATTAGCAAACTTGTTTTAAGAACTCATACTGATAATCAAAACTCAAATTTTTCATTCACTTTGGAAGATAAAGATCAAACACTTGTTTTTAATATTAATGCCAGTCAATATTATTATGATTCAAGTGGTTTGGAATCAAGATTAAGAAAATTATTGAATGATAATTACAATTTGAATGTTTGGGAAAATTCATCAAAATATGAACCAAATATTAATAGTTATTCCACTAAATTTGCTCAGTTAATTAATAATGAACAACCAATTGAGATCCGATTGGAAATGAAAGAGTAAAAAAATTTATTCTTTTTTTTCTTTTTTTGGATTTAATTTTCTTTTGGAATTTAATTTTTTTAAATAGATTTTTGAAAAGTTCTGATATTGATCAAGATGATAAAGGAAAAGCTTTTGAATATATTAGTGAACGTTATCTTCCTTCCATTTTGAAAGCTTATCAAGAAGTTGCTAAAACAGAACTTGGTAAAGAAGGGCTTCGTTTATTCAAAGTTGTATTATTCCGATTTGTTAGTTCAAGTTTATCGAAATCAAATTTTTCTTTTGAATATGATCCAGAAAGCCAACTATTAACATTTTTTGTTAATCACAATCAAGTAATCAAAAAAAAAATCTAAAAAAATGAATTAAATTAAAAAAAATTTAAAATTAAATCTAAAAAATAAATCTAAAAATAAAATTAAATCTAAAAATGAATTAAATCTAAAAATCAAAAAAAAATCTAAAAATTAAAATCTAAAAATGAATTAAATCAATTAAAATCAATTAAATCTAAAAAATGAATTAAAATAAATTAAATCAATTAAATCAATTAAATCAATTAAATAAATTAAAAAAATCAATTAAATCAATTAAATCTAAAAAAATGAATTAAATAAATTAAAAATCAATTAAATCTTAAAAAAAATGAATTAAATCTAAATAAAAATCAATTAAATCTAAAAATCAATTAAATCTAAAAATGAATCAATCTAAAAAAATAAATTAAAAATCAATTAAATCAAATCAATAAATCAAAAATTAAATCTAAAAAAAAATAAATTAATTAAAATCAAAAAATCTAAAAATCATTTAAAATCTAAAAATGAATTAAAATCAAAAAAAAAATCAAAATGATTTAAATCTAAAAATGAATTTAAAAATCAATTAAAATGAAAATAAATCTAAAAATCAATTAAATCAAAAATGAATTAAAATCAATTAAATCAATTAAAATCAATTAAAATGAATTAAATCAATTAAATCAATTAAATCAATTAAAATCAATTAAATCAATTAAATCAATTAAAATGAATTAAAAATCAATTAAAAATCAATTTAAAATTAAAATTTAAATTAAATTAAGGCTTATTATTCTTGTGATGGACTTGGATCTAAAATGCAAAAATTGTTAAATGAAATTTTCTTTTTAAGAATCAAACTTGAAAGTATTGAAACACAAAAAGCATTGGAACAAGGATCTTTGCAATTCAGTAATTTGATTTCAAATCCTTTTTATATCATGGCAGACTACACTCAATTGCTTAATAATTCTGAATTGAGTGTTGATGATAAAGCTGATGCAATTAAGTATGTTCGTGAACGTTATTTGACTGGAATTCTTAAACAAGATTCAGGTCTTCCCCATGTTTGTCGTGATGAAGATGGAATGGAAGCAATGAGAATGTTTTCTAAGTTTATTATCACTTTCAACGAAAATGATCAAGTTTCCAATTTCGGTATTTTTTTAATCTAAATATTTAATCTAAATTTTTAATCTAAATTCTTAATCTAAATTCTTAATCTAAATATTTAATCTAAATTTTTAATCTAAATTTTTAGCGGTTACAATGGATGAAGATTCTGGAATTTTCTATTTCTGGGTTAAACCAAGACAAGTAATAATTGAAATTTTTATTTTAATTTTTATTTTAATTTTTATTCCAAATTTTATTCCAATTTTTATTTTAATTTTTATTCCAATTTTTATTCCAATTTTTTATTTTAATTTTTATTTTTTTTTTTATTCCAATTTTGTTAATATTATTATTCTGTTTCTAATTTTGCTCAATTAAAAAAATTTCTTTAACTTTTTCTTTTCAATCTTTTTACTTTCAATCTTTTTCTTTTCAAAATTTTTACTTCTTTCAAACAACAAAATCTTTTTAAAATTTTTCTTTTTATTTTTAAAACCATTTAATCTAAATATTTAAATCTAAATATTTAAAAATTTGAAATTAAATTGATAAAAATTGGATAAAAATATAATTATAAAATTTAAATATATAATTAATTAATATTTAATTATAAATTAATTTAAAACTTAATTTTAAAATTTATTGGAATTATTTAAATTAAAAATTTAAAATTTGAAATTAAATTGATAAAAATTGAATTTTATAATAAATAATTTAATCTAAATAATTAAAACTTATTTATAAATTGATTTAAAACTTAATTTTTAAAATAAATTATTGAAATATTTAATTTAAATATTAATTAAAATTTTTAAAATAAATTAAAAATTGGATAAAATTTATAAATATAAAATTAAATATAATTAATTAATAAATATTTAAAATTGATTTTAAAACTTAATTTTTAAATAAATTATTTAATTTAAATATTTAATTAATTATATTTAATTTGAAATTTTATTAATAAAAATTTATAAAAAAATTTAATTAGAAAATTAAATATAATTTAATAGTAATTTAATTATAAATTTTTTAAAAACTTAATTTTTAAAAAAATTTTTTCCATTTTTAAATTAAAAATTAATTTTATTTTGAAATTAAATTTTTAAAAATTTAAAAATTTTAAATATAAAATTAAATTCCAATTTTTATTTAAATTTTTATTTAATTTTAAAATAAATTTTATTTAATTTTTATTCAAATTTATTTTAATTTTTATTTTAATTTTAAAAATTATAATTTCAAATCCAATTATTTATTCATTTTTTATTTATAAATTTTATTTTGACTTAATTTTCAAATTTTTTTTGAATTATTTAATTTAAAAATTTATTAAAAAAAAAAATATTCAAAAAATTGGATTTTTAAAATATATTTTTATTCCAATTTTTAATTTAATAGTAATTGATTTTTTAAAACTTAATTTTAAATTTTTAATTTTTTTTATTTTAATTCAAATTTTTATTTAAATTTTTATTTTAATTTTTATTCAATTTTAATAAAATTAAATATATTTTAATCCTTCTAATTTTGCTCCAATTAGTTTGAAAAACTTCTTTAACTTTTTCTTTTCATTTAACTTTTTAAATTTCAATTTTTTTTCTTTTCAAAAATTGGATTAAATATTTCAAACAATTAAATCTTTTTAAAAATTTTTTCTTTTATTTTTAAAACTTAATTTTAAAACAATTTAACGAAATTATTTAAATTAAAAAAGAATTAAAATTTGAAATTAAATTGATAAAAATTGGATAAAAAATATAAATAAGAAAATTAAATATAATTAATTAATAATTTATTTATAAATTAATTTAAAACTTAATTTTAAAATAAATTATTGGAATTATTTAATTTAAAAATTAATTAAAAAAACTGAAAATAGGAAAAAAATTGGATAAAAATTATAAATATAAAATTAAATATAATTTAATAGTAATTTAATTATAAATTAATTTAAAACTTGATTTTAAAATAAATTATTGAAATTATTTAAATTAAAAAAGAATTAAAATTTGAAATTAAATTGATAAAAAAAATTGGATAAAAATATAATAATAAAATTAAATATAATTAATTAATAATTTATTTATAAATTGATTTAAAACTTAATTTTAAAATAAATTATTGGAATTATTTAATTTATTAATTAATTAAAAATTTGAAATTAAATTAATAAAAAAAATTGGATAAAAAATATAATAAGAAAATTAAATATAATTAATTAATAATTTATTTATAAATTAATTTAAAAACTTAATTTTAAAATAAATTATTGGAATTATTTAATTTATTAATTGATTAAAATTTGGAATTAAATTAATAAAAAAATTGGATAAAAATTATAATAATAAAATTAAATATAATTTAATAGTAATTTACTTATAAATTAATTTAAAATTTAATTTTAAAAATAAATTATTGGAATTATTTAAATTAAAAAGAATTAAAAAAACTGAAAATAGGGAAAAAATTGGATAAAAATATAAATATAAAAATTAAATATAATTTAATTAATAATTTATTTATAAATTGATTTAAAACTTAATTTTAAAATAAATTATTGGAATTATTTAATTTAAAAATTAATTAAAAAAAAACTGAAAATAGGAAAAATTGGATAAAAATATAATAAGAAAATTAAATATAATTAATTAATAATTTACTTATAAATTAATTTAAAACTTGATTTTAAAATAAATCATTAGAATTATTTAATTTATTAATTAATTAAAAACTGAAAATAAATTGAAAAAAATTGGACAAAAATATAATAAGAAAATTAAATATAATTAATTAAATAATTTACTTATAAATTAATTTAAAACTTAATTTTAAAATAAATTATTGAAATTATTTAAATTAAAAATTAATTAAAATTTGAAATTAAATTAATAAAAATTGGATAAAAATATAATAAGAAAATTAAATATAATTAATTAATAATTTACTTATAAATTAATTTAAAACTTAATTTTAAAATAAATTATTGAAATTATTTAATTTATTAATTAATTAAAAAAAAAACTGAAAATAGGAAAAATTGGATAAAAATATAATAATAAAATTAAATATAATTAAATAGTAATTTATTTATAAATTGATTTAAAATTTAATTTTAAAATAAATTATTGGAATTATTTAAATTTATTAATTAAAAAATTTGAAATTAAATTGATAAAAAAATTGGATAAAAATATAATAATAAAATTAAATATAATTAATTAATAATTTATTTATAAATTAATTTAAAATTTAATTTTAAAATAAATTATTGGAATTATTTAAATTAAAAAGAATTAAAAACTGAAAATAGGAAAAATTGGATAAAAATATAATAAGAAAATTAAATATAATTAATTAATAATTTATTTATAAATTAATTTAAAACTTAATTTTAAAATAAATTATTGAAATTATTTAATTTATTAATTAATTAAAATTTGAAATTAAATTGATAAAAATTGGATAAAAATATAATTATAAAATTAAATATAATTAATTAGTAATTTATTTATAAATTGATTTAAAACTTAATTTTAAAATAAATTATTGAAATTATTTAATTTATTAATTAATTAAAATTTGAAATTAAATTAATAAAAAAATTGGATAAAAATATAATTATAAAATTAAATATAATTAAATAATAATTTATTTATAAATTAATTTAAAACTTAATTTTAAAATAAATTATTGAAATTATTTAATTTATTAATTAATTAAAAACTTGAAAATAAATTAATAAAAATTGGATAAAAATATAATAATAAAATTAAATATAATTAATTAATAATTTACTTATAAATTAATTTAAAACTTAATTTTAAAAACAATTTAACGAAATTATTTAAAATTAAAAATTAATTAAAATTTGAAATTAAATTGATAAAAAAATTGGATAAAAATATAATAAGAAAATTAAATATAATTTATTAATAATTTATTTATAAATTGATTTTAAAACTTAATTTTAAAATAAATTATTGGAATTATTTAATTTATTAATTAATTAAAATTTGAAATTAAATTAATAAAAAAAATTGGATAAAAATATAATAAGAAAATTAAATATAATTAATAATAATTTATTTATAAATTGATTTAAAATTTAATTTTAAAATAAATTATTGAAATTATTTAATTTAATTAATTAAAATTTGAAATTAAATTAATAAAAATTGGACAAAAATATAATAAGAAAATTAAATATAATTTATTAGTAATTTATTTATAAATTGATTTAAAACTTAATTTTAAAATAAATTATTGGAATTATTTAATTTAAAAATTAATTAAAAAAAAAACTGAAAATAGGAAAAAAATTGGATAAAAAATATAATAAGAAAATTAAATATAATTTAAATAATAATTTATTTATAAATTAATTTAAAACTTAATTTTAAAATAAATCTTATAATTAAATTTATATAAAAAATAATTTGATCGTGAAAAAAAAAATAAATAAAAAAAGGGGAAAAATATTTACACGTGTTTTAAAAAATAAATAAAAAATTTTTTTAATTTAAATTTTTTTTTTCATTTTTTATTTTTTTTTAAAATTAAAATTTTTTTTATCTAAACTTACAAAATAAAAATAAAAATAAAAATAAAAATAAAAACAAAAATAAAAATAAAATGTTTTCACCAGTCAAAATAAAAACAAAAACGACAGCAACCGAAACAATAGAAGAAAATGGGGAAAAATATTACAAAGAACAAGAAGAATTTATAGGGAATATAATATTCAGCGAGAAAGTACCAAGAATAGTATCACCACAACCTTGGAAATTTAGCGAAGCAACAAATTGGGGGGTTTCTCAAAAAAAAGCTTTTGTAAACCAATTAGAAACTAACTTTCCTTTTGATTCTCCTCCTGATAGATCTGTTAATCCTATTGCTATGGATATGCGCTTTATTAAAGAGCAAAATACTGTTAATAATGATTCTTTGAGATTTAATTTGTATCAAAAATCTCAAATGATGAAATAGTTCTTTTTTTATTATTTTTTTTTCTTATTCTTTTTCTTTTTGTTTTTTTTCCGTTTTTTTTTTCTTTCTTTTACTTTCATTATGATTTTGTTTTTGTTGCTTTGATAATTGATAACTGTGTAAAGTTCAAGAAATTTAAAATAAAAGAAAAAAAGTTTGTCAAACTGATTCTTAATTATATTTTTTTATTTTTTTATTTTTATTTTTATTTTTATTTATTAAAAAAAAGAGGAAATTCCAATTCAATTCCAACAAAACAAAACAAAACAAAATAAAAAAAACAAAACAAAACAAAACAAAAACAAAATAAAACAAAAACAAAATAAAAAAGATCAAAAATTTTTTATTTAAAATTTAATTAAAAAAAAAATAAAAAGCAAAATAATAGCAAATAAAAAAACAAATTAAAAGATTTGATCTGTTTTTTCAAATTCTTTTGAAAATATTGACCATAATTCTATTTCCATTCCTTTATAAGGGATAAAAAATTCTTCAATAAGATGATTCGCTTTTTCATAAATTTCTTGATTTTGATGAATTTGTAATTTTTCTATTAAATTCCATGCTCCAATTTTGTCTAACATTGCAATATATTTATCCCCAATTCTTGGAATATTTTTTAAATCAAGAATATTTTTTAATCCTTCAAGAACGACCAAAGTTAATCGAGGATCTGAAGTAAAACGAAGTAATCCACAAAAAGTATTTAAACAATTTTCAGTTTCAACTAAAAATCTAAAATAAATATTGAATTAAATATTATATTAAATATTATATTAAATATTATATTAAATATTATATTAAATATTATAATAAATATTGAAATAAATATTATAATAAATATTGAAATAAATATTGAAATAAATATTATAATAAATATTGAAATAAATATTGAAATAAATATTGAAAATAAATATCAAAATAAATATTGAAATAAATATTGAAATAAATATTATATTAAATATTGAAATAAATATTGAAATAAATATTATATTAAATATTAAATTTAAATATTGAATTAAATATTATAATAAATATTAAATATTATATTAAATATTAAAATATTAAATAAATATGAAATAAAATATTGAAATAAATATTGAAATAAATATTGAAATAAATATTGAAATAAATATTGAAAATAAATATCAAAAATAAATATTAAAATAAATATTGAAATAAAATATTGAAATAAATATTGAAAATAAATATTGAAATAAATATTGAAATAAATTTGATAAAAATATTGAAATAAATATTGATAAAAATATTGAAATAAATATTGAATTAAATATTATATTGAATATTGAAATAATTTATAAAAACGAAATATTATTTTATTATTAAATATTATAATAAAAATATTAATTTTGAAATAAATATTATATTAAATAAATATTGAAATAAATATTGAAATAAATATTATAATAAATATTAAATTAAATATTAAAATAAATATCAAAATAAATATTATAATAAATATTATATTAAATATTGAAATAAATATTGAAATAAATATTGAAATAAATATTATATTAAATATTAGATTAAATATTAGATTAAATATTATATTAAATATTATATTAAATATTGAAATAAATATTATATTAAATATTATAATAAATATTATATTAAATATTATATTAAATGTTATATTGAATATTTAAATGATTTATAAAAACGAAATTTATTATTTTGATTTCATTTCTGATGATGATAAAAAAAAGTAATTTTCTTCTTGTTTTCTTATTTTTATCGATTTGTTCTTCAAAATTTTCAAGATTTTAGACACAAATTTCATGAATGGGAATATCAAAAAAATCTATTACATATATCAAAATTAAGGATTTTTTCAGATAAATAAGGTCATATTAAGAATAACTTTGTTCTTGAGACGATTTTTGATATTTTTAGTTCACAATTTCCAGATATTAAAATAATGTTCTTTCTTCGAAATCATGCCAAATATATGTCTGATCAGCATTTTGGCAATATACCAAGAAATAAAGCAAATTTTAAAGAAATCACAATTACTAATTTACTTTTTGATTATCTCTCTCAACTTATTAACACAACTCCAATTATTTTGAATTTAAATCAATTAATTAGCTATAAATTCAAGAAATGAATTGGAAACTTCAACTTTTGAATCTTTTCAAATTTCAAAAAGGAAAATTTGAAAATCGATTATCACTTTTCCAACTTAGTTTCCCAATTAAAAATTCAAAAAGGAGAAGATTATAAATAAGATCCAATTTATTATATTGTATATGGGTGGAGAAGATATATTTTAAAACAAGATAAGTTTGGGGAAACGCCTCGAGACATTTTACATGATATCCAATTTTATTCATGCCAACAAATCTTACAATTCTTTTTTTTTTGAAGGAGATTATTAGTCCTTATCTCTTTTTTTAAAAATTTTTATTAAGAATTTTATTATATTTTGATAATATTTTTCATTTTCATTTGCTTTTACGAGTATTTTATCAGTTTTGCTTAGTTTTTCTTTTTTTTCTTTTTGTATTTCTTCATTGTTATTATCATTATCATTATCATTATCATTATCATTATCATTATCATTATCATTATCTTTATTATTATTGTTATTATTATTATTATCATTATTATTATCATTATCATTATTGTTATTATTATTATCATTATCATTATCATTATCATTATTATTATTATTTATTATTATCATTATTATTATTATTATCATTATTATTGTTATTATTATTATTATTATCATTATCATTATCATTATCATTATTATTATTATTATCATTATTATTATTATTATCATTATCATTATCTTTATTATTATTATCATTATCTTTATTATTATTATTATTGTTATTATCATTATTATTATCATTATTATTATCATTATTATTATCATTATCATTATTATTATTATTATTATTATTATTATTATCATTATCATTATCATTATCTTTATTATTATTATCATTATCTTTATTATTATCATTATCATTATCTTTATTATTATTATCATTATCTTTCATTATTATCATTATCATTATCATTATCTTTATTATTATTATCATTATCATTATTATTGTTATTATTGTTATTGTTATTATTGCTATTACTTATAATTCTTTTTGATTCATCCTCCAAAATATTTGATCCAATTTTTGAATAAAATTTTACTCCAAAATTTATATACAATAGGTTTAGTATCTAAAAATAACGAATTAGAAATCGTTTTCAATCTCAGCAATCGAGATAAAAATATGGATAAATTTAGAAAAACAAAAAGAAAAACAAAAAGAAAAAAACAAGAAAAAACAAAAAGAAAAAGCTCTTGGAAAAAGAAAAACGAAAATTTTTATTCATTCTATTATTTAAAAAAAAAAATGGAAAATGAGCCTCCTCAAAAACTCTCATATTCCAGTTTTAAAAATCAAATTAAAAAAAAAAAAGAAGAAAAAGAGCTAATTCCCGAAATTCGAAATTGCCTCAATTATTCAGATTTTGATCAAAACATTGGCTGAAATTTCTTCTTTTATTTTCATTATATTTTTAATTTAAAAAAGATATTTAGAAGTTCAAGATTTGAGAAAGGAAGTAGATAAGTATTTTGTCAATTTTGATAATTTGAATCAACAAGATCTACATGAATTTTTTATCAATTTGTTTGAATTATTGAACAAGGAAACAATTTTAGATATTCCAAATCAAGATGATCTCTTGTATCACATCTTAGATTTATGGAACAAAATTATTTTGATTGATTTTTTCTTATTTTTCTTTCAAAAAATAAAATTTTCTCAATTAACCTTTGCGACCTCAATTTTTCAGGTTTCACAAAAAAATTAATTTATTTTTCAATAAAAAGGGCAATCTTTTTTTAAATATTTTGAGAGATTTTTGCCTCTCCCTTTCTCTCATAATGAAATAAATATTGAAATAAATATTTAAATGATTAATTAAAATAAATAATTAAAATAAATATTGAATTAAATATTTAAATAAATATTTAAATGATTTACAAAAACGAAATAACCAACTTTGCCAAATATATAATCATTTTTTGGTCTGATAATTGATCTCATTTCAAGAATCGTCGAAATTTGCTTAAATAAGAAGATCTACAAAAATTTTTATTGCATGGATTTGTTTGAATTCTCATTGAACAAGCAAAAAACAATTTTAGATAATCCAAATCAAAAATGATTAGATTGAGATGTCTTGAAAATCAACAAATCTTATGATTTTTCTCAAAGGGTTGCTCGACATAAATTTGGTTTGATTGATTTTTGCATTTATTCTTTCATCGGGGAATTAACCAATACTGAAAATTTTGAAGAAATCCAATTTAAATTCTTAAAGAAAAAAAACAACAATCAAAAATAAGAGTTGATAAATTTCTTCATTAATATTATAAGGATTAAAATAAATTTTAAATAAAAAAAAAGAATTTTTTGTTGATCCAGTATTAAGGGAGTAAATTGTTTCCAAAAACACGATTCAATTTTTGTCGAATAACATTAATAAGATGAACAGCTAATAAGGTAAGGAATATTCCTAATATTGAAATAAATATTTAAATGATTTATAAAAACAAAATTTATTATTTTGATTTCATTTCTAATGATGATAAAAAAAAGTAATTTTCTTCTTGTTTTCTTATTTTTATCAATTTGTTCTTCAAAATTTTCAAGATTTTAGACACAAATTTCATGAATGGGAATATCAAAAAAATCTATTACAGATATCAAAATTAAGGATTTTTTCAGATAAATAAGGTCATATTAAGAATAACTTTGTTCTTGAGACGATTTTTGATATTTTTATTTCACAATTTCCAGATATTAAAATAATGTTCTTTCTTCGAAATCATGCCAAATATATGTCTGATCAGCATTTTGGCAATATACCAAGAAATAAAGCAAATTTTAAAGAAATCACAATTACTAATTTACTTTTTGATTATCTCTCTCAACTCACCAACACAACTCCAATTATTTTGAATTTAAATCGGTTAATTGGTTATAAATTCAAGAAATGAATTGGAAACTTCAACTTTTGAATCTTTTCAAATTTCAAAAAGGAAAATTTGAAAATCGATTATCACTTTTCCAACTTACTTTCCAAAATAAAAACTAAAAATGAGAAGATTATAAATTATATTCAATTTATTATATTGCATATGGGTGGAGAAGATATATTTTGAAACAAGATAAGTTTGGGGAAACTTTCCCAATTAAAAACTCAAAAAAGGAGAAGATTATAAATCATATTCAATTTATTATATTGCATGTGGGTGGAGAAGATATATTTTAAAACAAGATAAGTTTGGATATCATGCAAAATGTCTCGAGGCGTTTCCCCAATTTATTCATACCAACAAATATTACAATTCTTTTTGATTCATCCTCCAAAATTTGATCCAATTTTTGAATAGAATTTTACTCCAAAATTTACATCCAATAGGTTTAGTATCTAACGAATTAGAAATCGTTTTCAATCTCAGCAATCGAGATAAAAATATGGATAAATTTAGAAAAAACAAAAAGAAAAAACAAAAAGAAAAAACAAAAAGAAAAAACAAAAAGAAAAAACAAAAAGAAAAAACAAAAAGAAAAAAGCTCTCTTGGAATTCGAGATCTAGAGGCTCCAAACCGAAATTTTTTATTCATTCTGTTATTTAAAATAAATATTAAAATAAATATAAAAATAAATATTGAATTAAATATTGAATTAAATATTGAAATATAAAAATAAATATTGAAATAAATATTGAAATAATGTTGAATTAAATATTGAATTAAATAAATACTCAATTTGTTCAACAGATCCTCCAGAACTTGCATTTGCAATTGCCCATGCTGCTTCTTTTTTAACTGCAAATAAATCTGCGTCCATAATTTTAACTAATTTTGGAATAATTCCTGCATCCAAAATAGTTTGAATTTGATCTTGAGTTCCAGCAGTAATATTTGAAATTGTCCAACAGGTTTCCTTTCTAAAAAAAAATAAAAAAGGAATTGAGTTCTTTTTTGGTTTTTTTCTTTAAAATCTAAAAGGAAAAAATTATAAACCTTATAGAACCTTTATCACTTGATAATAATTTCAAAAAATGTGGAACAGCATTAAAATCAATAACTGTTTGAGCTTGTTCATCATCTCCAGAAACAATATTTCCAACAATACGAAGAGCAGGAACTTGAATTTCAATAGATTTATGTCTTATTTTTGTTTTAATTTTTGATTTTGTTTGGAAAAAATTTATTTCAATAAAATTTTAATTACGAAAGTAAATTCACAACTCGAAAAAGTAATCCTGATTCGATTACAGCTTGAATCATTTCATTTGGACCATCAGAAATATAAGAAATTGCCCATAAAGCATCATTAACTGTAACTTCATCTTCTGAATAAAGAATTTTTAAAAGAAAAGGAAGAATTTTTGAAATCTAAATTCATTTAATTTAAATTTATTTGATTTAATTTAATTTAATTTAATTTAATTTGATTTAAATTTAATTTGATTTAATTTAATTTGATTTTAATTTAATTTGATTTGATTTGAATTTGATTTGATTTGATTTGATTTGATTTGATTTGATTTGATTTGATTTGAATTGATTTGATTTGATTTGATTTGATTTGAATTGATTTAATTTAATTTAATTGAATTTAAATTTAATTTAATTTAAGATTTGATTTGATTTGATTTGATTTGATTTGATTTGATTTGATTTAATTTGATTTAATTTGATTTAATTTGATTTAATTTAATTTGATTTACTTCAGAAAATTCTGGTTTTGGTTTTCCTCTACATAAATTAGAAATTGTCCAAACAACATTTCTAGTTGTTGAAAGTCAAGTTTGATTAGAAAGAATATTAATTTAAATTTATTTGATTTAATTTGAGCGAATTTGAATTTAAATTTGATTTAAACCAATTTGATTTGAATTTTTTTAAATTTAAATTTGAATTTTTTCAAAAGAAAATTTAAATAAATTAATTTAAGATTTGATTTTTTTTTGATTTAATTTCAAATTTGATTTTATTTGATTTCGAATTTGAATTTGAAATTTGATTTAATTTACTTCAGAAAAAAACTGGTAATGGTTTTGAACAACTGCATAAATTTTGAAATTGTCCAAACAATATTTGTTAGTTGTTGAAAAACAAAACTTTGATTTATAAAATAAATTAGAATTTTAGAAATAAATTTACTCTAATTTCAAATAAACAGAAACTCCTGCAATATTTCCAATTGCCCAAACAACCTTTTTTGTCAAAAGAAAATTTAAATAAATTAATTAAGAATTTCTCTTTTTTGATCTTCTTTTTCAAATATTTATTTTAATACTTGATCTCGAACTTCTTCTGAAGGTGAATTAAGTAATTCAACAAAAACTGGTAATGCTCCATGTTGAACAACTGCTTGTGTTTGTCTTGTATTTCCTGAAGCAATATTTGTTAAAATCCAAGCAGATTCAAACTAAATTTATTTATAAAATAAATTTGGAAATAAATTTAGAAATGAATTTGGAAATAAATTTGGAAATAAATTTGGAAATAAATTTGGAAATAAATTTGGAAATAAATTTGGAAATAAATTTGAAAATAAATTTGAAAATAAATTTGAAAATAAATTTGAAAATAAATTTGAAAATAAATTTGAACAAATTGATTTGAATAATTTGTTTTTTAATCATTTTGAATTATTAACTTGAATTTCTGTGCTTTGAGAGTGAAGTAATTCAACCAATTTTGAAATTACTCCTAATTGTATAGCTTGTTCAATTGGTGGATGTGATTCAACTGATAAATGTTTTCTTAATTGAATTAAGAATTTTAATTGAGGTTCTTTTGGATTTATTTGTTCAATAACTTTAGGAAGAGGATCCTTGAAAATAAATTTGAAATTTTGTAAATTTTAAAATTAATTTTGTTTTAACAATTGTTTTAAAGTGTTTTTAAATTGTATTTAAATTGTATTTAAATTGTATTTAAATTGTTTTTAAATTGTTTTTAAATTGTATTTAAATTGTATTTAAATTGTATTTAAATTGTATTTAAATTGTTTTTAAATTGTATTTAAATTGTATTTAAAATTTAAATTGTTTTAAATTGTTTTAAAGTTTTTAAATTGTTTTTAAATTGTTTTAAAGTGTTTTTAAATTGTATTTAAATTGTATTTTAAATTGTTTTTAAATTTTTTTAAATTGTTTTTAAATTGTTTTAAATTGTATTTAAATTGTTTTAAATTGTTTAAATTGTATTTAAATTGTATTTAAATTGTTTTAAATTGTTTAAATTGTATTTAAATTGTATTTAAATTGTATTTAAATTGTTTTTAAATTGTATTTAAATTGTATTTAAATTGTATTTAAATTGTATTTAAATTGTATTTTAAATCATTTAAATTATTTTTAAATTTTTAAATTTTTTAAATTGTGTTTAAATTGTATTTAAATTGTATTAAATTGTTTTAAAGTTTTTAAATTGTATTTAAATTGTTTTAAAGTGTTTAAATTGTTTTTAAATTGTATTTAAATTGTATTTAAATTGTTTTAAAGTTTCTTAAATTGTTTTTAAATTGTATTTAAATTGTATTTAAATTGTATTAAATTGTTTTAAAGTTTTTAAATTGTATCTAAATTGTTTTTAAATTATATTTAAATTGTTTTTAAATTGTTTTAAAGTGTTTAAAGTTTTTAAAGTTTTAAAGTTTTAAAGTTTCTTAAATTGTATTTAAATTGTATTTAAATTGTATTTAAATTGTATTTAAATTGTATTTAAATTGTATTTAAATTGTATTTAAATTGTTTTTAAATTGTTAAATTTTAAATTGTTTTTAAATTGTATTTAAATTGTATTTAAATTGTTTTTAAATTTTTAAAGTTTTAAATTTTTTAAAGCTTAAATTGTTTTTAAAAAGTTTTTAAATTTTTTAAAGCACTTTAAAGTTTTTAAATTTAAATTGTATTTAAATTGTTTTTAAATTGTATTTAAATTGTATTTAAATTGTATTTAAATTGTATTTAAATTGTATTTAAATTGTTTTTAAATTGTATTTAAATTGTATTTAAATTGTATTTAAATTGTTTTAAAGTGTTTAAAGTTTTTAAAGTTTTAAAGTTTCTTACAAGAACCATTTGATTATCATTTTCATTATTTCTTTCATCAGGAATTATATATTCTTTTGCTGGATTCAAATCTACAAACTCACCATTTATTGGAAAAATTTTTTGAAGTGATTGATCTTCTAAATATTTTACTTCAACAGAAAAAGTCTCAAAAAGCATATCTACAGTAATAAAATTAATAGGAAACTTTCTAACATCTGAAAAATTTGATTCAAGACTAATTGAAATTTTATCCATAATTTTAAAAAGGAAAAAAAATGAAAAAAATTAATTTTTAATTTGAATTTTTTTTTTCATTTTTTTTTTTCCTTTTTAAAATGAAATTTGAAAAATATAAAAAATTTCTTATTGCATTAGTTCTTTTCTTTGCAATTTGGTTACAATTAAGAAAAAACACAACAAGTTCTTTTATCAAATATGTAAAAAAAAAATAAAAGGAAAAAAAATGAAGTTTTTTAAATTAAAAATTAAAAAGAATTTTTCTTTTAAAATTTATTAAAAAAAAAAAATTTAAAAATTATTTAGTTGCCTTTTTTTGCATAATTTTAATTTTCGAAAAATAAAAATTTTTTAACAATTGTAATTTTTCATTTTTCTTTTCCAAATGAAATGAAAAATAAAAAATTGAACTTAAAAAGATATTCAATTAAGAAAAACAAAATCTGATTTATCAAATATGTAAAAATAAAAGGATTTTAAATTAAAAATTAAAAGAATTTTTCTTTTAAAATTTATTAAAAATTTAAAATTATTTAAAAAACTAAATTGCAATTTATAATTTTCGGTTTAAATCCAAATTAAAATTAAATATTTAAATTAAAAAAAAGATTAATTTTCTTCTGATTTAAAAAAAATTCAATTTAAAAATTAAAATTAAAATTTAAAATTAAAATTTAAAATCAAAATCAAAATTAAAATTCAAATCCAAATTAAAATTAAAATCAAAATTAAAATTAAAATCCAAATTAAAATTTAAAATTAAAATTAAAATTAAAATTAAAATTAAAATCAAAATTAAAATTAAAATTAAAATTAAAATCAAAATTTAAAATTAAAATTAAAATTAAAATTAAAATTAAAATTAAAATTAAAAATTTAAAATTAAAATTAAAATCAAAATTAAAATTAAAATTAAAATCAAAATTTAAAATTGAAATGATTTAGAAAATTCTTCATTTGATTTTTTGACTTTTTTTTATATTTTTTCCTTTTCAAAAAAAATTCAATAAAAAATTTTTTTTCAAATTTTATTTTTCCATTTTTTCTTTCAACTTCTTTCATTTTAATTGCAATTTTCTTCATCTCTGAAATGAAAAGAAAACATTTTCCAATTTCTTTTAAAGAAGAAGATTTTCCAAAACAAGAAAAAAATAGGAAAGAAAGTATCAATGCATTAGATCAAGAAATTAATTCCAAAATCAAGGAAAATATAGAAAAGGAAACAAAAAAAACAACTCAACAAAAGAAACCAGAACTTTTGCCTGATAGCATTTTGGAGGAACTTAACAAATATAATCCAACAGCTTTAGAAGAAAAAAATTCCGATCAAAATCAATTAAAAAATGAAGAAAAAAATCGATCAACCCAAGTTTTGAAAAAAAGTCAGAAAATAAGAAAATTAAGAAAGAAAGTTAATCAACAAATTCGGAAGAATGAATTGCGCAATCTGAAGCTTGTTATACTTCCTCAAAATCCATATAAAAACAAACATTCAAAGTCTCAGATTGAAAATTATAATAAAAAATTAAATGATTATTTTTTTAGTTCAAAATTCCAAAGAGATAGTGTCTCTAGAAGAATTGGACAAAGAAAACAAGGGCCAGCTTTACGTTTTAATTCTTCTTCACATAAATTTTGAAAAAGATAAAAAAAAATTAATAAAAATAAAATTAGAAAATAATTAGTAATTTTGATAAAAAAAAGAATAATTTAATTTTTTTTTTTTATTTTTTTTAATTAAAAAAAAAATTTTTTTTTTCATTTTTTTTTTGTAAGTTTTTTTTTCTTTTATTCTATTATAAATTATAAAAAATTTAAATTTAAATTTTAAAACAAAACAAAACACAAAAAGAAAGAGAAAAAAAAAACCACAAAAAAATAAATAAGATGAAATATTCAAGAGAACCAACAGAAAAATCAGTTAAAGCAATGGGAAAAGATTTAAGAGTTCATTTCAAGGTAAATTTATATTTAAATTTAAAGCATTACAAAAACAATTTCAACAACAATTTTAACAACAATTTTAACAACAATTTATTTATAAACAATTTATTTATAAACAATTTATTTATAAACAATTTAATTATAAACAATTTAATTATAAACAATTTATTTATAAACAATTTATTTATAATAATTTATTTATTTAATTATAAACAATTTATTTATAATAATTTATTTATAAACTATTTATTTATAAACTATTTATATTTATAAACAATTTATTTATTTAATTATAAACAATTTATTTATAAACAATTTATTTATAAACAATTTATTTATAAACAATTTATTTATAAACAATTTATTTATAAACAATTTATTTATAATAATTTATTTATAAACAATTTATTTATAACAATTTATTTATAAACAATTTATTTTATAAAACAATTTATTTATAACAATTTATTTATAAACAATTTATATTTATAAACAATTTATTTATAATAATTTATTTATAAACAATTTATTTATAATAATTTATTTATAAACAATTTATTTATAAACAATTTATTTATAATAATTTATTTATAATAATTTAATTATAAACAATTTATTTATAACAATTTATTTATAAACAATTTATTTATAAACAATTATAACAATTTATAACAATTTATTTATAAACAATTTATTTATAAACAATTTATTTATAAAACAATTTATTTATAAACAATTTATTTTATTTATAATAATTTATCTATAATAATTTATTTAAATTATAACTAATTTATTTATAACAATTTATTTATGTATAATAATTTATAACAATTTATTTATAACAATTTATTTATAATAATTTATTTATAACTAATTTATTTATAATAATTTATTTATAAACAATTTATTATTTATAAACAATTTATTTATAACAATTTATTTATAAACAATTTATTTATAACAATTTATTTATAATAATTTATTTATAATTTATTTATAACAATTTATTTATAAACAATTTATTTATAACAATTTATTTATAAAATTTATTTATAATAATTTATTTATAAACAATTTATTTATAATAATTTATTTATAAACAATTTATTTATAATAATTTATTTATAAACAATTTATTTATAAACAATTTATTTATAAACAATTTATTTATTTAAAACAATTTATTTATAAACAATTTATTTATAACAATTTATTTATAAACAATTTATTTATAACAATTTATTTATAAACAATTTATTTATAACAATTTATTTATAACAATTTATTTATAAACAATTTATTTATAAACAATTTATTTATAACAATTTGTTTATAATAATTTATTTATAAACAATTTATTAATAATAATTTATTTATAACAATTTATTTATTTATAACAATTTATTTATAAACAATTTATTTATAAACAATTTATAAACAATTTATTTATAAACAATTTATTTAATGAATTAATAGAATACAAGAGAAACTGCAGCAGCTCTTCGTAAAAGATCACTTCCAAATGCACAAAAATATTTAAATGATGTTCTTGAAAAAAAACAATGCGTTCCTTTCAGAAAATTTAAAGGAGGAATTGGAAGATGTGCACAAGCAAAACAATTTAAAACATCTCAAGGAAGATGGCCAGCAAAATCTGCTAAATTTTTATTGGTTTTATTAAAGAATGCTGAATCAAATGCTAAAGCTAAAGGTTTAGATGTTGATAAACTTTATGTTTCTCATGTTCAAGTAAGTAGAGCTACTCCAGGAAGAAGAAGAACATTTAGAGCTCATGGAAGAATTACAAGTAAAATTCAAAATTCAAAATAAAAATTAAAATTCAAAATAAAAATTAAAATTAAAATTAAAATTAAAATTAAAATTAAAATTAAAATTAAAATTAAAATTTAAAATTAAAATTAAAATTAAAATTAAAATTAAAATTAAAATTAAAATTAAAATTAAAATTAAAATTAAAATTAAAATTAAAATTAAAATTAAAATTAAAATCAAAATTAAAATTAAAATTAAAATTAAAATTAAAATTAAAATTAATAAAATTAAAATTAAAATTAAAATTAAAATTAAAATTAAAATTAAAATTAAAATTAAAATTAAAATTAAAATTAAAATTAAAATTAAAATTAAAAATTAAAATTAAAATTAAAATTAAAATTAAAATTAAAATTAAAATTAAAATTAAAATTAAAATTAAAATTAAAATTAAAATTAAAATTAAAATTAAAATTAAAATTAAAATTAAAATTAATTTATAAAATTAAAATTAAAATTAAAATTAAAATTAAAATTAAAATTAAAATTAAAATTAAAATTAAAATTAAAATTAAAATTAAAATTAAAATTAAAATTAAAATTAAAATTAAAATTAAAATTAAAATTAAAATTAAAATTAGGTTTCAATTCATCTCCTTGTCATATTCAATTAATTTGTACTGAAAAAGGAACACCAGTTGCTAGAGCAAGAGATTCTCGATTTGAAAGAATTTTAAGAAAAAAAGAGAAAAAGAAAATCGAAAACAATTAAAAATAACTTTTATTTTTTTTTCTCTTTCAAGATTTTGGTTAGAAAATTTTTTTCCATTTTCAAATTTTTTTTTTTCAATCCAATCTTTTTTTTTAAAAACAAAGAATAATAATAATAATAATAATTTTTTTCCAAATCAATAAAGATAAACAACAAGTCAAATTAAAAATTAAAATTTAAAGAAGAATAAAAATTAAAAATAAAAAATTAAAAGAAGAATATAAATAGGAATAAAAGAAGAATATAAATAGGAATAAAAAATTAAAATAAAAATTGAAAATTGAAAATAAAACGAAGGAGCTCTATTAGCCTATTAAATTACTTGATTTTTCTTTATTGAAAAATCCGAATTAATAGGTTATCATTGGAAGAGCGTTTTTAATAATCTTTAATATTATTAAGGATTATTAAAAAAGGACTTGGGTTCGAACCCCAAGCTTCGTAAAAGCAACTTTATAGTTGTTTTTCTTTTTGAATTATTTTATTTTTTTATTTTTAATTTTTTTAATTTTCATTTTTTTTCTTTTTGATTTAAAAAATAAATTATGAATAAACAAAATCAATCTTCTCAAAATTTTACTTCTTATAAAAAATCTTTTTCACCATTTTTAAGTGGAGCGATTTCTGGTATTTTTTCTGATGGTTTTGTTCCTTTCTTCACAGATTCAAAAGAAGAAATTTTCACTAATTTTACAAAATCAGCAATTTCAAATTCAATTATGTTTGGAAGTTACACGAAAAATCAAAAACACAATTGAAAACTACTTCACAAAATCATCATTAGCAAATCCAACTGACGAAGGATTTGAGGCGCAAACTTGGAAAATAGGTTTATTTGCAGGATGTGCAGCAGCATTTTTTAAAACACTTTTTGATACTTTAGTTCAAAATATTCAAAAATATCAAAAAAAAAATAGAGAATATGAAGCAAAATCTTGTTGTCAAATTTCATTAGAAGAAGTTTATCCAAATTTTTTTGAATCCTTAATTCAAGTTTATAAAAAAGGAGGATTTTTTAATGGATTATATAAAGGTTTTTTCTCAAATTTTTTAACGGAAGCTATTTTTTTATCAACTTTTTTTGCTTTGACTGAAAAGGTGAATTCTGATATTGAAAAATCAAATATTCGCTCTTTTTTTTCAAAACAGGAATTTGAAGGTGTTAAATTTCTTTGTGGTTTTATTGATGGTTTTATTGCTAAATCAATTACTTCTCCAGTTGAAAAATTTTTCGAGAAAGAAACTCATAAAATTTCAGAAAAGCAAACTTTCTATAAAAAATTTATAAATTTAATAACTGCTTCTTTTTCAACTGGTTCAAATTATGCTTTTAAAAAAATTACTTTTGAAAATGTTCAAAAATTATTAGAAAATTAATTACAACAAGCAAAAGAAGAAATTTCTTTTTTAAAATTCTTTTTCTTTTTTTTTAGGAAATAAAAAGATGAGCCAAAAAAAATTAATTTTTCCAAAATTTCCTTTTTTCATTTTTTTTTAAATAATATAAATGAATCAATCAAATTTAAACCAAAATGAAAATCAAATTTAATTGAAAATGCAAATCAAAATGAAAATGAAAATTTAAACCAAAATGCAAATTTAAACCAAAATGAAAATGCAAATTTAAACCAAAATGAAAATGAAAATGAAATTCAAAATAAAATTTCAAATCAAATTGAAAATGAAATTTTGGATTTAAATCAAATTTTGAACAAAATTGAAAATGAAATGGAAAATGAAATTGAAATTGAAAATCAAATTGAAAATCAAATTGAAAATCAAATTGAAAATCAAATTCAAAATCAAATTCAAAATGAAAATGAAAATCAAATTGAAAATGAAAATTTAAACCAAAATGAAAATGAAATTCAAAATCAAAATCAAAATCAAAATCAAAATCAAAATCAAATTGAAAATCAAATTGAAAATCAAAATCAAAATCAAAATCAAAATCAAAATCAAAATCAAAATCAAAATCAAAATCAAAATCAAAATCAAATTGAAAATCAAATTCAAAATCAAATTGAAAATCAAATTGAAAATCAAATTGAAAATCAAATTCAAATTCAAAATGAAAATCAAATTCAAAATCAAAATCAAATTGAAAATCAAATTCAAATTCAAAATGAAAATGAAAATCAAAATGAAAATCAAAATCAAATTCAAAATGAAAATCAAATTGAAATTTTAGATCTAAGTCAAATTTTAATGGAAAATGATAAAGAATCTTTATTCAAAATCGCAGTAGATTACTCTAAAAACTCAAATAACCAAAAACAAAAAATAGCATTTGAAATATTTAAAAAATTAACAGAAGAAGAAAAAGATTTAAATGCATTAATTGAATTAGGATATTGCTATGCAGATGGAATAGGAACAAAAACGGATTATAAAAAATCATATGAATACTTTAAAGAAGCATTAAAAAAAGATACAACAAACGGGAAAATATACACAGGATTAGGAATTTCAGAACATCATATCAAAGAAGATCACGGAAAAGCATTTGAATATTTCCAAAAAGCAGAAAAATTTGGTGATGCAAGAGGAATGAATGGAATTGGATTATATTATTATAATGGAACCCAATGTGAACAAAGTTATGACAAAGCAATCACATTTTATAAAAAAGCAATTGAGTTTGGATGTTCAAAAGCATTAAATAATCTTGGAAATTGTTATTATCACGGGAGAGGAGTAACTCGTGATTATCAGCGCGCAAGGGAGTTGTATCTCCAGGCAATTGATCTAGGAGAGACTGTCAGTATTAATAATCTTGGAATTTGTTATTATCACGGAAATGGTGTTGAAAAAGATGATCAAAAAGCTTTCGAATTATTTAAAGAAGCTGCTGAAAAAAATTACACTCTTTCCAAATATAATTTGGCTAATTCCTATTTCTATGGTCGTGGAACACCAATGGATAAAAAAAAAGCTGCTCAATTTTATCTTGAAGCAGCAGAAGATGATTTACCAGAAGGTCAATATGGAATTGCTTACTCTTACTTGAAAGGTGAAGGTGTCAAAAAAAATCTCATTGAATCTTATAAATGGATGAAAAAATCTGCAGATCAGAATTATTCAAGTGCTCAAAATTTTTTAGCTGTTTGTAGATTTAAATATTTCAATATTGAATTATCAAAAAAAAAAAAAAAGTGGAACAAATTTTTTGGAATTTATTTTCTCTTTTTTTATACCTTTGATTAGGATCGTTCTTTGTTATTCTTCTTAATTTTACATAAAGCTACTTTTGAAGAAGTTGAATATGCAATAAATAATGAAAAATTTGAAATGGATGATTTAGATGTAAATTTTATTATTAACAAAAAAAAGCAAAAATAATTTAATTTGATTTGATTTAATTTGATTTGAAAAATCTTTTAAAAAAAAATCAAAAGAAAGTAAATTTATTCCTTTTTAAAATATTTTTTTTCTTGTTTTTATTTATTTTTCTTATTTAGAATGTAATTTTCATTCAAAATTATATATTTTCCAATTTATTCCACTTTTTTTTTTAGGGAAAAAGAATAACAGATTTAGAAATGAATGAAGAAATTTTGAAATTAATCCAAAGTGAAAAAACTTTTCAAGATGATTTTCTCAATTTTTTTGAATCAAATGAATTTTGTGACATCACAATTCGAACAAAAGAAAAAGAGGAAATTCAAGCTCATTCTTTAATATTAAAATGCAGAACGCAAAAAGAACCAAGTTTTTTGGTTTCCAAATTTGCTTTACTTCCGAAAACAGATGTGATTTGTTTTCTGAAATGGATTTATTCAGGTTCTGTTTTTATTGATAATGAAAACCAAAAAGAAAAAATTGAAAAATTAGTGAAAGATTTTGAAATTAAATCATTTGAATCGAAAAACGGAAAAAAAGGATTTCTTTCAGATATAAAAAGATTATTTGAAGATGAAAAAAGCAAAGATTTCTCAATTATTGTGAAAAATGTTGAAGTAAAAGCTCATCAACTCATTTTGGCTTCCAGAACTCAAATTTTTAGAGGAATGTTCTTATCCACAAATGATTCTTCAAATAAAGTTCAAGATTATAGTGAAAAATGTCTTGAAGCAATTCAACAATTTATCAAGTTTTTATATTTCGATGAAATTGATCAAAATATTTCAATCAAATCAATTTTAGATCTTGAGGATGCTCATGAATATTTCCAATTAAATCCTCTTTCAGGTTTTCCTCGAAAGTTGAAAATTGTTAAAGAAAAAATTTCAAAACAATTTTCTTTTAATTTTCAATCTTTTTCTTTGGATGATAATTAATTAAAATTAAAAATTCCAAAAATTATTTTTTCATTTTTTTCTTTTCAAAAATGAATGAAATTATATTTTTTGGTTTAAATCAATATCCACAATTTATCAAAAATAAACCAAATAAAATAAAAACCAATTCAATTTAAATTTGAAAATGAAAATGAAAATGAAAATCAAAATGAAAATGAAAAACAAATTAAACAAATTTCAACAAGTGATTTTTCAACAATTTTCCTTTTTGAAAATGGAAAAGCAATAGAATATTTAAAAGAAAATGATTCAAATCAAAATCCTGAAAAAATCCAAATTGAAGAAAATATTCAAAAAGTAACTGTTGGTTGGGAAAATGAAGCTATTTTAACAATAGAAGGAAATGTATTTGCCAAAGGAAAAGATATTAATCCAAATAATCAAAAAGAATTTATCAATATTTCATCATTAATTGAAGATACAAATGATAGAATAATTCAAGATATTGTTTCTGGATCTGTTTCATTTTACTTATTAACTTCAAATCAAAATGTTTATGGAATTGGTTCAAATAAACATGGTCAACTTGGTTTCGATTCTGAAACACTTAAAAAAACAGAAAAACCAATTTTAATGATGAAAAATGTTTCTAAAATATTTTCAGGAAATTGTTCTAATTCTGTTTTTCTTTTAAATTCAAATCAAGAATTATTTGGATGCGGAAATAATCAATCTGGTCAAATTGGATTAGGAAAATCAATAAAAGAAACAAAAATCCAAAAATTAACCAAAATCCAAAATATTCCAAAAGGCAAAATAATTGATATTAAATCTAGTCTTTCTTTTTCAATAATGTTGAATGAAAATCAAAATCAAAATCAAAATCCAAATCCAAAAAGAAAACTTTATTCATGTGGATATTCTTCATTTAATGGACTTGGCAAAGATGAAAATACTTATGAATTTACTGAAATCAAATCATCTTTATTTGAAAATGATGATAATATTATTGATTTTTCTGTTGGAAATGCTCATACTTTGATTTTAACATCCAATTCAAAATTAATAGGATTTGGATATAATTCCTGATGGTCAATTAGGAACTGGAGATACAAATATTCAATTAATTCCAATTCAAATTGAACTTCCTAAATTAAGATTTAATGAAAATATTTCTAATTATCATGTTTCTTGTGGAAATAATAAATCATTTCTTTATTATTCTCCTTCTTTTTCCAATCTTGAAGAAGATTTGATAAAACTATTTAGAAGAAAAGAATTTTGTGATATTTCATTTAAAACCAAAAATGGAGAAATAATTGAAGCTCATAAATTAATATTGAAATATAGATTAAATCAAAATCAAAATCAAAATCAAATTGAAAAACTTCAAGAAATTATTTCAAATAAATCAATTAAAGAATCAAATCAAATATTTGAAATGATTTATTCAAACAGAATAATAAATCCAAAATTATATTCTGAAATTAAAGAAATTATAAATTCAAATGAAAAAATTGAAGAAACAATGAAAAGAATTTATTTAAATGAAAATGAAAAAGAAAAAGAAAAAGATTTTATTATTGAAAGAAAAGAAAAACAATATAAATTTCCTAAATTAATATTAATAATGAGAAGTGAATTATATCGAGGAATGTTTTTATCTGTAACAAATGATACTTCTAATAAAGTTACAGATTATAGTGAATTAAGTAATAAATCATTTCAAATATTTGAATATTGGATTTATTCAAATCAAATTAAAGATGAAATTGAAATTACAAAAGAAATAATTGATGAATTAGAAACAGGAATTGATTATTTTCAATTAAATCAAACAAATCCAAATTTATTTGATTTATTATTTAATAAATTTAATAATTAAAATCAAAATTAAAATTAAAATTAAATTTAAAATTCAAATTAAAATTAAAATTAATAATTAAAATTAAAATTAAAATCAAAATTAAAATTAAAATTAAATTTAAATTTAAAATTAAAATCAAAATTAAAATTAAAATTAAAATTAAAATTAAAATTAAAATTAAAATTAAAATTAAAATTAAAATTAAAATTAAAATTAAAATTAAAATTAAAAATTAAAATTAAAATCAAAATTAAAATTAAAATCAAAATTAAAATTAAAATTAAAATTAAAATTAAAATTAAAATTAAAATCAAAACTAAAATTAAAATTAAAAATTCCAAAAATTATTTTTTCATTTTTTTCTTTTCAAAAATGAATGAAATTATATTTTTTGGTTCAAATGAATATCCAAAACTTATCAAAAATGAACCAAATAAAATAACAAAACCAATTCAATTTAAATTTGAAAATGAAAATGAAAATGAAAATGAAAATGAAAAACAAATTAAAAAAATTTCAACAAGTTATTTTTCAACAATTTTCCTTTTTGAAAATGGAAAAGCAATAGAATATTTAAAAGAAAATGATTCAAATCAAAATCCTTCAAAAATCCAAATTAAAGAAAATATTCAAAAAGTAACTGTTGGTTATCAAAATGAAGCTATTTTAACAATAGAAGGAAATGTATTTGCCAAAGGAAAAGATATTAATCCAAAAAAATTTATCAATATTTCATCATTAATTGAAGATACAAATGATAGAATAATTCAAGATATTGTTTCTGGATCTGTTTCACTTTACTTATTAACTTCAAATCAAAATGCTTATGGAATTGGTTCTAATTATTCTAGTCAACTTGGTTTTGATTCTGAAACATTTCCAAAAACAAGAAAACCAATTTTAATGATGAAAAATGTTTCTAAAATATTTTCAGGAATTAATAAAAAATCTGTTTTTCTTTTAAATTCAAATCAAGAATTATTTGGATGTGGTGATAATGAATTAGATCAACTTGGGTTAGGAGAATCAAGAAAACAAGCATATATTCAAAAATTAACCAAAATCCAAAATATTCCAAAAGGTAAAATAATTGATATTCAATCAGGTGCTACTTTTTCAATAATGTTGATTGAAAATGAAAATGAAAATCAAAATCCAAAAAGAAAACTTTATTCATGTGGAAATCATCTTTATAATGGACTTGGAAAATATGAAAATACTTATGAATTTACTGAAATAAAATCATCTTTATTTGAAGAAAATGATTATATTCTTGATTTTTCTGTTGGATATTCTCATACTTTGATTTTAACTTCAAATTCAAAATTAATAGGATTTGGATATAATGAATATGGACAATTAGGAACTGGAGATACAAATAACCAATTAATTCCAATTCAAATTGAACTTCCTAAATTAAGATTTAATGAAAATATTTCTAATTATCATGTTCTTTGTGGATATAATAATTCATTTCTTTATTATTCTCCTTCTTCTTTTTCCAATCTTGAAGAAGATTTGATAAAATTATTTGAAAGAAAAGAATTTTGTAATATTTCATTTAAAACCGAAAATGGAGAAATAATTGAAGCTCATAAATTAATATTGAAATATAGATTAAATCAAAATCAAAATCAAATTGAAAAACTTCAAGAAATTATTTCAAAAAAATCAATTAAAGAATCAAATCAAATATTTGAAATGATTTATTCAAACAGAATAATAAATCCAAAATTATATTCTGAAATTAAAGAAATTATAAATTCAAATGAAAAAATTGAAGAAACAATGAAAAGAATTTATTTAAATGAAAATGAAAATGAAAAAGATTTTATTATTGAAAGAAAAGAAAAACAATATAAATTTCCAAAATTAATATTAATAATGAGAAGTGAATTATATCGAGGAATGTTTTTATCTGTAACTGAAGATAAATCAAATAAAGTTACAGATTATAGTGAATTAAGTAATAAATCATTTCAAATATTTGAATATTGGATTTATTCAAATCAAATTAAAGATGAAATTCAAATTACACAAGAAATAATTGATGAATTAGAAATTGGAATTGATTATTTTCAATTAAATCAAACAAATCCAAATTTATTTGATTTATTAATTAAAAAATTTAATATTCAAAATCAAAATTAAATTTAAAATTAAAATTAAAATTAAAATTAAAATTAAAATTAAAATTTAAATTAAAATTAAAATTAAAATCAAAATTAAAATTAAAATTAAAATTAAAATTAAAATTAAAATCAAAATTAAAATTAAAATTAAAATTAAAATTAAAATTAAAATCAAAACTAAAAATCAAAATTAAAATTAAAATTAAAAATTCCAAAAATCATTTTTTCATTTTTTTTCTTTTCAAAAATGAATGAAATTATATTTTTTGGTTCAAATGAATATCCAAAACTTATCAAAAATAAACCAAATATAATAAAAAAACCAATTCAATTTAAATTTGAAAATGAAAATGAAAATGAAAATGAAAAACAAATTAAACAAATTTCAACAAGTGATTTTTCAACAATTTTCCTTTTTGAAAATGGAAAAGCAATAGAATATTTAAAAGAAAATGATTCAAATCAAAATCCTTCAAAAATCCAAATTGAAGAAAATATTCAAAAAGTAACTGTTGGTTATCAAAATGAAGCTATTTTAACAAAAGAAGGAAATGTATTTGCCAAAGGAAAATATATTAATCCAAAAAATCCAAATGAATTTATCAATATTTCATCATTAATTGAAGATACAAATGATAGAATAATTCAAGATATTGTTTCTGGATCTGTTTCATTTTACTTATTAACTTCAAATCAAAATGTTTATGGAATTGGTTCAAATGAATTAAGCCAACTTGGTTTTGATCCTGAAACATTTCCAAAAACAGAAAAACCAATTTTAATGATGAAAAATGTTTCTAAAATATTTTCAGGAAATACTTCAAATCATGTTTTTCTTTTAAATTCAAATCAAGAATTATTTGGATGCGGATTTAATCCATTTGGTCAACTTGGATTGAAAGCTAATGAAGTAATCCAAAAATTAACCAAAATCCCAAATATTCCAAAAGGCAAAATAATTGATATTAAATGTGGGAATTTTCATTCAATAATGTTGATTGAAGATGAAAATCAAAATCAAAATCAAAATCAAAATCCAAAAAGAAAACTTTATTCATGTGGAAATTATGAATTAAATGGAATTGGCCATGATTATCTCGATGCTGAAAAATTTATTGAAATCAAATCATCTTTATTTGAAAATGATAATATTCTTGATTTTTCTGTTGGTTTTTATCATACTTTGATTTTCACTTCCAATTCAAAATTAATAGGATTTGGAAATAATTCTTTTGGTCAATTAGGAACTGGAGATACAAATACTCAATTAATTCCAATTCAAATTGAACTTCCTAAATTAATATTTAATGAAAATATTTCTAATTATCATGTTTCTTGTGGAGATAATAAATCATTTCTTTATTATTCTCCTCCTTCTTTTTCCAATCTTGAAGAAGATTTGATAAAACTATTTAGAAGAAAAGAATTTTGTGATATTTCATTTAAAACAGAAAATGGAGAAATAATTGAAGCTCATAAATTAATATTGAAATATAGATTAAATCAAAATCAAAATCAAAATCAAATTGAAAAACTTCAAGAAATTATTTCAAAAAAATCAATTAAAGAATCAAATCAAATATTTGAAATGATTTATTCAAATAATTCCAATATAAATCCAAAATTATATTCTGAAATTAAAGAAATTATAAATTCAAATGAAAAAATTGAAGAAACAATGAAAAGAATTTATTTAAATGAAAATGAAAATGAAAAAGATTTTATTATTGAAAGAAAAGAAAAACAATATAAATTTCCAAAATTAATATTAATAATGAGAAGTGAATTATATCGAGGAATGTTTTTATCTGTAACTGAAGATAAATCAAATAAAGTTACAGATTATAGTGAATTAAGTAATAAATCATTTCAAATATTTGAATATTGGATTTATTCAAATCAAATTAAAGATGAAATTCAAATTACACAAGAAATAATTAATGAAATTCAAATTGGAATTGATTATTTTCAATTAAATCAAACAAATCCAAATTTATTTGATTTATTAATTAACAAATTTAATAATTAAAATTAAAATTAAAATTAAAATTAAAATTAAAATTTAAATTAAAATTAAAATTAAAATCAAAATTAAAATCAAAATTAAAATTAAAATTAAAAATTCCAAAATCATTTTTTTCATTTTTTTCTTTTCAAAAATGAATGAAATTATATTTTTCGGTTCAAATCAATCACCAAAATTAATAAAAAATGAGCCAAATATAATAAAAAAACCAATTCAATTTAAATTTGAAAATGAAAATGAAAATGAAAATGAAAATGAAAATGAAAAACAAATTAAACAAATTTCAACAAGTGATTTTTCAACAATTTTCCTTTTTAAAAATGGAAAAGCAATAGAATATTTAAGAGAAGATGATTCAAAACAAAATCCTTCAAAAATCCAAATTGAAGAAAATATTCAAAAAGTATCTTTTGGTTATCATAACGAAGCTATTTTAACAATAGAAGGAAATGTATTTGCCAAAGGAAAAGATATTAATCTAAAAAATCCAAATGAATTTATCAATATTTCATCATTAATTGAAGATACAAATGATAGAATAATTCAAGATATTGTTTCTGGATCTGTTTCATTTTACTTATTAACTTCAAATCAAAATGCTTATGGAATTGGTTTAAATACTTTTGGCCAACTTGGTTTTGATTCTGAAACACTTAAAAAAACAGAAAAACCAATTTTAATGATGAAAAATGTTTCTAAAATATTTTCAGGAAATTGTTCTAATTCTGTTTTTCTTTTAAATTCAAATCAAGAATTATTTGGATGCGGTGATAATAATTATGCTCAAATTGGATTAGGAGAATCAAAAAAAGAAACAAAAATCCAAAAATTAACCAAAATCCAAAATATTCCAAAAGGTAAAATAATTGATATTAAATCTGGTGTTTCTTTTTCAATAATGTTGATTGAAAATGAAAATGAAAATCAAAATCCAAAAAGAAAACTTTATTCATGTGGATATTCTTCATTTAATGGACTTGGCAAAGATGAAAATACTTATGAATTTACTGAAATCAAATCATCTTTATTTGAAAATGATGATAATATTATTGATTTTTCTGTTGGAAATGCTCATACTTTGATTTTAACAACAAAAGGGAAACTAATTGTATTTGGATATAATTCCTTAGGTCAATTAGGAACTGGAGATACAAATACTCAACGAATTCCAATTCAAATTGAACTTCCTAAATTAAGATTTAATGAAGATATTTCAAATTATCATGTTTATTGTGGAAATAATAAATCATTTCTTTATTATTCTCCTCCTTCTTTTTCCAATCTTGAAGAAGATTTGATAAAATTATTTAGAAGAAAAGAATTTTGTAATATTTCATTTAAAACCAAAAATGGAGAAATAATCAAAGCTCATAAATTAATATTGAAATATAGATTAAATCAAAATCAAAATCAAAATGAAAAATTTCAAGAAATTATTTCAAAAAAATCAATTAAAGAATCAAATCAAATATTTGAAATGATTTATTCAAACAGAATAATAAATCCAAAATTATATTTTGAAATTAAAGAAATTATAAATTCAAATGAAAAAATTGAAGAAACAATGAAAAGAATTTATTTAAATGAAAATGAAAATGAAAAAGATTTTATTATTGAAAGAAATGAAAAACAATATAAATTTCCTAAATTAATATTAATAATGAGAAGTGAATTATATCGAGGAATGTTTTTATCTGTAACTGAGGATAAATCTAATAAAGTTACAGATTATAGTGAATTAAGTAATAAATCATTTCAAATATTAGAATATTGGATTTATTCAAATCAAATTAAAGATGAAATTCAAATTACAAAAGAAATAATTGATGAAATTCAAATTGGAATTGATTATTTTCAATTAAATCAAACAAATCCAAATTTATTTGATTTATTAATTAACAAATTTAATAATTAAAATCAATAAAGAAAATTAAAATCAAATTTAAAAATCAAAATCAAAATTAAAATCAAAATTAAAATCAAAATTAAAATTAAAATTAAAAATTAAAATTAAAATTAAAATTAAAAATAAAATTAAAATTAAAATTAAAATTAAAATTAAAATTAAAATTAAAATTAAAATTAAAATTAAAATTAAAATTAAAAATTAAAATTAAAATCATAATTAAAAATAAAATCAAAATCAAAATTAAAATCAAAAATTGAAATTAAAATCAAAATTAAAATCAAAATTAAAATCAAAATTAAAATTATAATTAAAATCAAAAATAAAATTAAAATTAAAATTAAAATTAAAATTAAAATCAAAATTAAAATTAAAATTAAAATTAAAATTAAAATCAAAATCAAAATCAAAATTAAAATCAAAATTAAAATCAAAAATTAAAATTAAAATTAAAAAAAAGAAAAAAAGGAAAATTAAATTTCATTTTTCATTTTTCATTTTTTTTATCTCATTTAATTCATTTTTGTTTTGTTTTGTTTTGTTTTTTTTACAAATGGAACCAGAAATTTGTCCACAATGCTTTGAAAATTATTCAAAATTAAAAAAACCGATGATCATTTGCCAAGAAGGACATACAATATGTGAATCATGTTTAAAAAAGAGTAACAGTTGTATTTTTTGCCGATCTTCTTTTGATGATTTTCGACCAATTCCAAACAGAGCATTATTATCATTAGTGGAAAAACTGAAAAACCAAACAAACCAAGAAATTATTCCAGCAATTCCGTTAAAAGAATTACAAATTGAACCCGAACCATTTTCTAATGGAGAAACATGCCAAATATTCAAAGCAAAATGGAAATCAAAAGATGTTGTTATTAAGAGACTTAATATTTTAAACAATGAAAAAGCAAAAAAAGAATTTCATAATGAAATCAAGTTGGCAATGAAATTGGATCATCCATCTATTGTGAGAATTTATGGAATAGTTGAAATGGATAGTATGCTTGGAATTGTGATGGATTATGCTGGAGAAGGTGATTTAAAAAAGAGAATGCACAATTTAACATTTGATGAACAAATAAAGTTCTCACTTGATATTATTGAAGGAATAAAATTTCTACATTCTAATGCTATTATTCATCGAGATTTAAAACCTGAAAATATCTTGATTTCTGGTAATAAACCAAAAATTTCAGATTTTGGAGTTTCAAGAGTTAGAGAACATACAATGAAAGTTACTAAAACTACTAATTCATTTCGTTATTCTGCTCCTGAACTATTTAATGAAGGAAATGAATATGATACTTCATGTGATATTTATAGTTTAGCAATGATTTTATATTCTATTTTTGCTAAAAAAGAACCATTTGATGATCTTAATTTTATTCAAGTTACTATGACTGTTATGAATGGAAATAGACCCGAATTCCCAAATAATTTCCCAAAAGAATTATCAGAATTAATTAAAAAAGGATGGAATTTTAATCCAAAAGAAAATGTTCTTTAGATCAATTTATTGAATGTTTGAAAAAATTAAAACCTTCAGGTAAATAAATTTATAAAATTAAAAATTTGAATCAAAATTAATAATTAAAATTAAATTTAAAATTAAAATTTAAATTAAAATTAAAATTAAAATTAAAATCAAAATTAAAATCAAAATTAAAATTTAAATTAAAATTTAAATTAAAATCAAAATTTAAATTCAAAATAAAATTAAAATTAAATTTAAAATTTAGAATTAAAATCAAAATTAAAATTAAAATCAAAATCAAAATTAAAAATTAAAAAAATAAAAATTAAAATTAAAATCAAAATTAAAAAATTTAAAATTAAAATCAAAATTAAAATTAAAATTTAAAATTAAAATTAAAATTAAAATTAAAATTAAAATCAAAATTAAAATTAAAATCAAAATTAAAATCAAAATTAAAATCAAAATTTAAAATTAAAATTAAAATTAAAATTAAAATTAAAATCAAAATTAAAATTAAAAATTAGGAATAAATGAACAAATTAAACCAATTCCGTTAAAAGAATTACAAATTGAATCAAAACCATTTTTTATTGGAGAAACATGCCAAATATTCAAAGCAAAATGGAAATCAAAAGATGTTGTTATTAAGAAATTTAATATTTTAAATGATGAAAAAGCAAAAAAAGAATTTCATAATGAAATCAAGTTGGCAACAAAATTAAATCATCCATCTATTGTGAGAATTTATGGAATAGTTGAAATGGATAGTATGCTTGGAATTGTGATGGATTATGCTTTAGAAGGTGATTTAAAAAAGAGAATGCACAATTTAACATTTGATGAACAAATAAAGATTCTCACTTGATATTATTGAAGGAATAAAATTTCTACATTCTAAATCTATTATTCATCGAGATTTAAAACCTGAAAATATCTTGATTTTTAGTAATAAACCAAAAATTTCAGATTTTGGAGTTTCAAGAGTTAAAGAACATACAATGAAAGTTACTAAAAGTACTGATTCATTTCGTTATTCTGCTCCTGAACTATTTAATGAAGGAAATGAATATGATGCTTCATGTGATATTTATAGTTTAGCAATGATTTTATATTCTATTTTTGCTAAAAAAGAACCATTTGATAATCTTAATTTTATTCAAGTTACTATGACTGTTATGAATGGAAATAGACCTGAATTCCCAAATAATTTCCCAAAAGAATTATCAGAATTAATTAAAAAAGGATGGAATTTTAATCCAAAAGAAAGATGTTCTTTAGATCAATTTACTCAATGTTTGAAAAAATTAAAACCTTCAGGTAAATAAATTTATAAAATTAAAAATTTAAATTTAAAAATCAAAATTAAAATTAAAATTAAAATTAAAATCAAAATTAAAATCAAAATTAAAATCAAAATTAAAATTAAAATTAAAATTTAAAATCAAAATTAAAATTTAAAATTAAAATTAAAATCAAAATTAAAATTAAAATTAAAATTAAAAATCAAAATTTAAAAATCAAAATTTAAAATTAAAAATTAAAATTTAGGAATAAATGAACAAATTAAACCAATTCCGTTAAAAGAATTACAAATTGAATCAAAACCATTTTCTATTGGAGAAACATGCCAAATATTCAAAGCAAAATGGAAATCAAAAGATGTTGTTATTAAGAGATTTAATATTTTAAATGATGAAAAAGCAAAAAAAGAATTTCATAATGAAATTAACTTTGCAACAAAATTAAATCATCCATCTATTGTGAGAATTTATGGAATAGTTGAAATAGATAGTATGCTTGGAATTGTGATGGATTATGCTGGAGAAGGTGATTTAAAAAACAAGATTATAAATTTAACATTTGATGAACAAATAAAGATTCTCACTTGATATTATTGAAGGAATAAAATTTCTACATTCTAAATCTATTATTCATCGAGATTTAAAACCTGAAAATATCTTGATTTCTGGTAATAAACCAAAAATTTCAGATTTTGGAGTTTCAAGAGTTAAAGAACATACAATGAAAGTTACTAAAAGTACTGATTCATTTCGTTATTCTGCTCCTGAACTATTTAATGAAGGAAATGAATATGATGCTTCATGTGATATTTATAGTTTAGCAATGATTTTATATTCTATTTTTGCTAAAAAAGAACCATTTGATAATCTTAATTTTATTCAAGTTACTATGACTGTTATGAATGGAAATAGACCTGAATTCCCAAATAATTTCCCAAAAGAATTATCAGAATTAATTAAAAAAGGATGGGATTTTAATCCAAAAGAAAGATGTTCTTTAGATCAATTTACTCAATGTTTGAAAAAATTAAAACCTTCAGGTAAATAAATTTATAAAATTAAAAATTTAAATTAAAAATTAAAATTAAAATTAAAATTAAAATTAAAATCAAAATTAAAATTAAAATCAAAATCAAAATTAAAATCAAAATTAAAATTAAAAATTAAAATTAAAATCAAAATTAAAATCAAAATTAAAATTAAAATTAAAATTAAAATCAAAATTTAAAATCAAAATTAAAATTAAAATTAAAATTAAAATTAAAATTAAAATTAAAATTAAAATTAAAATTAAAATTAAAATTAAAATCAAAATCAAAATTAAAATTAAAATTAAAAATCAAAATCAAATTTAAAATCAAAATTAAAATTAAAATTAAAAATTAAAATTAAAATTAAAATTAAAATTAAAATTAAAATTTAAATTTAAAATCAAAATTTAAAATTAAAATTAAAATTCAAATCAAAATCAAAATTAAAATTAAAATTAAAATTAAAATTAAAATTAAAATTAAATTTAAAATTAAAATTAAAATTAAAATTAAAATCAAAATTAAAATTAAAAATTAGGAATAAATGAACAAATTAAACCAATTCCGTTAAAAGAATTACAAATTGAATCAAAACCATTTTCTATTGGAGAAACATGTCAAATATTCAAAGCAAAATGGAAATCAAAAGATGTTGTTATTAAGAAATTTAATATTTTAAATGATGAAAAAGCAAAAAAAGAATTTCATAATGAAATTAACTTTGCAACAAAATTAAATCATCCATCTATTGTGAGAATTTATGGAATAGTTGAAATGGATAGTATGCTTGGAATTGTGATGGATTATGCTTTAGAAGGTGATTTAAAAAACAAGATTATAAATTTAACATTTGATGAACAAATAAGATTCTCACTTGATATTATTGAAGGAATAAAATTTCTACATTCTAAATCTATTATTCATCGAGATTTAAAACCTGAAAATATCTTGATTTTTAGTAATAAACCAAAAATTTCAGATTTTGGAGTTTCAAGAGTTAAAGAACATACAATGAAAGTCACTAAAACTACTGGTTCATTTCGTTATTCTGCTCCTGAACTATTTAATGAAGGAAATGAATATGATGCTTCATGTGATATTTATAGTTTAGCAATGATTTTATATTCTATTTTTGCTAAAAAAGAACCATTTGATAATCTTAATTTTATTCAAGTTACTATGACTGTTATGAATGGAAATAGACCAGAATTTACAAATAATTTCCCAAAAGAATTATCAGAATTAATTAAAAAAGGATGGGATTTTAATCCAAAAGAAAGATGTTCTTTAGACCAATTTACTCAATGTTTGAAAAAATTAAAACCTTCAGGTAAATAAATTTATAAAATTTAAATTTATAAATTTAAAATTTAAATTAAATTTAAAATTAAAATTTAGATCCAAGGAAACCACATTCACCAAATCGAACCATAAGTCCAAATAAGACTAATCAATCAAATCAATTACAATCACCAAATCAAAAACCTGTTATGAATCAATTCCATTCACCAAATCGAACCATAAGCCCAAATAAGACTAATCAATCAAATCAATTCCATTCACCAAATCGAACCATAAGTCCAAATAAGACTAATCAATCAAATCAATTCCAATCATCAAATCAAAAACCTGTTATGAATCAATTCCATTCACCAAATCGAACCATAAGCCCAAATAAGACTAATCAATCAAATCAATTCCATTCACCAAATCAAAAACCTGTTATGAATCAATTCCAATTAAATAATCAATCGACAGGTAATTCTCATTCACAAAATCAAATAATAATAAATAATAAATAATAATAAATAATAATAAATAATAATAAATAATAAATAATAATAATAAATAATAAATAATAAATAATAATAAATAATAAATAATCAAGAAAATCAAGAAACAACCAACAAACCTAAAAGCCTCTCAAGAACCCAAAAACAAAGCAACCTCAATAGAGTCAAATCCCCCAAAAATAACATAGAAAATAAAATTCCTTCCCCAAAACCAGATTCTAATTCAATCATATCCGATATTCTACCCAAAAAATTAGAAAACTTGAAAAAAGATTTTGATGCTTCCGAAATGGTAATTTAATTATTTTTAACAATTCTAAAACAAAATAATATTAACCATATTATCTTTCCTTCTTTTTTTTTTGATTTGATTTCCCAAAAAACAAAACAGCATAATGTATTTATTTTTGATTTTAAAAAAAAAATCTTTCTTTCCAAATGATTTTTTTATATTGATTTTTTCATTCTAATGATCAAAAACAAAATTAGAAATCAACAACATTTCATTTTTTTGCAACACAACCTTCACTTGATATTGATATACTTCAATATTTTATTGAATCAGGAGCTGATTTAAATCAAAAAGATGTATTTTTTTTGCTTAAATAATCATAATCATATTTATATTAATATTTCCCAAAATTGAATGAATTATTTTTCAAAAAAATAAATAGCAAGTAAAAACCAAAAAAACAAAAAACCAAACAAATTTATATTCTGATTTTTTATTTATTAAAAATAGTCTGTAAATTTTATCAAAATAAAATTTATCAAAATAATTTTTATCAAAATAAATTAGCACGTAATAAATTAATTAATTAATTTTTTGTTGAAAAAAAAAGTAAAAATAAAAAATAAAATAAAATATATTATTTAAAGTGGTCACCAGTTCATTATTTTTGCAGAAACCTCAATATTACTTACTCACATATTGAATTACTTGCTAAGAATAATTCCAATTTCAATTTAAATGGAGTATATTTTGATCTAATATTTTAAACAAAAGAAGAAAATGATTAAATTAGTTTTTTTTTTTTGAAAAAAAAAATAATAGAAAGTAAAAACTAAACAATAAATCTTTTTTTTGTTTTAATTTCCATTATTAAAAATTCTTTAAATTAGTATGTAATTTTTATAAAAGAGAAATAAAATTATTTGGAATTCTAAATAATAATTTTTAATTTAAATGATATTTAGCTTGTAAATAACAAGAATATTTATCAAACCATTATAGAAAATTAACTTATTTTTAATATAGTATGTAATTATTATTCTTTTTGAGAAAATATTTTTTTTTCCAACAAATTCATTTAAAAAAAAAACTTCCTTTTTGATTACACTTTTTTTTTTCGAATTTCTTTAGTCAGTAAAATAGAAATTTTTTCATATCAATCTTAATTATTTATTATTTTTTTTTTTTTGGAAATTTAATTTCATTCAAATAGAATGTAAAAAATAAATTCAGAAAATATTTATTAAACTTTCATCTTTCCTTTATAAATAATTACATAAAATAGGATGTAAGAAAAATAAAAATAAAAAGAAACAATTTTTTTCATTAATTGAAAGTAAAAAAAATATCCTTTTATATTTCATTTCCAAAATAGTATGTAATACATTTTTTTTTCAAAAATAAAAAGAAATTTCCCTCTTTTTGATCTTAAAAAATGTTTTTATTCTCTCAAAATTTAAAATTTCATAGTTTGTAATCCAAAAAAAAAAGAAACAATTAAAATCATTTCTTTATTAAATTTTTTTAAAAAATAAAAATAATAAAAAGTGGACACCACTTCATGATTTATGCAGAAATAAATCAATTACAAAGGAAATAGTTGAATTAATCTTGGAAAAAACAAAAGCAAATTTTCATATTCAAATGGTAAATTTTCAAAAATAAATCAAATAAATCCAATTTAATAATTCTTTCTCATTTCTTTAGAAAGTAAAATTTTTTTTTTTTTTCATTTCAAATTAAATTTAATTTAAAATTTATTAATAAATAGCATGTAAAGAATTGATCAATAAATTTTTATACATTTTTTTTTGAAATGATTTTTTATTCATAAAATTTGATGAAATAGACTGTAAATTGAAAAAAATTTTTTAAAAATCAACTTTTTATTTTGGAAATTGAAAATAATTTATAATCCAAAATAGTGGGTAAATTTTTTTTAAATTTAAATTTATTGATTTTTTATTGATTATTTTTTTTTTATTGATTAGTTTTCTCCTCTTCATGAATTATGCGGCAATATTTCTATTACAACAGATATTCTCAAACTTTTGATTGAAAAAGGACTTAATTTTAATTTAAAAATGGTATAAATTTTTCTTTTTTATTTTATATAAAATTTAAAATTTATTTAATTTTCTCAATAAATAGACCGTAAATATAAAAAATAAATTAAATCTTTATTTTCTTTCCTTTTTCCTTTTTCCTTTTTCTTTTTAAATTTAAAAAAAATTTTTTAATAGGAAGTAAATTAATTTTTCCAAAAAAAGGAAATATTCAATAATAACTCAAACAAAAACAAAACTGTTTTTTTTTCTGTTTTCTATAATTGTAGAAGGATGTAAATTTATCAAGTTTAATTTTTATTATTGTTATTTATAAAAATATTTATTAAAATTCAAACATTTAGAAAGTGAAAAATTTTTATTTTTATTTTTATTTTTATTTTTATTTTTATTTTTATTATTATTTTTTTTTGGAATAAATGAAATAGAGAGTAAATTCCCAAAAGACATTTTTCTTTTTAATTTTAATTTTAATTTTAATTTAAATTTTTTTTACATTAAATTAGGAAGTAAATTTAAATGAATTAAAATTTCATAAATTGATTTTTCTTTTTAATAATTTTCTTTTTCTCTTTTAAATTAGGGAGTAATTTAAAAATAAAAATATAGAAAATCAATCAAAAAAAAATAATTATTATTTTTATATTATTTTTATATTATTTTTATATTATTTTTAGTTAACACCATTACATTTTCTTTGTAACAATCGTTCAGTTAACGAAGATATGATAAAATTACTGAAGGAAACTAATGCTAATTTTTATTCGAAAACTCAAGGAATGTGGAGAATTGGAAGAACTATAGTTTCATCAAAGACACCAAAAGATTTATTAAAAGAAAACCTCAAAAAATTGGTTTAACAAAATTCTTTTTCAATTTTTCAATTCAATTTTCAATTCAATTCAATTTTTTTTCAATTCTTTTAAGAATAAAGAATTCAAAATCAAAATCAAAATCAAAATCAAAATTTTGTTTGAAATTTGTTGTTTTATTCTTAAATCGAAGTAAAATTGATTTGAAAAAAAAAAGTGGAATTGATTTAAAAAGAAAAAAGTGGAATTTTTAAATCAATTTCTTCAAAGAATCCTTCAATAAATCAATTGGTTTTGTTCCTCTTGAATAACTTTTATCCTCAATATACCAATCATCTCCAATCTTCAAATTAAAATCAGCTTTTGTTGTTTTAATTAAATTGATAATTTCTTCTGTAATTGATGGATTTTGACAAAGAACAAATAATGGACTTGGCTAAAAATATTTGTAATTTTTGTTTTTGATTAATTTAAAATTCAATTTAAAATTAAATTTAAAATTAAATTTACTCCCTTTTGAAGAATGAAAATTAGTTTTTAATTTTTAATTTTTCAATTTTAATTTTTAATTTACTCTCTAATTAATTTAATTAATCACAATAAAAATAATTTAAATTTTATTTCCTAAAAAGAAAATTTACAATCTATTCCAATAATTAATAAAATCAAAATTGAAAATAAAATAAAATGATATTTACCCACTATTTTATTCCAAAAAATTAAAAAATTAAAAATTAAAAGTTAAAAAATTAATAATAATTTACTTCCTATTCAAATTTTAACAAAAGAAAAAAAAAACTTAAATCATTCATTTTATTTAATCATAATCTAAATTATTTACAGACTTTTGTTTCAATAATCCAAAAAATATTTTATTATTTAATCTATCAATAATTTTCCCTTTTTAATTTATTTACATCCTAAATAATATTATTCAATATTCAATATCCAAACTTTATTCTTTTATAAAAAAAAAATTTTACAACCTTATTGTTGTTATTTAAAATTAATTATTTATTCCACTTTTTCATTTTGAAAAAAAAAATCATTTATTTATTTACAAGTTGTAAATTGAAATCAATTCCTTTTTGAATCAAAATTTTAATCATATCTGCTGTGATTGATGTGTTTCCACATAAATTATGAAAAGGACTTGCCTAAAAATTCAAAATTCAGAAAATAAAACTTAGAAAAATGTTAATTTCAAATAATTTCTATCATTTACAAACTAATTTTATTCAATTATGTTTTTTTTTTTTTTGATTTAAGATTAATTGATTTCTTTTCTATTTTTGTTTAATATTTTTTACTCTCTATTGATTAAAATAATTTTTTTTCATTTAATATTCATGTTTTTTTTTAGATAATAAGGTAAATTTACTGGCTGTTTAATTTTAATTTAGAATTGATTTTAAAAGTAAAACAAAATAAAATTCATTATTTTTCAAATTTACACTCTTTAAATTAAATAATTTGTTTAATAAGCCATTTCATAATTTATTTCTAATTTAATTATTTACAGCCTTTTTTTTTCATATTTTAGATTTGATTCGACTTTATTCTCAATTTATTCCAATTAAATAATATTTTACACTCTTTTATTTTTTTGTTAATAAATTGTTTTACTAAATTATTGAAAATAACCTAAAATTTACAAACTATTTCCAAATTATATTTTTTTTAAGTCTCAAATTTTGAAAATTTATTTATTAATTTACATCCTATTAATTTGCATGAAAGATGATTAAAAAAATTTTGATTTATTTTCTTTGGTTTCTGATTTAAGGATGGATTACTTTCTATTGATTTTGGAAATTAAGATGATTTTTGATTGAAATTGAATTAGAAAATTTCCTTCAAAAGAAAAAGTTTAACTATTTACATCCTTTCGATAAATAACAAGAAATTTTATAATTGAATTGATTCATAAAACAAATTTTGAAATTATTTACAGGCTATTTAAATAAATAAATAAATAAATAATAATAAATCCATTAGAATTTGAAAATAATAAATATTATTTAAATGATAATATAATTTTTACTTTCTAATAAATAATTGAAAATTTGATTTAATTGAATTTAAATTTGATTTAATTTATTTTATTCACCATCTATTCCATATCAATTTAGAAAAATTTTCAGAACAAAAATAACAAAAAATAAAATTATAATTTACTGACTATTAAAAAGAATAGAAAAGAAATTTGATTTGTAAAAATTTAATCTCAAAAATATATATTATGGATTTATATTTAAAGTACAGATTGAATATGAAAATCAGCCCCATTATTTACTAATAATTGAATCATTTCTACTGTAATTGATTTGTTTTTACATAATTCATGTAATGGTGTCCACTTTTTTTTTTTTAAGAAAAAGGAATTAATTTCATTGAAAAATTAAAAATTTTTATTTCTTTACATCCTTTTTTTTTTTGGAGTAATTTATTTTATTATTATAAAAAAATTAACAATTAATAATTTGTGGAAATAATTAAAGGAAATCTTTTTTACAAACTTTGTTTTTTTTCAAATGATCATTTTCTTTATTAAATTTCTTGCAAAAAAATTAAAAAAAAAGAAATGTTTTTTTACAGTCTAATTTTTTGTTTGTTAAATCTTTTATCCATAAATTTAAATTAATTCAAAATGTTTTTACATCCTGATTTTTAAATAATAATAAAAAAAAATTTTAAAAAGGAATATGAATGAAAAAAAAATATATTAAATTTGGAAAAGAAATGAAAATTTTACAAACTATTTTGATTTGAAAAAAAATAGATTTAGGATTGTTACTTTTAATATAAAATTTATTATTCTATAATATAATATTGTTTTCTTTTCTATATTTTACATACTATTTTTTTCAAAGAAAATATTATTTTTAATCACTTTATTTTTTGGAAAGGAAATTAACAATTTTTTACTTTCTAAATTTGGTTTTTTTTTTGAGAATTTTGAAAAAATAAAATGTTTTGAGAAATTTTTTCAAATTTTTTTACTTTCTAAAATTGTTTAAAATGATCATTTCCAAAAATAATTCCAATAATGAATGTAAAAAAAAAATGATGTATTATTCTTTGATATTTTACTTGCTAGATGTTTTTAAATATATAAATATATATATATATATATAATTTTTCCCAAAACAAGATCAAAACTTTATTTTCACAAAGAAAATTTACAACCTAATTTATTAATTTATTTAAATACTAATTAAAAAAAAAATGGATAATCATTTTATTTATTAGAGAAATTATTACTCTCTATTATTAAAAATATTGAGAAAAGAAAATGAATAAATTAATCAATTTGAAATCAATTAAAAAAATATTTACTCCACTTAAATTAAAATTTGCTCCTTTCTTAACCAAAAAATCAATAATTTCAAATGTGATTGATTCATTTTGGCATAAGTAATGAACTGGAGACCACTTTTTTTTTGAATAGAACAACAATTTCCAATTTCAAATATTAAACCTCATTTAGTAATAATAAAAATAAAAATAAAAATAAAAATATTTACATCCTAAACAAGAGTTTTTCATAAATTTTGAAAATGATTAAAATTGGGAAATTATTTTTTTACACCCTATTTAATATTTTTAAGCAAAATCAAGTTGATTAAATTTTAAAAAGTTGTTTTAATTTTTTCATTTTTTACATCCTATTTATTTTATTAATGAAAATAAATATTTAATAAGATTTTGGATTTTGAAATAGATTTAATCAAAGCAATACATCTTGCTGATTTAAAACCTGACTATCTTCTGATAAATTCTTTAGAAGACCAAAATTAATAGGTTGTTTAGTTGCTAAAAAATGTATCAAAGATCCTTTCTATTTAAATATTAAAATATTAAATATGAAAATTTGGAATTTGTAAAAAAATAAAAAACAAACATCTTCTTCTAAATTGTTGAGAAAATGAATTAAATAAAAAAGAAGTAAAAGTAGAAAAAAAATGATATAAATTTGGGAAGATGAATAAATTGTTGATTCTTTTTTTTTTTTTTTGGTTTGAATTTTTGGAAAATGAAATACGGTTTGAGATGTTTCATATTCTTTTTTCAAACTTTCTAGTTCTTTTTTTTCCTCTTAATTTTTTTTTCAAAATTTAAATTTGAATTAAAATGGTTTTTGAATTAAAATGATTTTACTTGAATTATCAATGGAAATATTAGATAATGTTTTAGATGCAGAATTTATAAGAATTTGATCATCAGGAAATTTTGAAATCACTTTTTGGATCAATTCAACTCCATTCAAATTTTTGATTTCAATTTTGTTTTCTAATTGATTAAAAATAATTTTATTTTATTTTTGTTTTATTTGATTTTTGTTTTGGATTTCATTGATTTGATTAATTTTTTTGTACGTTCATCTAAAGAAAGAACACTTAAAAGAGAACAAGCTTGTCTTTGAATTTCTTTATTATCAGGAAAATTAATCATTGATTTCAATATTAAATCAATTCCTTTTAAAGTTTGGTTTTCTTTTTGATTTTCTAATTTGATTTAAATTAATTCAAATTAAAAAAAGAAAAACAAAAAACATTTTCTCTTTACCGTTTTCAGTTATAATAAGTTTTTGTAAAAGAAAAAGAGAATTTTCAATGATATCTTCAATTTTAGAAAATAAATCCAAAAATAAAACTAAAGTTTCAATAACAAATTCATCTTTGCTTTTTGGATCAAGTTCTTTTTAAATTTATTATTTTTATTTTTGTTAAAAAAAGAAAAAAAAAATGAATTTTGTTTTTTAAAAATGAAATTTGATTTACTTTGTTTTTCTGTTTCATTTTCTTTCCTAAAATTAATTAATATTTTTGCTATTTTTGAAGTATCTTTATTGTCTAGTTGAAAATTTTGTCTTTTTGTTTTTAATTAAATTAAGAAAATAAATGATAAAAAATAAATAAGATTTAAGAATTTTCTTTTAATTTATAATTTTATAAATGAATTTTAATTTTAATTTTATAAATGAATTTTAATTTTAATTTTAATTTTAATTTTACTGGTTATCTTGATTCATTTTTTTTTTTTAAAAGAAGAAAAATGAAATCATTTTTTTTTCATTTTTTTCTTTTCTTTTCTTAATTTTTTTTTGTTTTTTTGAATTAAATGAATAATAATAATTTAAATTTAAAACACAAATGAAAATGAAAATAATAATTTAAAAACCCAAAAAAATTCTATTCCAAATATTCTTCATATCCCTTCAATTTCCAATTATTCAAATCAATATTCATCACAACTACAAAATTCACTATTAGATTCATTTTCACCAATTTTTAATCAAGAAAGAAATTTTGAATTTAAATTTCCTTATTCAGTTGAAAACAATAATAATTTTTCAAATAACCCACAAAGAGGAAAATTAACTTATCAAATACCATTTCAAAACCAAGAAAATCAAAATCAAAATCAAATTCAAAACCAAAACCAAAATCAAAATCAAAATCAAAATCAAAATCAAAATCAAAATCAAAATCAAAATCAAAATCAAAATCAAAATCAAAATCAAAATCAAAATCAAAATCAAAATCAAAATAAAAATCAAAATCAAAATCAAAATATAATTCAAAATCAAAATCAAAATCAAAATCAAAATCAAAATCAAAATCAAAATCAAAATCAAAATCAAAATCAAAATCAAAATCAAAATCAAAATCAAAATCAAAATCAAAATCAAAATATAATTCAAAATCAAAATAAAAATCAAAATCAAAATCAAGGATATTTTTCATCACAACCTTTTACACTTATTCCAAATAATCAAAATGAAAATAATCAAAATAATCAATTATATTTAACTAAAAATGATTTTGAAATTCCAGAAGAAATTAATTATATTCAAGAAAAAGATGAAAATATGAATTTAAATCCTGAAATTGATTTGGAAAATTTTAACGAACAAGAAAAAAATGAGGATCAAGAAGATCCACTTCAAAATGAGGAATTTTATGAACAAAATTCAGATTTTTTTGATGATCCCAAATTAAATCAACTGATTTTTGGATCACTAGAAAATCCTTTATTTGATTCATCTACATCAAGAAATTTAAAACGAAAATCAAATGAAAATTTATCTCCTGATGAAAAAACACCAGGAAAAAGATTAAAAAAGCTTATCAATACTCGAATTGGAAGTAATAAATTAACAGGCTATCAATATACTCAGATTGTACTGGAAAATATTAATCGTCCTTCAACAAGGGCTGAAATTACAGAAAAGGCTAAAGAATTGTTTCCTGATTTATGGAAATGTTATGAAGAAATTTTTGGAACAAAACAAGGTCATATAATTTTTGGTAGTTTTCTTTTAAGACATAATCATTCTTCAATTACATTCCATCCAAAACAACGAGTTTATAGTTTAACTAAATGGTATTCTAAAATAGAAGATTTAGATTTTTATAGTGATTTCAATGAAAATGAAAATCTAAATATTCAAAATGAAAATGAAAATCTAAATATTCAAAATGAAAATCAAAATGAAAATGAAAATCAAAATGAAAATGAAATTCAAAATGAAATTCAAAATTTAAATCAAATTCAACTTCAAAATATTCAAAATGAAAATCAAAATCAAATTCAAAATGAAAATGAAAATGAAAATGAAGTTAATGAAGAATATAGAATTCAAGCAGAAAAAGAAGCAAAAAAAGAACGACTCAAAAAAGAAAAAATGAAAAAAGCAGCAGAAAAATGGATTGAATCACAAGATTTATCTGAAGTAAAAGGAGGACCATCTAAAATAACACAAATATTAACAAAAAAGCTACCTAATAGGAAAAAAGGATGGGAATATGCAAGTGAAGCATTAAAAGAATTAGGAAAACCATCAACACGATCAGAAATACTACAAAAAGCAAAAGAAAAAAACAATAAATTATGGGAATGCTATGTAGAAGCATACGGAGAAAAAAAGGCACATCATCCATTTGGAAGTTTTCTTCTGCATAGCAAGAGATCATCAGTGGTTCGTTATGATAAACATTATCATCTTTATTATCTTCAAGAATGGGAGATCAATAATTTAGAAGAATATTTTCAACAGCAAAATAACAACAAAACTTACAAGCAAAAACTGCAAGAATTACTCGTGAAAAATTGCCCGAATAGACAGCCAGGATGGTTCTATGTTGTGGAAACATTGAAATATATTGGGCGCCCAGCAACAAGAAAAGAAGTGATTGGTTTTGCTAGAAAAATTCATCCTGAAATTTATTCTTGTTATGCAAATGTTTATCATCCAAACGGAAGACATAGCGCTTTTGCACAGTTTGGAAGGTTTTTGATATCCAAAAACTCGATTGGGAAAAAGTTCCTTTTTGATCCAAATTCGAAACTTTTATATTTAAAAAATACTGAAAATCAATCAGTCGATTCTTCAAATGAAAATTCAGCAGATCTTTATTATGATCAGCAAAGGGGATTTATTGACTCCATCGTGGATGACCAACCAACAATGAATTACCAAGAGAATTACCAGCTTCATGGAGAAAGCCCCTTTGATAGTAATCTAATTGAAACTAATGATCCAATTTTGCCGGATTCTCTTTTAAATCCAAATCAACATGATTTAATAGAAGATAGTGAGAATGAGAATTTTGGGAATGAAATATATTCAGATGGCCAATCAGATTTTCATTTGTTTCAAACTCCTGTGATTTCTCATATTCCATTAAGAAGTGATCTTATTGACCAAAATTCTCTTCCAAAACAAAAATTAGAATCAGATTTTCAATTTGAAAAAAATGATTTAAAAAATGATTTAAAAAATGATTCAAAAGATGAAAAAAAAATTAATGAAGATGATTCCATTTTAGAAAATGAAATGAATCTAAATCAAACTCCTTTTGATTTTTTTCAAAATTAGTTTTAATTTTCTTTTGAAATTTCTTTTTTTTTTTCTTTTTTTTTGTAAGAATTTAATAAAAAAAAATTTTTTTTGAATTTAATTTTTTTCATTTTTCTCTTTCTAAAATGAATTATTTTTATATTATAATATTTTCTTTACTATTCATTTCTACTATTTGTTCTGTTAGTTTAGAAGTAAAAAATTAAAAAATAAAAATTTAAAATTAAAAATAAAAATTAAAAAATTAAAATAAAATTAAAATTAAAAATTAAAAAATTTAATTTATAAACTTTCAGCAATTTGATGATACTGATGATTTTTCTGATGCTCCTATTGATGATACTGATAATTTTTCAGATACAGATTTGACAGATTTTGAAGATTTAAGTTCAAATGAAAAACAAACAAAAAAAAAAACTCCAAAAAAAGAAGAGAAAAAATATATAAACGTTAAACCAAAATTTGGACCTTTTGATTTTTCAATGATTGTATTATTAGTGCTTTATGCTGGTTTTTGCTATATTGGAATTGAAAAAAATAAGCAAATAACTCTTAAATTTGGAGAAGTTTTTTATCCTTTATTAACACGTCAATTTGCTCAAATTGGACCTGATGAAACAACTGGTTTTGTTAAGAATGGTTACCATGAGTTCCAGCTTTATTGTACGGGAAGAATAAATATCCATTCTGCTCTTTTTACATTTCAAGTAATATTTTCATTTATTCGATTTATTTTAAATATTTTTTTGAGATTGTTTCAATTAAAATTAATTCGAAAAATTTTTTTATATTTAAAATTAGCTTCAAAAACGTCAAGATATTATTTTCTTTTTAGTCGATAATTTTTTACTTGATACTAAAGATACTATTACTATTGATTTTGCAATCAAAAATTTAGATCCTATTGTTTTTGCAATTTCTAAAAAAACCGAAATGTCAAAAATGAGAAGAAATTGTTCTGATCTTGTTTGTGATTTAACTAACTTTATTTTTATTAAAAAATTTACTTAAAAAAAATATATATAAAATAATAAACAATAAAATATAGACAACTTATACAGATCTTTATTCAGATCCTCCTGCTAATTTTGCGATATCAACTCCTTTTTCTGGAATTGTTGATAAAATTATTACTCCAAAAATTCTTGAATTCTTAAATAAAAATAAAGAATTTTTTGTTTCTATTCATATTTCAGATCGAAACATTTTTAACAAATTGTAAAACATTAAAACTAAATTATAAAATAAATTTAGAAATGAATTTAAAAATTTAGAAATAACTCTAGAAATTTAGAAATGAATTTAAAAATTTAGAAATGAATTTAGAAATAAATTATAAAAATAAATTTAGAAATAAATTTAAAAATGAATTTAAAAATTTAGAAATAACTCTAGAAATTTAGAAATAACTCTATAAATAAATTATAAAATAAATTTAGAAATAAATTTATAAATAAATTATAAAAATGAATTTAGAAATAAATTATAAATAAATTATAAATAAATTATAAATAAATTATAAAAATAAATTTAGAAATAAATTATAAAAATAAATTTAAAAATGAATTTAAAAATAAATTATAAAAATAAATTTAAAAATAAATTTACAAATAAATTTAAAAATAAATTTACAAATAAATTTAAAAATTTACAAATAAATTTAAAAATAAATTTACAAATAAATTTAAAAATAAATTTAAAAATAAATTTAAAAATAAATTTACAAATAAATTTACAAATAAATTTAAAATAAATTTAAAAATAAATTATAAAATAAATTTAGAAATATAAATTTAAAAATAAATTTAAAAATAAATTATAAAAATGAATTTAGAAATAAATTTAAAAATAAATTATAAAAATGAATTTAGAAATAAATTTAGAAATAAATTATAAAAATGAATTTAGAAATAAATTTAGAAATAAATTATAGAACTAAATTATAGAAAAATAAATTTAAAATAAATTTAGAAATGAATAAATTTAAAAATAAATTTAAAAATGAATTTAGAAATAAATTTAAAAATAAATTTAGAAATAAATTTAGAAATAAATTTAAAAATAAATTTAGAAATGAATTTAGAAATAAATTTAGAAATAAATTATAAAAATAAATTTAAAAATAAATTATAAAATGAATTTAGAAATAAATTTAAAAATAAATTTAGAAACAAATTTAGAAATAAATTTAAAAATAAATTTAGAAATAAATTTAAAAATAAATTTACAAATAAATTATAAAACAAATTTAGAAATAAATTTAAAAATAAATTTAGAAATAAATTTAAAAATAAATTTAGAAATAAATTTAGAAATAAATTTAAAAATGAATTTAAAAATTTAGAAATAACTCCATAAATAAATTATAAAATAAATTAAAAATAAATTTAAAAATAACTCGATAAATTTAGAAATAAATTTAAAACTAAATTTAAAAACGAATTTAAAAATAAATTTAAAAATAAATTTAGAAATGAATTTAAAAATAAATTTAAAAATAAATTTAGAAATAAAATTAAAAATAAATTTAAAAATAAATTTAGAAATAAAATTAAAAATAAATTTAAAAATAAATTATAAAATAAATTTAAAAATAAATTTAGAAATAAATTTAAAATAAATTTAAAAATAAATTTAAAATAAATTTTAAAAATAAATTTAAAAATAAATTTACAAATAAATTTAGAAATGAATTTACAAATAAATTTAAAAATAAATTATAAAATAAATTTAAAAATGAATTTAGAAATAAATTTAAAAAATGAATTTACAAATAAATTATAGAAATAAATTTACAAATAAATTTAAAAATAAATTTAGAAATAAATTTACAAATAAATTTAAAAATAAATTATAAAATAAATTTAAAAATGAATTTACAAATAAATTATAGAACAAATTTAGAACAAATTTAGAAACAAATTTAGAAATAAATTTAAAAATAAATTTAGAAATAAATTTAGAAATAAATTTACAAATAAATTTAAAAATAAATTTAGAAATAAATTTAGAAATGAATTTAGAAATAAATTTAGAAATAAATTTAAAAATGAATTTAGAAATAAATTATAAAATTAAAAATAAAATTAAAAATAAATTTAATAAAAAATTATAAAATAAATTATAAAAATTAGTCAAAAAAATGTCCGATTTATTTTCAATATTCCTCCAAAAAATGAAATGAATAAAATGGAAGAATTAATGGAATTTATGTTCATATTTATTGATACAATTTCTACCTTCAAATTAACTGTTTCTCAAGCACAAAAAGCAAAGAAAATTAGAGACTTAGAAAATAAAAAAATTAAAAAAATTGAACAAGAAGCACAAGAAGAAAAAATTTTGGAAGAAAAAGCTAAAAAGAGAATTGAAGAAGAAGAAAGAATAAGTAAAATGAGTGATGAAAAACAAAGAAAATATGCAGAAAAAGAAAGAAAAAAACAACTTAAAAAAAGAGGTCCAAAAATTAAAATTCTCAAATAAATTTTAAGAAAGAAAATTTAAAAATCAAAAATTAAAAAAATCCAAAAATATTTTTTTCATTTTTTTCTTTTCAAAAATGAATGAAATTATATTTTTTGGTTCAAATCAATATCCAATTCTTTTCAAAAATGAACCAGATGAAATAAAAAAACCAATTCAATTTAAATTTGAAAATGAAAATGAAAATGAAAATGAAAAACAAATTAAACAAATTTCATCAGGAAATTTTGGAACAATTCTCCTTTTTAAAAATGGAAAAGCAATAGAATATTTAAATCAAGAAGATTCAAAACAAAATCCTTCAAAAATCCAAATTGAAGAAAATATTCAAAAAGTAACTGTTGGTTATCGAAATGAAGCTATTTTAACAATAGAAGGAAATGTATTTGCCAAAGGAAAAGATATTAATCCAAATAATCCAAATGAATTTATCAATATTTCATCATTAATTGAAGATAAAAATGATAGAATAATTCAAGATGTTGTTTGTTCAAGATTTTCAATTTACTTATTAACTTCAAATCAAAATGCTTATGGAATTGGTTCTAATCATTGGGGTCAACTTGGTTTTGATACTGAAACACTTAAAGAAACAGAAAAACCAATTTTAATGATGAAAAATGTTTCTAAAATATTTTCAGGAAATTCTTCATATTCTGTTTTTCTTTTAAATTCAAATCAAGAATTATTTGGATGCGGAAATAATTATTATGGTCAACTTGGATTAGGAAAATCAAAAAGAAAAAAACTAAAAATCAAAAAATTAACTAAAATCCAAAATATTCCAAAAGGCAAAATAATTGATATTCAATGTGGAAGATATCATTCAATAATGCTGATTGAGAATGAAAATGAAAATCAAAACCCAAAAAGAAAACTTTATTCATGTGGAAGATATGAATATAATGGACTTGGCAAAAATGGAGATATTGATGAACTTACCGAAATCAAATCATCTTTATTTGAAAATGATAATAATATTCTTGATTTTTCTGTTGGATATCAACATACTTTGGTTTTAACTTCCAATACGAAACTAATAGTATTTGGAAATAATTATTATGGTCAATTAGGAACTGGAGATACAAATGATCAATCAATCCCAATTCAAATTGAACTTCCTGAATTAAGATTTAATGAAGATATTTCTAATTACCATATTTCTTGTGGATATGAAAAATCATTTATTTATTATTCTCCTTTTCTTTCTTCTTTTTCCAATCTTGAAGAAGATTTGATAAAATTATTTAGAAGAAAAGAATTTTGTGATATTTCATTTAAAACCGAAAATGGAGAAATAATTGAAGCTCATAAATTAATATTGAAATATAGATTAAATGAAAATCAAAATCAAAATTTGAAAAACTTCAAGAAATTATTTCAAAAAAATCAATTAAAGAATCAAATCAGATATTTGAAATGATTTATTCAAACAATTCCAAAATAAATCCAAAATTATATTCAGAAATTAAAGAAATTATAAATTCAAATGAAATGATTGAAGAAACAATAAAAAGAATTTATTTAAATGAAAATGAAAATGAAAAAGATTTTATTATTGAAAGAAAAGAAAAACAATATAAATTTCCTAAAATTAATATTAATAATGAGAAGTGAATTATATCGAGGAATGTTTTTATCTGTTACAGAAGATAAATCTAATAAAGTTACAGATTATAGTGAATTAAGTAATAAATCATTTCAAATATTTGAATATTGGATTTATTCAAATCAAATTAAAGATGAAATTCAAATTACACAAGAAATTATTGATGAAATTCAAATAGGAATTGATTATTTTCAATTAAATCAAACATATCCAAATTTATTTGATTTATTAATTAACAAATTTAATAATCAAAATTAAAATTAAAATTAAAATTAAAATTAAAATTAAAATTAAAATTAAAATTAAAATTAAAATTAAAATTAAAATTAAAATTAAAATTAAAATTAAAATCAAAATTAAAATTAAAAATCATTTTTCATTTTTCATTTTTTCATTTTTTTCTTTTCAAAATGAATGATATTTTTGTTTCTGGAAGAAATTCAAATCCAAAACTTATTAAAAATGAACCAGATTCAATAAAAAAACCAACTCAATTTAAATTTGAAAATGAAAATCAAAAACAAATTAAACAAATTTCATCAGGAAATTTTGGAACAATTTTCCTTTTTAAAAATGGAAAAGCAATAGAATACTTACAAGAAGAATATTCAAACCAAAATCCTTCAAAAATCCAAATTGAAAATATTCAAAAAGTAACTGTTGGTTTGCAAAACGAAGCTATTTTAACAATAGAAGGAAATGTATTTGCTAAAGGAACAGATATTTAATCCAAATAATCCAAAAGAATTTATCAATATTTCATCATTAATTGAAGATACAAATGATAGAATAATTAAAGATATTATTTGTGCAAGGGAATCAGTTTATTTATTAACTTCAAATCAAAATGCTTATGGAATTGGTTCAAATTCTTATAGTGAACTTGGTCTTGATTGTGGAAAACTTCGAAAAACAGAAAAACCAATTTTAATGATGAAAAATGTTTCTAAAATATTTTCAGGAAATAACACAAAATGCGTTATCCTTTTAAATTCAAATCAAGAATTATTTGGATCTGGAAACAATTCTGAAGGTCAACTTGGATTAGGAAAATTAAGAAGAGGAACACAAATCCAAAAATTAACCAAAATCCAAAATATTCCAAAAGGCAAAATAATTGATATTCAATTTGGATTTTTTCATTCAGTAATGTTGATTGAAGATGAAAATCAAAATCAAAATCCAAAAAGAAAACTTTATTCATGTGGTTATAATCCATTTAATGGACTTGGCAAAAATAATGATGTTTATGAATTTACTGAAATCAAATCATCTTTATTTGAAAATGATGATAATATTCTTGATTTTTCTGTTGGAAGTAATCATAATTTGATTTTAACAACAAAAGGGAAATTAATCGGATTTGGTGCTAATTCTTTTGGTAAATTAGGAACTGAAGATACAAAATCTCCACAAACTCCTATTCAAATTGAACTTCCTAAATTAAGATTTAATGAAGATATTTCTAATTATCATGTTTATTGTGGAGAAGAAAGTTCATTTATTTATTATTCTCCTTTTCTTTCTTCTTTTTCCAATCTTGAAGAAGATTTGATAAAATTATTTAAAAGAAAAGAATTTTGTGACATTTCATTTAAAACCGAAAATGGAGAAATAATCAAAGCTCATAAATTAATATTGAAATATAGATTAAATGAAAATGAAAATCAAAATGAATTTGAAAAACTTCAAGAAATTATTTCAAAAAAATCAATTAAAGAATCAAATCAAATATTTGAAATGATTTATTCAAACAGAATAATAAATCCAAAATTATATTCTGAAATTAAAGAAATTATAAATTCAAATGAAAAAATTGAAGAAACAATGAAAAGAATTTATTTAAATGAAAGTGAAAATGAAAATGAAAAAGATTTTATAATTGAAAGAAAAGAAAAACAATATAAATTTCCAAAATTAATATTAATAATGAGAAGTGAATTATATCGAGGAATGTTTTTATCTGTAACTGAAGATAAATCAAATAAAGTTACAGATTATAGTGAATTAAGTAATAAATCATTTCAAATATTTGAATATTGGATTTATTCAAATCAAATTAAAGATGAAATTCAAATTACACAAGAAATAATTGATGAAATTCAAATTGGAATTGATTATTTTCAATTAAATCAAACAAATCCAAATTTATTTGATTTATTAATTAACAAATTTAATAATCAAAATCAAAATTAAAATCTAAAATTAAAAATTAAAATTAAAATTAAAATTAAAATTAAAAATAAAATTAAAATTAAAATTTAAAATTAAAATTAAAATCAAAATTAAAATTAAAATTTAAAATTAAAATTAAAATTAAAATTAAAATTAAAATTAAAATCAAAATTAAAATTAAAATCAAAATTAAAATCAAAATTAAAATTAAAATCAAAATCAAAATTAAAATTAAAATTAAAATTAAAATTAAAATTAAAATTAAAATTAAAATTAAAATTAAAATTAAAAATTCCAAAATCATTTTTTCATTTTTTTCTTTTCAAAAATGAATGATTGTTTATTTTTTGGTCAAAATGACGATCCAATTCTTTTCAAAAATGAACGAAAAATAATAACAAAACCAATTCAATTTAAATTTGAAAATGAAAATGAAAATGAAAATGAAAATGAAATTAAACAAATTTCATCAGGAATATTTTCAACAATTTTCCTTTTTGAAAACGGAAAAGCAATAGAATATTTAAAAGATTCAAAACAAAATCCTTCAAAAATCCAAATTGAAGAAAATATTCAAAAAGTAACTGTTGGTTATCAAAACGAAGCTATTTTAACAAAAGAAGGAAATGTATTTGCCAAAGGAGAAGATATTTATCCAGAAAATCCAAATGAATTTATCAATATTTCATCATTAATTGAAGATACAAATGATAGAATAATTCGAAGATATTGTTTCTGGAGCTAGTTCAATTTACTTATTAACTTCAAATCAAAATGCTTATGGAATTGGTTCAAATGACACTGGTCAACTTGGTTTTTATTCTGAAACACTTAATGATACACAAAAACCAATTTTAATGATGAAAAATGTTTCTAAAATATTTTCAGGAGATACTTCAAGTTGTGTTTTTCTTTTAAATTCAATTCAAGAATTATTTGGATGCGGATTCAATTATCATGGTCAACTTGGATTAGGAGAATCAAGAAAAGAAACAAATATCCATAAATTAACCAAAATCCAAAATATTCCAAAAGGCAAAATAATTGATATTCAAACTAGTTATTATCAGTCAATAATGTTGATTGAAAATGAAAATCAAGATCAAAATCCAAAAAGAAAACTTTATTCATGTGGTTATTTTCCATATAATGGACTTGGCAAATATAGAAATACTTATGAATTTACTGAAATCAAATCATTTTTATTTGAAAATGATGATGATATTCTTGATTTTTCTGTTGGATATTATCACAATTTGATTTTAACATCCAATTCAAAATTGATAGGATTTGGTTCTAATTATTATGGTCAATTAGGAACTGGAGATACAAAAGATCATAAAGTGCCAATTCAAATTGAACTTCCTAAATTAAGATTTAATGAAAATATTTATAATTATCATATTTCTTGTGGATATCACAAATCATTTCTTTATTATTCTCCTTTTTCTCCTTTTTCCAATCTTGAAGAAGATTTGATAAAATTATTTGAAAGAAAAGAATTTTGTGATATTTCATTTAAAACTGAAAATGGAGAAATAATTGAAGCTCATAAATTAATATTGAAATATAGATTAAATCAAAATCAAAATCAAATTGAAAAACTTCAAGAAATTATTTCAAAAAAATCAATTAAAGAATCAAATCAAATATTTGAAATAATTTATTCAAACAGAATTATAAATCCAATATTATATTTTGAAATTAAAGAAATTATAAATTCAAATGAAAAAATAGAAGAAACAATAAAAAGAATTTATTTAAATGAAAATGAAAAAGATTTTATTATTGAAAGAAAAGAAAAACAATATAAATTCCCTAAATTAATATTAATAATGAGAAGTGAATTATATCGAGGAATGTTTTTATCTGTAACAAATGATAAATCTAATAAAGTTGCAGATTATAGTGAATTAAGTAATAAATCATTTCAAATATTTGAATATTGGATTTATTCAAATCAAATTAAAGATGAAATTCAAATTATTTTTCAAAATCAAATAAATTTATGAATTAATTAAAAATTTAATAATGGAATTAAAAATAAGAATAAGTTTATTTCCAATTAAATCAAATATAATTTAATATTTAATTTGATTTATTAATTAAAAATTTAAATAATCAAAATTAATAAAAATAAAAAATAAGGTTAGATTTAATTTAATATTTAATTTAAAAATAAATTAATTTTAAAATAATAATTTAATGTTTTAGATTTAAATATTTTATTATTTAAATATTTAACATATAAATATAAAAATAATAATTTAATGTTTTTTAAAATTTTTAAAAATATTTTAATATTTATTTAAATAATTTTATTGTTTTAGATTTAAATATTTTTATTATTAAAATAGTAACATAAAAATAAGAATAGAGTTTAATTTAATATTTAATTTATAAATTAATTTAAAAATATAATTTAATATTTAATTTTATGTTTAAAATAATAATTTAATGTTTTAGATTTAAATATTTTATTATTTAAATATTTTAATTTATTTTAATTTAAAATTAATTTAAATAATTTAATATTTAATTTTAATTAAAATAATAATTTTGTAAAAATAAGAATAAGTTTAATTTAATATTTAATTTATAAATTAATTTAAAAATATAATTTAATATTTAATTTTATGTTTAAAATAATAATTTAATGTTTTAGATTTAAATATTTTATTATTTAAAAATATTTTGAAAATTAGATTTTTTAAATTAAAATTTTATCTTTTTGATATTTAAATTGAAAAATAATAATTTAATATTTAAATTTTTAAATTTGTTTTTAAATTTAAAAAATTATTTAATAATATTTTTTAAAATTAAAAAAATTAAATTTAAAATTAAAAATTAAAATAATTTTTTAGATTTAAATATTTTTATTATTAAAAAAAATAAAAAAAAAAATAATAATTTATTATTTAAATAAATTAATTTAAAATAATAAATTTAAAATGTTTAAAAATAAATTAATTATTAATTTAAATTTTAACATTCTCATTTTTATATTTTTTATTTATTTTAAAAATCCAATATTTTTTTATTTATTTTTATTTAAATTTTTCATTTTTCCTTTTTTAAAAACAAAACAAAAACACAAGCAAAAACAAACACAGAAACAAAAAAAATTAATAAAAATAATAATAATTTATAACCAAATTAATTTAAAATAATAAATCAAAAAGAAAATTAAATTAAAAATTTAAATTTAAAATATTTTTATTTAAAAATTTATTTTTCATTTTTCCTTTTTAAAACAAAAAACAAAAAAACAAAAACAAAATGAATAATTAAAATAATAAAATCAAACCAAAATCAAAATCAAAATGAAATGAAAAATTTAGAAAAAAGTAAAATTTAATTAAAAATTATTCATTTTTCAATTTTTGTTGAGAATAAATCAAATCCTTTTGAAATTAAAGTTCATAAATCAATTTTATCTTCAAGATCTCCTTTTTAATGAATCATTAAGGCAAGAATCTCTTTCTATTTCTTTAAATAAATTTAATAAAAAAGAAATGGAATCAATTTTAAGTTATATTTATTATGGAAATATTTCTTTTGAGAATAAAGAAAATCTTATTCAATTATTGGAAATTTCAATTTATTTTAAATTAAATTTATTGAAAGAAATTATTCAAAAAAAAATTTTAAATTCAATTAATTATTCAAATTTTTTCCAATTTTTATTCCAAAATCGAAATTTAAATTCAAATGAAATTGAAATAAAATGTTTTGAATTAATAAATCAAAATTTTTCCCAAATTCAGAATAATGAAAATTTATTCAATTTAACTAAAGAAGAAATTATCAAATTTATTCAATTTAAACAAGAAAAAAAAGAAATTTTTCAATTTGATTTTTTTCAATTTTTAAATAATTGGATTGAAAAAAGAAATCAAAGATTAAAAGGAAAGAAAGAAAAAGAAAAAGAAAAAGAAAAAGGAATTGAAAAGAAAAGATTATTTCATTCTTTTTTTTCATTATTTGATAAAGATTCAATTTCAAAACAAGATTTTGATAAATTAAAACAATTTGATTTTTTTCCTAAATCTTTTTTAGTTGATATTCAAAACAAAGTTATTCAAGACAATCAAAAAGAAATTGAAAACAAAGAAAAGGAAATTGAAGACAAAGAGAAAGAAGTTGAGAATAAAGAGAAAGAAATTGAAAATAAAAACAAAGAAATTGAAGATAAAAACAAAGAAATTGAAAACAAAGAGAAGGAAAATCAACAAATGAAAATTGAAATTGAAGAGAAATGGAAGAAAGAAGTTGAAGATATGAAACCTATTTTTGATAAATATCGAGATCAATATCAAAAAGATTTGGAATATGAAAAGAAAATGAAGGAATTCGGAAAAGCATTTGCAGATTCAGAAATTATTCAAGATATTGAATATGTTAAGAAATTACAAGAATGGATAAATGATAATGATTTTTTTTCTAAAATGAAAAAAGGATTTTCAGCAAAAAGAGATGGATTTAATTCTCAAAATTGGCATAAAGCAGTTGATGGGCAAGGAAAAACATTAGTTATTATCAAAACAAAAGATAATTTTATTTTTGGAGGTTTTACTCAAGTTGGATTTAAATATTCACAAAGTGGAGAATGGATTAATGACTCAAATGCATTTATTTTTTCATTAAGAAATGATAAAGGAGATAGAATACCTGCAAAGTTTACAATTAAACAAGGTCAAGAACAATATGCAATTTATTCTCGCTTTAACGATCGTGGTCCATGGTTTGGTTATAATGGTGGAGATGATATTTATTTAAAACCTAATTTACAATCTGGTTATTCAAATTTTGGTAGAAGTTATAATCTACCTAATGGAATTACTTATGGAACAAATGAAGCTAAAAGTTATTTAGCTGGTTCTTATGATAAATGGGTTGTTGATGAAGTTGAATCTTATTTCATTTAAAAATTAATTAATAATAAGAAAATCAAACTTTTTTTTTTTTAATTTTTTTTTTCAAAATTTAATTCAATTTTAATTTACTTTTAATCAAATTAATTTCTTTAAAATAATAAATAAGAAACAAATTTAATTTTAAATAATTTAATTTTAATTTAAAATATTTATTAAAAATTTAATTAATAAAAAATAATCCAAAAAAAAAAAATAATAAATTTTAAAAAATTGAATATTTTTAATATAATAAATAAAAATAAAAATTGAAAATAGAAATTAATAATAATTAAATTTAAATTCATTAATTAAAATATTAAAATAAAAAAAATCAAATAAAATTTATTATTAATTAATATTTAAATATTAATAAATTATAATCAAAATCAAAAATAGAATAATTAGTAAATTATTTTTAGAAAGTTTATCTTATTCAATCATGTTAAATTCAATTTATTTAAAATTTTTAATTTTTAATTTTATTTTTAATATATTTTATTATAATTAAAATTGGAATAATAAATAATTAAAAATATTAATATAATAAATAAAAACATTAAATTAAAATAAAATAAAATAAATTTAAATTAAATTATTATTAAATTATTATTAAAATTAAATATTTATCTTTATTAAAATATTTATTCCACTTTTTAATATATTTTATTATAATTAAAATTGAATAATAAATAAATAAAAATATTAATATAATAAATAAAAATATTATATCAAATTAAAATAAAATAAATTTAAATTAAATTATTATTAATTATTATTAAAATTAAATATTTATTTTTATTAAAATATTTCAATTTTTCTTCTCAATTTTATTAAATTATTGAGAATAGTTTTATATTATTTTTAAATAAAGAAATATTAATAAAATATATAAAATAAAATTAATTTTAAATTTAATTATTTAATATTCTTTATTCCATTTTTGAAATAAATTTATTAAAATATTTCATCAATTTTATTAAATTATTGAGAATAGTTTTATATTATTTTAAATAAAAGAAATATTAATGAAATATATAAAATAGAATTAATTTTAAATTTAATTATTTAATATTCTTTATTCCATTTTTGAAATAAATTAATTAAAAGATTTTATTTATTTTATTAAATTATTGGGAATAGTTTTATATTGTTTTAAATAAAGAAATATTAATAAAATATATAAAATATAATTAATTTTAAATTTAATTATTTAATATTCTTTATTCCATTTTTGAAATAAATTAATTAAAAGATTTTATAATTGAAAGAAAAGAAAAACAATATAAATTTCCAAAATTAATATTAATAATGAGAAGTGAATTATATCGAGGAATGTTTTTATCTGTAACAAATGATACTTCTAATAAATGAATTAAGTAATAAATCATTTCAAATACTTGAATATTGGATTTATTCAAATCAAATTAAAATCAAAATTAAAATTAAAATGAAAATTAAAATTAAAATTAAAATTAAAATTAAAATTAAAATGAAAATGAAAATTAAAATTAAAATTGAAATTTAAAATTAAATCATTTTCTTGATTTTTTCCAATTAAGAAATTCATCATAAGTAGAATGAATTTTGGAAGATTGATATCTTGTCAATTGAATAGATTCCATGAGTTCATTATCAAAAGAACCATGATAACCAGCCTTTTGAACCAAGTGGCGCAAAGAAGTCTCTTTATCCCAACCTTGTTCTGTAGCTACTTCGGGCAGATAAGTGCCACTATATCCCTTAAACTTTATTCTTATGCCATGCTTTCCAACTTCCCAATCAAGACAATTTTTTGCTTGTTCAAAATTTACTAATAAAGAAACTGAACAATTCAATGATTCAATTTCTTTTTCTTCAATCGGATGAAACCGCCAATCAGAAAATGCGGATTTTTGTGCAAAGCTCTCAAGTCCTTCTTTAAGTTCCATGTCTTGAAATGTTCCAATACAACCTCTTAAATGATAATCTTCTTTTTTCTTGATTTTCCATGTTACAAATAATGGACATTTCACCCCTTTTTTAAATTCATATCCTTTTGGTTCTTCTTTGGTAAATTTGCTGAGGATTGTATCAAAACAAAAATAACACATTTCTTTTGTTGCTTGAATTTCAGTCATTTTTTATTGGAAATTGAAGAAAAATGAAAAATGAAAAATGAAAAATGAAAAATGAAAAATGAAAAATGAAAAATGAAAAATGAAAAATGAAAAATAAAAAATGAAATTAAAATCAAAATCAAAATCAAAATCAAAAACAAAATAAAAATCAAAATTAAAATCAAAATCAAAATCAAAATCAAAATTAAAATTAAAATCAAAATCAAAATCAAAATTAAAATCAAAATTAAAATCAAAATTAAAATCAAATTCAAAATCAAAATCAAAATCAAAATCAAAATTAAAATTAAAATCAAAATCAAAATCAAAATTAAAATTAATATCAAAATCAAAATCAAAATCAAAATCAAAATCAAAATTAAAATCAAAATTAAAATTAAAATTAAAATTAAAATTAAAATCAAAATCAAAATCAAAATCAAAATCAAAATTAAAATTAAAATTCAAAATTAAAATTAAAATTAAAATCAAAATTAAAATCAAAATTTAAATTAAAATCAAAATCAAAATTAAAATCAAAATCAATATCAAAATCAAAATCAAAATCAAAATTAAAATCAAAATCAAAATCAATATCAAAATCAAAATCAAAATCAAAATCAAAATCAAAATTAAAATCAAAATTAAAATCAAAATCAATATCAAAATCAAAATCAAAATCAAAATTAAAATCAAAATCAAAATCAATATCAAAATCAAAATCAAAATCAAAATCAAAATCAAAATTAAAATCAAAATCAAAATCAAAATCAAAATCAAAATCAAAATCAAAATCAAAATCAAAATCAAAATCAAAATCAAAATCAAAATTAAAATCAAAATTAAAATCAAAAATCAAATCAAAAAAGTGGAATTAATTTATTTTTATTTATTTTTCTTTTTCGTTTATTTTAAAAAAAAAACATTTCATATTCTTTTAAATTGGAAGAAGAAAATAAATAAATCCACAAGAAAAGATCATTTTTGACCGAAAATTTGGATTAATTTTTTTTGAGTATACCAACTTATTTGAGAAGGAAATGAACCAATTTGAGTTTGATAATCAGGAAATTGAGGAATTGAATCTGGAAGAAAAGTTGTTTTTTCATAAGGATAAACTTGATTTAAAGGTGAAAAAATTAAATCTTGTTCTCGAGAAATAAACAAATATGGTGGAAAAAAATCATCAAGAAACCAATCTCTCATTTCCTTTTGTTCAAATGGTCCTTGTACTTTAAATTCCATATCAAGATAAAACCATTGTGTTTCTTTTTTTTCTTCTTTTTAATTTAAAATTTAAAATTAAAATTAAAATTAAAATTAAAATTAAAATTAAAATTAAAATTAAAATTAAAATTAATATTAAAATTAAAATTAAAATTAAAATTAAAATTAAAATTAAAATTAAAATTAAAATTAAAATTAAAATTAAAATTAAAAATTAAAATCAAAATTAAAATTAAAATTAAAATTAAAATTAAAATTAAAATTAAAATTAAAATTAAAATTAAAATTAAAATTAAAATTAAAATTAAAATTAAAATTAAAATTAAAATTAAAATTAAAATTAAAAATTAAAATTAAAATTAAAATTAAAATTAAATTTAAAATTAAAATTAAAATTAAATTTAAAATTAAAATTAAAATTAAAATTAAAATTAAAATTAAAATTAAAATTAAAATTAAAATTAAAATTAAAATTAAAATTAAAATTGAAATTAAAATTAAAATTAAAATCAAAATTAAAATTAAAATTAAAATTAAAATACCATTTTTTAGTGATTCTGTTGATAAATCTGTTGGTGAATCTTTTGATAAATCTTTTGATAAACCTTTTGATATTGTAAAGCAAACAGGTTGTAAAATTGTTTCAGTTGTAGCTCCTTCACCTTTTTGGAAATACATAAACCAATTTAAATCTGCAAATAAAGATAACAACTCTTTTTTATTATAACAATTCTCTTGATTCATTTTAAAGAGAAAATGAAAATTTTTTTTAAATTTTTTTCATTTTTTTTTATTAAAAATAAAAAATCTTTTTAAATTTAAATTTAAAAATCTTTCTAAAATTAAATTTAAAATCTTTTTAAAATTAAATTTAAAATCTTTTTAAAATTCAATTTAAATTTTAGGATCATCAAGTTGATAAATTTGAATATAAGCTTCAGAAACAGCAACCATTTGAGGAATAACTTCTTTGACATCCAAATCATCAAATTCAAACCATTTTCCTAAATTTTTATTAAGTAAATGTATTTTAAGTTTTCCTTCTTTAGGAGAAGGTCCATCATGACAAATATTTGCAATTAAATGATATCTAGAAAAACTTATTGAAGAATTTTCATCATCACTATCATCATCGCTATCAGAATCACTATCAGAATCATTTTTTTCTTTTTCTTTTTCTTTTTCTTTTCTTTCTCTTTTTCTTTCTCTTGAAAATTATAATCTTCTGTTTTTAAATATTTTGATAAATCTAAATTTTTCAACGGAAAATTAACAATTGTATTATTTTTTTCTTCAAACCAAAAATTTTTAGAAAATCGACGAATATGAACTAATAGAAAACGAGGTAATTTAGTAATAACATATTGACGTTTTTCTCGTCTAACTGGCAAATCCTAAGAAGAAAAAAAAAAGTGTCAAAAAAAAGGTGAAAAAATTTTTTTGAATTGGCAAAAAAAAAATTTTTACATGAAAACTAATTCCATCATATTTTTTAAGAAGATTATAAATTGGAACTTGAGGAATGATGTTTTTCTTTGAGTTATCTGGAAACAAAGGCAAAGGAGGAAGATCTAGAGAAAGGAAAAAGAAAGGAGTATTTGAAACAACAGGAGAATTTTGTGGATCAGTTTCATTTTGTTTTGCGGATGAGTATTTTTGGGTATTGATCTTCAATTTTCCTTGGAATGCTTCTGTAATTACTGTTGATTTTGTTCTATTTTTCTTTAAAATATCGAAATTGAGAGAATTTAAAAACCAAGTTAAAAAATCAAAAGGATCATAATTAGGTCCCATTTCGAATTTCTTTGCTGAAGCTGTACGAATAACTTGAAGAAGTTCATGAGGAGAAACATGACCTCTAAAGTTTTGAGAATTCCAGATTTTTCGAGTTAATTCGCCAAAAGTTTCAACTAATAATGAGGACTTAAATAAATTTAAATAATTTTAATTTTAATAATTTAAATTTAATAATAAATTTTAATAATTTAAATAATTTAAATAATTTTAATAATTTAAATAATTTTAAATTCAAATCAATTTAAATAATTATTTACTTTTTCTGTATTTTCAATTGAGATGAAAAAATCTCGAATTAAATTAACATGAACTAAAGCTTGAATTGATACATTCAACCAATCAGTTCGTTTAATATTATTTAATCCTACAAATCCTGGAATATAAGAAGTTCCATCAAAAGCTCTTTTTAAAATTGCAGATTGATCAAGTTTTGTAATTTGTTCTTGATTATAAATAGGCTTTAAAAAATACTATAAAAAATTTTTATTTTGAAAAAAATAATTTGAAATGTAAAAATTTGTTTTTGAAGTAAATTAAAAAGGATTTTGGAAAGAATACTTTAATATCATTTAGCGATGGATCATCTACTTCATAATCATCAGGAAGACAATAAACCTTTTTTTTTAATTTGATAATTTTTTAAATTTGATAATTTTTTGAATTTGATAATTTTTTAAATTTGATAATTTTTAAATTTAAATTTTACTTTTCCGGTTTTTAAATTTATAAAAACATGATGTTCTAATTCTAAACTATGTAAAAAAGCACAAGATCCAGCACCTCTTCCTAAATACAATTAAAATTAAAATTAAAATTAAAATTAAAATTGAAATTAAAATTAAAATTAAAATTAAAATCAAAATTATAATTAAAATTAAAATTAAAATTTAAAATAAAAATTAAAATTAAAATCATAATTAAAATTAAAATCATAATTAAAATTAAAATTATAATTAAAATTAAAATTAAAATTAATATTAAAATTAAAATTATATTTAAAATCAAAATTAAATTTAAAATTAAAATTAAAATTAAATTTAAAATTAAAATTAAAATTAAAATTAAAATTAAAATTATATTCAAAATTAAAATTGAAATTAAAATTAAAATTATATTTAAAATTAAAATTAAAATCAAAATTCATTTATAGAATTTAAATTATATTTAAAATTAAAATTATATTTAAAATTAAAATTAAAATCAAAATTCATTTATAGAATCAAAATTAAAATTCATTAGAAAAATACCTTGTAAATATTTTCCACAAACTAAACAACCATAAACATTCACACTACTTAAAGTAACAGAACAAACTTTTTCAAAATCAAAATCCAAACGAGAACGATCAATAGTATCTAAATAAGGACAATGTTGAGAATAATATTCTTGGTTCATTTTGATTATTTTTTGTTGTTGGAATTGATTATTTTCATAAAGATTTGCAAGCCAACCATTTTTTTCTTCTGTTGATGGATTATCTATTTCAGGAATAGCTTTTAATGGTTGATAATCATAATAATTTATTTTGTTTTTTGTTTTGGTTCTTTTCTTTTGATAATAATCCTTTTCTTTTTCAATTTTTTGTGTTTTTTTTTCATTTTGAGTTTTTCTTTTATGAGATTTATGTTTATAATCATTTTTTTCCTTTTCATATTTCTATTATCATTTCTATTATCATTTCTATTATCATTTCTTTTATCATTTCTATTATCATTTCTTTTATCATTTCTTTTATCATTTCTTTTATCATTTCTTTTATCATTTCTTTTATCATTTCTTTTATGTTTTTCCATTTTAAAAATAAAGAAAAAAAATGAAAAAATGAAAATGAAAAAATAAAAATAAAAATAAAATTTAAAAATTACTCAATTTTTTATAAAATGATTTGGTTTTGGTTTTTTTTATTTTATTTTTTGTTCTTGATTTTTTTTTTTTGTTCTTGATTTAATCTTAATTTTTATTTGTTTGATTTTTAATTTATTTTTGATTTTTTTTTTTGTAAAATAAAAAAAGATCTTATTTTATTTTATTTTATTTTCTTTTATTTTCTTTTATTTTCTTTTATTTTATTTTCTTTTATTTTCTTTTATTTTGAAGTAACTAAAAAAAAAATTTTATTTTAATTATATTTTTTTTTATTGAAAATTATTTTTTTTTTCCATTTTTTTCATTTTATCTTCTTTTATTTTCTTTTTTCTTTTTTCTTTTATTTTATCATTTTTTTTTTCACACTTCCATTAAAAAACTTTTTTTTAATATAATTTTTCTATTATATTTGATCGTTGATTTTTTATAAGATGGGAAATTGCAATTCAGGAATGTCAGAAGAAGAGAAGAATCTTATGAAAAGGGATAAAAAGATTCAAGTTGTTCTTCAAAAAGAAAGATTTCAAATGCAAGATAACTTCCGAATTCTTTTACTTGGTAATTTTTCTTCTATCTTTTTTTTTTTTCTTTTTTTTTTTCTTTTAATTAAAAAAAAAAATTTTTTTTACAAGCATTTATTTTGGATTATTTTAACTTGATTTATATTAAAAATGTTTCCTAATTTCATTTAACAAACAATTCAAAAAAAAAAAATTTTACAATTATTAATAATTTTAATAAAAAAATAGCAAATTATTTATAAAAAAATCAATTTAAAATTAATATAAAGTCAATCCAAAAAAAAAGGACAAGTCATCACAAAATAAATAAAACAAATTCTATAAATAAATTCCAAATTAAATTCCAAATTAAATTCCAAATTAAATTCGAAGATTTTATAACTAATTTAATAATCAATTTTATAATAAATTTTATAAATAATTTTATAATTAATTTTATAATAAATTTTATAATAAATTTTATAATTAATTTAATAATTAATTTTATAAATAATTTAATAATTAATTTAATAATTAATTTAGTAATTAATTTAATAACTAATTTTATAATTAATTTAATAATTAATTTTATAATTAATTTAATAATTAATTTTATAATAAATTTTATAACTAATTTAATAATTAATTTTATAATTAATTTTATAATTAATTTAATAATCAATTTTTATAATAAATTTAATAATAAATTTTATAATTAATTTAATAATAAATTTTATAATAAATTTTATAAATAATTTAATAATAAATTTAATAATTAATTTTATAATAAATTTAATAATAAATTTAATAATTAATTTAATAATTAATTTAATAAATAGTTTAATAATAAATTTAATAATTAATTTAATAATTAATTTTATAACTAATTTTATAATTAATTTTATAACTAATTTTATAATCAATTTTATATATAATTTTATAATTAATTTTATAATTAATTTAATAATTAATTTAATAATTAATTTTATAATCAATTTTATAATTAATTTAATAATTTATAATTAATTTAATAATAAATTTAATAATAAATTTTATAATTAATTTAATAATTAATTTTATAATTAATTTATAATTAATTTTATAATAAATTTTATAATTAATTTAATAATAATAAATTTTATAATTAATTTATAATTAATTTTATAATAAATTTTATAATTAATTTAATAATAATAAATTTTATAATTAATTTAATAATTAATTTATAATTAATTTTATAATAAATTTTATAATAAATTTATAATTAATTTTAATAATAAATTTTATAATTTAATTTAATAATTAATTTAATAATAAATTTTATAATTAATTTAATAATTAATTTATAATTAATTTTATAATTAATTTAATAATAAATTTTATAATTAATTTTAATAATAAATTTAATAATAAATTTAATAATAAATTTTATAATAAATTTTATAATAAATTTTTATAATAAATTTAATAATTAATTTTATAATAAATTTAATAATTAATTTAATAACAAATTCTATAAATAATTTAATAATTAATTTAATAATTAATTTTATAATTAATTTTATAATTAATTTAATAATTAATTTTATAATTAATTTAATAATTTTATAATTAATTTAATAATAAATTTAATAATAAATTTAATAATTAATTTTATAATTAATTTTAATAATTAATTTTATAATTAATTTAATAATAAATTTAATAATAAATTTAATAATTAATTTTATAATTAATTTTAATAATTAATTTAATAATAAATTTAATAATTAATTTAATAAATAATTTTATAATTAATTTTATAAATAATTTTATAAAATAATTTTATAATTAATTTTATAAATAATTTAATAATTAATTTAATAATTAATTTAATAATTAATTTAATAATTAATTTTAATAATTAATTTTATAATTAATTTAATAATTAATTTAATAATTAATTTTATAACTAATTTTATAATTAATTTAATAATCAATTTTATAACTAATTTTATAATAAATTTAATAATAAATTTTATAATTAATTTAATAATTAATTTAATAATAAATTTAATAATTAATTTTATAATTAATTTAATAATTAATTTAATAATTAATTTTATAATTAATTTAATAACTAATTTAATTATTAATTTAATAATTAATTTAATAAATAATTTTATAATTAATTTTATAATTAATTTAATAATCAATTTTATAATTAATTTTATAATAAATTTTATAATTAATTTAATATTAATTTAATTAGGTGCTGGTGAATCTGGAAAAAGTACATTATTTAAACAAATGAGAATTTTACAAGATGGACAATTTTCAGATGATGAAATTGAAAAAAATAAACCGTCTATTTTCAACAATTGCATTTCACAAATGAAAATTCTTGTTGAAGAATCTCGAAAATTAAAAAAAAATATTTCTAATCAAGTTTGATATTGATTTACTTTAAAAAAAAATCATTATTTTGACTTAAAATGATTAAATATCATTTTAATAATAATAATTTGCTTTTTAAATAATTTAAAGGAAGCTGCAAATGGAATTGATAAACTTGAATATACTGATTCTGTAATGAATGAAGAAATAGCAAAATGGATCAAAAATTTATGGGAAGATGAAGGAATAAAAGAAACTTTTGAACAAAGACATCTTCAATTTCAATTAAATGATTCAGCTCCTTAGTAAATAATTTAATCAAAATCAAAATTAAATTCAAAATTAAAATTAAAATTAAAATTAAAATTAAAATTAAAATTAAAATTAAAATTAAAATTAAAATTAAAATTAAAATTAAAATTAAAATTAAAATTAAAATTAAAATTAAAATTAAAATTAAAATTAAAATTAAAATTAAAATTAAAATTAAAATTAAAATTAAAATTAAAATTAAAATTGAAATTAAAATTAAAATCAAAATTAAAATCAAAATTAAAATTAAAATTAAAATTAAAATTAAAATTAAAAATCAAAATCAAAATTAAAATTAAAATTCTAAATAAATTAAAAATTAAAATTAAAATTAAAATTAAAATTAAAATTAAAATTAAAATTAAAATTAAAATTAAAATCAAAATTAAAATTATCAAAATTAAAATTAAAAATTAAAATTAAAAAAAATTAAAATCAAAAATATAAAAATTAAAATCAAAAATCAAAATCAAAATTAAAATTAAAATTAAAATTAAAATTAATATTAAAATTAAAATTAAAATTAAAATTAAAATTAAAATTAAAATTAAAATTAAAATTCATTTATAAATTAAAATTAAAATTAAAATCCCAAAAAAAATAGTTTCTTTGATAACATAGATAGAATTGGAAAAAATGGATATACTCCTAATTCTGAAGATATTCTTCAATGTAGAATTAGAACAGATCAAATTATTGAATCACGTTTCAGAATAAATAATCTTACTTTTACAATGATTGATGTTGGAGGTCAAAGAACTGCTCGAAGAAAATGGTTTATATTCTAAAAATTATTCTTCTTTTTATTCTTTTTTTTTTAAAGAATTATTTTTAATTTATAACAAAAAAAGGATTCATTATTTTTATAATGTTACTTCAGTTATTTTTTGTGCTTCATTAGCAGCTTATGAACAAAAACTTAGAGAAGATGAAACAGTTAATAGAATGCATGTAATGATTTTAAAAAAATATAAAAAAATTAAAATTAAAAATAAAAAATTAAAATCGGATAAAAAATTTAATATAAAAAATTAAAATCGGATAAAAAATAGGAAGCTTTAAGTCTATTTCATGAAATTTGTTCAAGTGTTTGGTTTTCAGGTTCTTCAATGATTTTATTTCTGAATAAAAAAGATCTTTTTAAAAAACAAATTAAAAAAACAGATTTAAGAAGTTGTTTTAGTGATTATGATGGTAAAATTAAAAAATTAAAAATTAAATAAAAAATTAAATTTAAATTTAAATAAAAAAAAAGGTCAACCAAATAATTATAATGAAGCTTATCGATTCATTAAGAATAAATTCGTTCAAGCATCAGGTTTACAAGGAAATCGAACAAGAAAATTATATGTGTTTAGAACATGTGCCGTAAATACAAAGAATATTGATAATGTTTTTCGCTCTGTTTCAGATACAATTATGAGAAACTTAGTGAAAGATATTCAATTAGTTTGAATTGGATCTTTTTTTTTTTTTTTTTTATGGATTTTCATTCTTTTTTTTTTTAAGATTTGATTTCAATTTATGAAAAAGAAATATTTTTTTTTTTAAAAAATAAAAAATTCAAATAAAAAAAAAAATTTGTTTTTTATTTGAAAAAAAAAAAAAAAAAAAGTGGAATTAGGGAAAAAAAAAAAGAATCAAAAAAATCAAAAGAAAAAAAGGATCATTTCTTTTGACAAAAAACCTCCATTTTCTGAACTTGAAAATTAGCAGCACCAGTAAGGAAATTCTGGGCTTGAGTAGATCCATAAGTAATACCAGCAGGAGTTTGGAAAGTATAACCGAAATTGAAATTACCGTTTTTCATGTCTGTCTGGATTGAGAGGTCGTAACCACCACCGAAGACAGGACCATAACTAGAGATTGAGTAAACAGCCATGTTTTCTTTTCCGTTAATAACGGAAAATTTTTCAGGTGGCAAACCAAGTGGGTTTTTTAAAGTAAACATAAAAGCATCGCGATCATAAACAGCGTTACTAGTTGGGGTTGCAGGCCAACCTACGACAGTGTATCCACCGAAGATGTTTCCGTTGGTTGAGTGTATAACAACAAGAGATTTTCCTGCCCCGCCGCAAATGCGATAGAAGTCTTCGCCGCGGGTGCCGTCCTTATCGTAAGTAAATCTCAATTCCATATTTTGAAGAAATTCTTTATCATTGATCCAATTTTGGATTGCTTCTTGATATTCTCTTGATTCTTTAAGAATAACGGACTTGAGGAAGTAGCGCGAGCTTCGTGGACGCAAGAAAACAAGGTCCTGATTATTCTCAGCTTCGGCGATCATTTTGTTTTTTGCTTCCGTTGAAGCGGTGAAAAATTTTGACAGTTTTTGGTTCCAAATCTTTTGGGATTATTTTGAGTTCTTTAACTGAATTATACTCAATTTGCGACAGCGAGACGAAGCGAATGTACTTGAGAAGATGCCCTATTTCTTCGCACACCGCCTCTGTTTGGATTCCTTTGACTCTGTCTTGGACAAATTGCTTGGCTTGCTTCTGGCCCCATTTGACAAGCAAGTGAAGCAAGTTGATTTCTTTGTTTATCATCAGAAAATCGGATTTGAGAATAAGCTCCATAAGGGTCTCGGAAATCTGGAGAAAACCGCGGTGGCTGAAGAGGGATTCTGTGTGCATATTGATGTATTTAAGGCATTTTTTCTGGAGATATTCGCATGCAAAATGGGCAGCAATTTCGCAGACGTCGAATATGTTTTCGGCTGAAAGATTTGCTGAAACGTATTGTTCACAGAATTTCTTCAAAGTTTCAATGAGCAGTTTGTTTGCAACTAGCAGCAGATCGACAGCATTGTCTTGATCCATTTCGACTTTTCCAGTGTAAAGAAAAAGCAAAACTTTTTCCATTGTTTTTGTTGAAATGTCAGGAAACGTTATTTCGCCTTGTTGATTTTCTTGATAATTTGAACGGAACATTCCCGCAAAATATTCTGAACGATACTTTAAAAATGAACGATGGCAGAAAAATGTTTTGTCTTCCGTTTTAATTTTGAAATCGTGATCGTTGTTGTCAGAATCAAGAAATAACGTTGTTAAATTATCTGATAAATTTTTATAGTCTTCAAAAACTCTTTTCATTTTAAAATTGAAATGAAGAAAAAAATGATGAAAAAATAAAATAAAAAAATAAAAATTCATTTTTTTTCTCAATTTAATTTCTAAATAATAAAAATAATAAAAATAATAATAATAAAATGCAAAAGTTTAAATTTGAAATTCAATTTGATGCTAATGTTTTTAATCTTTCTTTAAATGGTAAAACTACTATTTTGGAAATGAAACAGAAGTTATTTCAATTAACAAGATTAGAACCTCAAAGACAAATTTTAACGAATGGTGTTGGAGAGCTTCAAGACCATAAGAAAGTAATTAATTCCAATAAAATCAATTTCCAAATTTAAAATTAAATTCAAAAATAAATTCAAAAATAAATTCCAAATTAAATTTAAAAATAAATTCAAAAATAAATTCAAAAATAAATTTAAAAATAAATTTAAAAATAAATTCAAAATTAAATTCCAATTAAATTTAAAAATAAATTTAAAAATAAATTTAAAATTAAATTTAAAAATAAATTCCAAAATAAATTTAAAAATAAATTTAAAATTAAATTCAAAAATAAATTTAAAATTAAATTCAAAAATAAATTCCAAATTAAATTCCAAATTAAATTCAAAAATAAATTCAAAATTAAATTCAAAAATAAATTTAAAATTAAATTTAAAAATAAATTCAAAATTAAATTCAAAAATAAATTCAAAATTAAATTTAAAAATAAATTCAAAAATAAATTCCAAATTAAATTTAAAATTAAATTCCAAATTTAAAAATAAATTCAAAAATAAATTCAAAAATAAATTCAAAAATAAATTCAAAAATAATTTAAAATTAAATTCCAAATTAAATTCAAAATTAAATTCAAAATTAAATTCAAAATTAAATTCAAAAATAAATTCAAAAATAAATCTAAAAATAAATTCCAAATTAAATTCCAAATTAAATCTAAAAATAAATTCAAAAATAAATTCAAAAATAAATTCAAAATTAAATTTAAAATTAAATTTCAAATTAAATTCAAAATTAAATTCAAAATTAAATTCAAAAATAAATTCAAAAATTAATTTAAAAATAAATTCCAAATTAAATTCAAAAATAAATTCAAAATTAAATTCCAAATAAAATTTAAAATTAAATTTAAAATTAAATTCAAAATAAATTTAAAATTAATTTTAAAAATAAATTTAAAATTAAATACAAAATTAAAATTAAAAATAAATTTAAAATTAAATTCAAAAATAAATTCAAAAATAAATTTAAAATTAAATTCAAAAATAAATTCAAAATTAAATTCAAAAATAAATTCAAAAATAAATTCAAAATTAAATTCAAAAATAAATTCAAAAATAAATTCAAAATTAAATTCAAAAATAAATTTAAAATTAAATTCAAAAATAAATTCAAAAATAAATTCCAAATTAAATTCAAAATTAAATTTAAAATTAAATTTAAAAATAAATTCAAAAATAAATTCAAAAATAAATTCAAAAATAAATTCAAAATTAAATTCAAAAATAAATTCAAAATTAAATTCAAAAAGATTGAAGAGCTCGGATTCCAAAAAAAAGGCACAAATCCTTTACTTCTTTTTGCATCTTTTTTCCAAGATGTTCAACAAAGTGAAAGAGATATGATACCGTATTCGAATCAAAGAATAACAAGAACAAAATCTCGACCACAAAAAACAAGAGGAAAAAGAAGAAATGCAAGAAAAAAATCAAATCAAAAATCAAATCAAAAATCAAATCAAAATCAAAAATCAAAATCAAAATCAAAATCAAAATCAATATCAATATGAAGATTTTGAAAATATTCCCAATTTCCAATATTTAACATTTGATGAAATTTTACCAAAATCAAAAGAGGAAGAAGAATTGTTAACAATTCCAAAATTACTTGCACTTTCACCAAAACCAATCGGAACAAATCCTAAACTTTTAACGCAATTTGAAAATAAATATGGAGCTATTCATCCTCAAATAACTGAAGAAACATTTGTTAAGTGTTTAGCTTTAGCAAAATTTGATGCAAAACCTTTGGCCATATATTTACATACTGAAAAAGAGGAATCTCAAGCTTTTGTTACTGATTTTTGTCAAAATTCCCTTTCAAATTCTAATACTCGTCAAATTTTAAGAGAATTTATTTTTTGGATGGGTGATTATGATTCTTTGGAAGAAAAAGCTAAAAATTATTTCAAGGATCTCTTGAATATTAAACAATTTCCAGTATTTTTTGTTCTTGAAAATGGTGCAAATGTTAGTATTCTTGCTAATATTCAAGGTATTTGAAGATTATTAACAAATTTATTTATAAAATTAAAATTCATTTTGAAATTAAATTTGAAATTAAAATTAAAATTAAAATTAAAATTAAAATTAAAATTAAAATTTATTTATAAAATTAAAATTAAAATTAAAATTAAAATCAAATTAAAATTAAAATTAAAATTAAAATCAAAATTAAAATTAAAATTAAAATTAAAATTAAAATTAAAATTAAAATTAAAATTAAAATTAAAATTAAAATTAAAATTAAAATTAAAATTAAAATTAAAATTAAAATTAAAATTAAAATTAAAATAAAATAAAAATAAAAATTAAAATCAAAATTAAAAATTCATTTATAAAATTAAAATCAATATTAAAATTAAAATCAAAATTTATAAAATTAAAATTAAAATTAAAATAAAAATTAATATTAAAATCAAAATCAAAATTTATTTATAAAATTAAAATTAAAATTAAAATTAAAATTAAAAATAAAATTAAAATTAAAATTAAATTTAAAATTAAAATTAAAATTAAAATTAAAATTAAAAATAAAATTAAAATCAATATTAAAATTAAAATCAAAATTAAAATCAAAATTCATTTATAAAATTAAAATTAAAATTAAAATTAAAATCAATATTAAATCAAAATTCATTTATAAAATTAAAATTAGGAAATATCAATCCATTTGATTTTGAATTCCAAATCAGATCAATACAAGAATCATATACAATAGTTAAATTAAATAATAAGGCTATGATGAGAAAAACAAGCAGTGTTCTTGTAAGACAAGAGCAAGATTATGAATTTGCAAAATCACTTGAATTGGATGAACTAAGAGATCAAGAAGAAGAAGAAAAAGAAAGACGAGAATTAGAAGCACAACAAGCAGAATTAAGTCGAAGTCAAAGAATTGAAAACAAGAAAAAACAAAAAGAAAAAGAATTGAAACCAGAACCAGAAAAAGGAGAAAAAGGAACTGTTCAGATTTTATTAAGAACTTTGAATGGTCAACAATTTAGAAGAAATTTTAAAGAGGAATATTTAGTTCAAGATATTTTTACTTATGCTGAACTACTTGTTCCTGAACTTGATAATTTTTATCTTTTGTGTCCTGTTCTTCATTTTAAAGTTAGTTTAAATGATAAAGATCAACTTAATAAAACTCTTTTGGAAAGTGGTTTATCGCCTCAAGCCTCATTATTTATGCAAGAAGAGGATTATTGAACTCAAAAATTAAAATCAAATTCAATTTAAAATTAAATTTAAAATTAAAATTAAAATTAAAATTAAAATTAAAATTAAAATTAAAATTAAAATTAAAATTAAAATTAAAATTAAAATTAAAATTAAAATCAAAATCAAAATTAAAATCAAAATTCATTTTGAAATTTAAAATTTAAAATTTAAAATTAAAATTAAAATTAAAATTAAAATTAAAATTAAAATTAAAATTAAAATTAAAATTAAAATTAAAATTAAAATTAAAATTAAAATCAATTTATAAAATTAAAATTAAAATTAAAATTAAAATTAAAATTAAAAATTTAAAATCAAAATCAAAATTAAATTTAAAATTAAAATTCATTTTGAAATTTAAAATTTAAAATTAAAATTAAAATTAAAATTAAAATTAAAATTAAAATCAAAATTAAAATTAAAATTAAAATTAAAATTAAAATCAAAATCAAAATTAAAATTAAAAAATAGTTCAAAATTTTTTCATTTTTCATTTTTCATTTTTTCATTTAATTGAAAAAGAAAGAAAGAAAAAAAATGTTTTCATTAAGAGCAGTATGGATTTTATCAACTGATTTAACAGTTGTATTTTCACGACACTTTTCAACAGTTGAGGCTCGAGTAAGAAAGATGAAGGGAAGTTCTTATCATCCAATTCCTTCGAACCAAGAGATTTCTGAGATGTTAAAAAGCGAGTTTACAAAGAAACCTGAAATATTAAGTTTTACACCAGTAATTTCAGTTGAAAATGTTTGGCCAATTGTTCTCCTTAAAAAAGACTCATTTTACTTTGCTTCCATTCCAGAAGTTCAAGTTCTTAACGAGAATGAAGAATCAAAAGAAGAGATTGAAAAATCACTATCAAGATTTCCGGAAATTTCAATGACTTTATCATTTTTGGAAAAAATATCAAATTTCATTTCAAAACAAAAATTAACTCAATTAAAAGGAGAACAAATTGCAGAATTAATTTATCTTTTTTCATACATGATTCCATTTGGATCTCCAAATGATGATTCCTTTAAAAATATCAAAGATATCTTGAAAAAAGGTTTTCCTGTCAATCAAGATTTGAAATCAAGAATTCCTGTTTGGAAACCATTTCTTTATCAAGGAAAACAATCCATTCATTTATCAGTTCAGGAACATATTAATTGTGTTCAATACGATCGAGAAAAAGAAAAGATTTTCGATAAAATTGTTGTTTTTGGAAATATTTTTTGCAAGGCTTTACTAGAAGGAACTACAAGTCTTGCTGTTTCTATTATTAATTCTTCTCCAAATGCAAAAACTGATTCTTTGTTTAGTTCTCAAATTGAATATATTGCTGTTGATAAATCTGTTGAAGTTTCTCAAGAAGGACCAAAAGTATAATTTAAAATTTGAAAATTAAAATTAAAATTAAAATTAAAAATTAAAATTAAAATTCATTTATAAAATCAAAATTAAATAAAATTAAAATTAAAATTAAAATTAAAATTAAAATTAAAATTAAAATTAAAATTAAAATTAAAATTAAAATTAAAATTAAAATTAAAATAAAATTAAAATTAAAATTAAAATTAAAATTAAAATTAAAATTAAAATTATAATTAAAATTAAATTCATTTAAAAAATTAAAATTAAATAAAATTAAAATTAAAATTAAAATTAAAATTAAAATTAAAATTAAAATCAATTTATAAATTAAAATATAAATAAAATAAAATTAAAATCGGATAAAAATTATAATAAAATTCATTTATAAAATTAAAATTCAATTTATAAAATTAAATTAAAATTAAAAATTAAAATTCATTTATGAAATTAAAATTAAAATAAAATTCATTTATAAAATTAAAATTAAAATTAAATAAAATTCATTTATGAAATTAAAAGATTTCACATATAAGATTTACACCGCCTTCAAATGAAAAATTTAAATTATGTGAATACAAACTAAAACAATCAACACAAATACCAATAAAAGGAATATATCAAGCAAGAGTAATAGCTCAAAACAAAATGGAAATAACACTAAAGCTTTCTGTTTTAAATTACGATCAAATCCCTAATAATTTCGAGTATTTCGAAGCAAAACTTCCATTTGAAAATCGAGGAAAAATAATTAGTTATGAATTAACAAAAAAATCAGGATCCATTTCTTTAAACAAAAACAAAAACACAATTAAATGGAACTTAATCACTAAAAAATTCACAGGGAAATATTTCGATCCTGAATATGTTCTTGAAGGCACAATTTCTTTTGAACCTTCAACAGAAATTGTTGATGAAATTCCGCAAGATCCTTTTTTTGTTCATGAAAATTGTTTTACTCAGATCAGATTCAAAAACACCGATTATACCTTCAGCGGTGCTAATATTGATCAAAAAGTCATCATCTTTAAATCTGGTGGGAAAGCAACTAGAATTCCTATTATTGTTGAACGAAATTTGGTCTTTGATAATTATACTATTTGGAATTCTAGAGGAGATGTTAAATATGTTTATGATCCCTCAACCCCTATTCAATCAGATAAAAAATAACTAAAATTTCTCATTTTGTTTTTCTCTCAAAAGTTAATTAACAAATCAAGTAAAAAACAAAATCAAAATTTGAAAGAAGTTGAAAAATTTTTCTTTTCTTTTTTTGGCTTTTCTTTTATTTTCTTTCTTTTTTTTTTTTAATAAGAAAATTTTTGAAATAATTGAAGAAAGAGAAATTTTTTAATTTTTTAATTTTTAAATTTGAATTGTTTTTTAATAAAAATGTTTTTCTTCAAATTTAGATAAAATTTTTGAAATTAAAATCAAAATTTCATCATCATTGAATTTGTTTTGCATTGAAGAAAATGCTGGTTTTGGTAAATTTGAAATTAATTCTTGATTCCATTTTTGATTTTCTGAATTTATCATTGAAATAATATTCAAAAAATTTAATGATTTCTTTAAATTTGGAATATCCATTTTATAACCATAAATATAATCATTTTCAATCTTTCCATAAATTTTTCCAAATAATTCTTTTAATATCTTCATTGATTGTGATTTTTGTAATTTTTTTACTATTAAATTAATATAAGATTCAAAAAATTCTTGTAATTCATCTTTTAAAATAACAATTAATTTTTGATCAAAAATTCTTCCAAAAATTGTAATGAAATTTTTTTGAATATTTATCATAATTTCTTCATCAATAAAATTTTCAAACTCTTTTGTTTTCTTTAAAATAATTAGGATTAATTTTGTATGATAATCTGGAGAATTAACTGTTTCATTGAGGATAAGGAACATAAATTTAAAGAAATGTTGAATATTTTTTTTGTTAATTATAATTTTTTTCATTTCATTTTCATTCTTAATTTCATCTTGTTTTTCATTTTCATTATTTTCATTCTTAATTTCATTTTCATTTTGTTTTTCATTTTCATTTTCATCTTGTTTTTGTTTTTCATTTTCATTCTTAATTTCATTTTCATTCTTAATTTCATTTTGTTTTTCATTTTGTTTTTCATTTTCATTTTGTTTTTCATTTTGTTTTTCATCTTCATTTTGTTTTTCATTTTGTTTTTCATTTTGTTTTTCATTTTCATTTTGTTTTTCATTTTGTTTTTCATTTTGTTTTTCATTTTGTTTTTCATCTTGTTTTTCATTTTGTTTTTCATTTTGTTTTTCATCTTGTTTTTCATTTTGTTTTTCATTTTCATTTTTCATCTTGTTTTTCATTTTGTTTTTCATTTTGTTTTTCATTTTGTTTTTCATTTTCATTTTCATTTTGTTTTTCATTTTGTTTTTCATTTTGTTTTTCATTTTGTTTTTCATTTTCATTTTCATTTTGTTTTTCATTTTCATTTTCATTCTTATTTTCACTTTCTTTCTTATTTTCATCTTGTTCCTTAATTAAAACTTCACCAATATAATCAATAAATTCAATATATTCTTGTAATGAAAATATTTCTGTTGCTTTTAATTCTTCATTTCCTCTAAATGAAAATTTCTCAAATTCAAGATGAGAATCCAAATTCTTCTTATGAATTTTTACTAAATTTACCAAAATCAAATTTGCCAATTTAGGATTTGTTTTGATTAATAATTTAGCAACTTCAATTATAATTTTAGCAAGATCTTCATTGTTCTTTCTTATTGTATTTAAAGCATTAAATAAAGAAGTAAATAGTTTATCATTTCCTTTTTCATCTCTATCAATTTTCAATTTTTGAATTAGAACTTCAGTAACTTTTTTGTAAATAATTAACGATTCCTTAATAACATCCACTAAATACTTTATATCATCAGTATCACGAGTTCCAACTCTCATAACACTATTGAAACTCGATTGTTTGTTTAAATCTTCAATTTTATCTGCTTCAATTACTGAAATATCTTGAAGTAATCGATAAGAAGAGTTTGATAAATAAAATGAAGAATAATCATCTTCATCCCTTAATATTTCACCAACTAACTTCAATGCATTTAAAGGGGAATGTGATAAAAATAAATGGAAATTCTCATAAATCTTGTTTAAAATTTGGGTTCGATATTTTTTTGAATTTGCTAGATATTTGTTAACTTTCAATACAATTAAATCAAGTCCTGGATAGTCTTTTGTATTTGCTAAAAGATTCTCTGTTGCCCAAGAAAATGTTGATTCTTTTTCCAAACTATTTCGATAAATCTCATATCTTTTCGCACATTTTTTTACTAATCCATAGTAATAAATCAAAGATGTTCGATTGTAATAAATATAAGTATCAGTGTTGTTAGTCACAATATAATAAGAATTTAATTTTTTGATCCGTTCTTCATTTAAAACTAATAATTTGAGTTGATCTTTTCTTTGACTCAGACATTTATCAAAAAGCATAAAAATATGTTTCTTATTAAGATCACAAGCAAGTTGATACTTTTCGATTTTTAGGTATAAATCCCAAAACTGTTCAAAATTATCAAAAAATATATCTAAAAGTAGATCATGTCTTGGCAAAATATCTTTAAGGAAATCGAAATAGGTTGTTAATTTAAAGAAATCAGAACCAAAAGGATCACTTGAAAACATTGATGGTTTTTGTTTTATTTGCATTCCTCTGTAAGTTTCTTCATTGATACGCGGCAATAAATTTATCATATCCTTTGCCATTTTTATCAATAAAGTTAATTTTGTATCATCAATTTCTTCTTTTTCTTTTGGGAGTGAATTCATTAAAAGATTTGATGCAAATTCACGAATGATTGTTGAACTCGAATTGATAAACCAATTATACACCCATTGTTCTGTGTTTGTATGAAACCATTCGTTAACTTTTGGATTGGATTCCATTAATTCTTTCAAATACTGGAATGAAATTTTTGTTGCAGTTTCGTATCGTATATTTTTATCGAACACTTGAATCATCTTTCGGATTGTATAATCTATATGCTCTTTATTATTTTCATCTTCAATATTCATCATTTCCGTTAAAATGGGGAAATATTTCCCAAAATCTGTATAATTTCTTCGATCAATTTGTTCAAGTAAGAAGTCAACAATTTCTCGACTAAATGCTGAATTTCCTGTGCAAATTTGTCTCAGAACTTTTGCTGTAGATTCAGAATCAACAGCATCTTCGATTAATTTTTTTATGAATTTTTGATTTAGTAGCAATTCTGAATCCAGTTGTGATAATTGCAAATCTTTTTCTAAATCTTTTTCATTTTCTTTATTTTCTTTTGAAGAACTGCAAATATTTAAAAGTGTTTCAATAACAGTAAAAACTTTTGCATATTGTTGACGCATATACTCATCTTGATCTCCCATTCCGATATAATCATTTGACATATTAGATAATTTTTGACTTTTTCTTAATGGAGATTTATCGCCAAGAAATCCATCAATAAGTCTTGCTATCAAATTGTATTTAAGTAAAAATTTGCGAATAAGATGTCCTGTTGCAATAATGTCTTTCAAAATATCAAAATATTCAGACAAGAAATTAAAATGAAATTGTGCCATTGGTAATAATCTTAGGATAACTTTCACAACTCTTAAGGAAAGTGATTTTTCATTTTGCTTATCGGAAACAATTTTCTCTAGTTGTTCTTCCTCACTTTGACTTGATACCCAATAATCATATATTTCTTCCTTTTTCATTTTCTGCACAATATTCATTTTTTCCTCTTCGTTTATGATTTCTATTGCAATCAAATCTTTTTCTGGTTCAATTAGTAATTTACTTGCATAAATCATTAAAGAAATTATCAGATTTCTAAATTGTGGGATTGGTTGCATTTTAAGAACATGTCTTGAAAACAAATTACTTTTGGTTTCTTCATCGTTATCAATCATTTTCTTCAAAAAATTATGTGGTAATTCTAAATCCTTCTCAAAATTTGCTTTAATTAATTCAATCCATTTCTCAGCTTTATCTTTTGCCTTCATTCTAGCTAAAATATTAATAACAAAATCAACCATAAAATTTGTCAATTCTATGAAGAAATCTTTTTGTGTTTTGTAAGATATTGTTTCTGAACAAAGTTGGAAAAAATTGAACAAGAAATCAAAATAGGAATTATCAAAGAAATACTTTTTTTGGAGAAGATTGATATTATTGTTGATGACTTGTGAGTAAATTCCAGAGGGAATAGACATTTTATCATTGAATGTCAATTGAAATTGTTTCCTTAAACTGTTCAATTTCTCATCATTTTCAGAAAGTATTTGATTAGTTTGTGAATCAACTGATGTTTGATTTAATAACTTTTCTGTTTCCAAATAGGAAAGTTCTGTTTCATCTTCAATTCTTTGATAAAATAACATATAAGCAGAATATCTTTTTTCTGCAAGTTCTTCAGTTTGTCTTCCAAAATTATCTGTTGTAATCATTGGTGCTTTTCCTCCAAAAGAATCAAAAGGAATGTTATTTGGATTGAAATCTGTGATGATTTTATCTTCAAATCTAAGCCATCTATATCCCAAATTAGCTTCAAATGGCTCTCTTTCTTTAATAAATGAATAATAATGACCAGATTCTGTTGATCCATAATGAACAATTATTCCAACAAGCCTGTATTTATAAAATTTGTTTTTTGGTTCTTCTTCTAATAAAATTTCCTTTTTTTCATTTTCATCTTCATCTTTTTCTTTTTCATCTTCATCATTTTCTTTTTCTTTTTCATCTTTTTCTTTTTCTTTTTCTTTTTCTTTGTTTTTGTTCTTATTTTCTTCTTCTTCAATCCCTTCTTTTGTGTATTTTTTCATATCAATTATCATTGGGAAAGTACATTCATCATTGATTTTATTTCTTTCCATCGTTTCCAAATTGTATTGAAATCTTTTCAAATGAAGAATCAAATTTTTAGGTAAAGTTTGCACACAAACTCTTTTTAAAGCATCAACTTTTTTCTGAAGAATTTCACTATAATATTGATTATCTCCAGAAAGCATTTCACCTTGAATATATTGATCCAAAGATTCGATAATATTTTTCTTTTTATCAATATCAATTGAAATTGTAAAGAAATTTTCTTTTCTTTCTGAAGTAGCATTTCCTGTTGTTGGAATAACTTGATTAACAACAACACCTCCAAATAAGTTATTAAGTAATTGTTTATGCGGAGTATTTTCGAGTTCTTGTTCCAATTTGTTAAACAGCATATTGAAAAATTCATCAACATCCATTTGTGATGAATGTTGTAAAGATCTTCCTTCCCAATCTTTAAATGCCTTGCAAAAATCTCTTGTATCAACAAATTGGTTTCCGGAAACACAAAGAGAAGCAAAAATTTTCTGGAAATTGTATAAAACACTATCTTCATCCTCTTTTAATTCTAATGATAAAATTGTTCGACGAAATTCTGGAATCATAAATAATTGCTGGAATAATGAATTCATATAACACGTTGCTCCCAAATTGGTTAATCCTACATATCCTGTTGTTGATTTTTCTTGGTATACTGGATCATAATTCCAAGTATCAGGAATCTCAATATTTTCATGTTGTGACTTTAATAAAGAGAAAATTTCTGAGTAATTTTCTGGATTTTGTTTTACAAATTCAATTAGTAAATTAAATGCTGCTTCTCTTGATGTTTTTGTTTTTGCATTTTGGAGGTGATTTGCCAAGTTTGTTTCGTGATTTTGAATTGATATTAAAATCTTCAAATTTGGGATAATCAAATAAACATTTATACAAAATCTCTTCAATAAGTTTTTCTGATTTTTGAATTTCAGTTTTGATTTTGGGTTCATTAGAAATGATTGATTTCATAATATTCATATATCCTATTAAAATTTCATCATTTTGTGATGGTGATGATTGATCTTCGATAATTGGATGATTTTTGATAAGTTTTGCTATATCAAATGCAATTTTTTCAAAATCCATTTTGTCTTGAGATTTGTATAATAAATTGATTAATTCCACAAACAAAATGAAAAATTGTTCCAAATTACTTGATTCATTAGATTCGAATTTTTCAATTTCAGGAAGAAATGAAACCAAAATGTTGAAGAAAAACATGATCAAAGATGATTCTTCAGTGTTTTGTGTTTGTAAATCCTTGTGATTTTTGCAAATGGTGAGTATTCCATCAACCAATATTTTACGATTGAGATGAATTTTAGAATGAAGTAATGAAGCCTTCACCCAATCTCGGATGTGTTTGTATTTCTTCAATGATTCAATCCATTCTGGTTTACTAATACATCCTGCAATAACAATTTTCATTGAATAAGAAACAATTGATTGGTTAAGAATTGAGAGTTGGATTTTGAGTTGGCTACTTTCTAATTGAGAAGTGAATCCAAGAAAGGTCTGCAAAAGAACATCGTATGAAACACTTTTTATTGGGACTTGTGGATCAAATCTGATAGGATCTTCCAATACAACGAAATTGGAAAAGTTTTTCAATAATAAAGAAAGAACGGTATAATGTTCAAAAGTTTCTTTTTTTTGTTCATTCATTTCAATAAGTGTTTTGGCAATGTATTCAACACCTCCAGTTATAATAAAATTTGTTTTCCATAATGATTTATCAAAACCCATTAAAAATTCATGCTCAACATCTCCTGGTTGAACAAGATAATCAATGATTTGAAGTTGGTATATTAGTTTAAAAAGAGATTTTGAATTTAATATTTTTTTCCAATTAATTAAATATTCTTGATCTTCATTATCAAAATCCTCCATTCGAAGAAATATATTTGAGAATTCTAAAAGAAGAGATTTGCTTGTTGGCATGTTCATAATCAAATTCCATATTTGTTCTTGTTGTTGTCTTTCTGTTTTCTCAAGTAACATGAATAAATCATCAAAATACTTCAAAAGAATAAAACTTGGAATTGTTTCTTTATCGTAAATTGGTTCTTCAAATTCTCTTGAATCATAAGATATAAATTTATTTTCTATTGTGACAAATAATTGTGTAATTGGAGTTGAATATAAACCAACATCAGAAAGAGTTTTGTGATTATTTGATCTGTTAATAAGAGAATGAGTAACTGAAAATTCATGAAAATCCTTTTTAACAATATCCTTAATTTTTTTACGCAAGGAATAAACAGAATCACTTCCTGAAACTGTGATTATTTGTTCTTGTTTTGATTGGCCATCATTGATAATTACTTTCAAGTTTACTAAACTTCCTTTAACAAAAACTTTGTGTCTTTTGAATCCCAAACTTTCTGGTATTAATTTCTCTTCAACATTTTTCACAAAAGTTGTTAGAATTCTTATACAACGCTCTCTAATTCGGGTTTCTTCTGTGTTTTTTAAAAGATTAATGATCTTCTCAAGAAATAAACTTCTTTTCTCTTTTATATAAATTTCCGATTTCATATTTTGGAACATGATCAAGTAATCAATCGAAGATTTAACAACTTCTGGATTTTGTGAATTCAATGCAATTTCCCACAAACTTTTTAATCCAACAAAATTATTTTCATTCACATGAAAAATATAAAAATCATCGATATTTCCTGATATTGAAACCTTGTCATAATTTGATTTGAAACTAAAATGCTTATAAAAATCAAATCCAGCACTTGTCATTTCGATTGGATTTAATGTTTCTGCTTTTAAAAACATGATCTGTGAAACTTCTGAAGAAAATTGAATGGATATTGCCCATCTTAAAAACATTTCCCTTTCATTTAATATTGGATCTACATAAAGTGCATTCCATAATTCTTCAATATTTTCGACTGATAATTCTTTTGTTTGAGCAACAAAATCTTGAAGAAGATCTAACCGATTTTCCAACTTTGTTTTTTTAAAAAAAAAAAGAAATTGAAATATAAATTTAAAATTAAAATTTAAATTTTTCTTACATGTTCTCTAAAAGTAAAATCAACAAATTTAAAGGTTTCTAAATTAATAACTAAATCAGTATTTTCTTGTCTTTTTTCATTTAAATAATCTAAAAATCTCTTTCTGAAATTTGTTATTTCCTTAATAATAATATCAGAAACATTGAATGTATTTTCCAAACTTTTGATAATAGCTTCTCTAAGTTGTTGAGAAAATCTCATTCTTGTTTGAATTGAAATGGGATAAGTATTAAGAATCTTCTTGAATAATTTGATTGTAGAACTTGTATTTTTGCCAATTTTGAGATTTTCAACACATTTAATAGCAAATTGTTCTTTAATTGAATCTTCTGTATAATGATTATTAAAAATTTCTTGTAAATTTTCTGAAAGAATGTTTTTAGTTTGGGAATCAATTTCTGGATCATTGATTAAATCCCAAAATTTATCTAAACATTTATTATCAGTTTTTTGAACTGTTTTTGATAAATCAGAAATTGCGAAATCTTTAAGAAAACAAATTGAACCATTATCCCATTTTTTTATTTTTTGGATTTTCTCTGTAAATAATTCAAGATTAATTTCATTTGGTAAATGATCAAGTAATTTAGAAAATAGATGATAAATAACTTCAGCTGTTGATTGATGAGCACCCTAAAAATAAAATATAAAGATATAAGATTTGATTTAATTAATAAATAAATAAATAAATAAATAAATAAATAAATAAATAAATAAATAAATAAATAAATAAATAAATAAATAAATAAATAAATAAATAAATAAATAAATAAATAAATAAATAAATAAATAAATAAATAAATAAATAAATAAATAAATAAATAAATAAATAAATAAATAAATAAATAAATAAATAAATAAATAAATAAATAAATAAATAAATAAATAAATAAATAAATAAATAAATAAATAAATAAATAAATAAATAAATAAATAAATAAATAAATAAATAAATAATAAATAAATAAATAAATACTTCTAAAGCATTCCACATTAAAAAAATTTGTTCTTTTGATAATTTCTTTTGTTTAAGAAGAAATTTTAAAATTGGTGATGATCTTGAAAGAATTTCAGGATGCATTTTATCTCCAAATAGAGTATCAATAATTTTATGTTCTTCTAACCAAGATATAAAAGATCTATATTTTTAATTTTCAAATTTATTTTGATTTTAATTTTCAAATGAATTTTAATTTTCAAATGAATTTTAATTTTAATTTTAATTTTCAAATGAATTTTAATTTTAATTTTCAAATTTTAATTTTAATTTTAATTTTAATTTTAATTTTAATTTTAATTTTAATTTTAATTTTAATTTTAATTTTAATTTTAATTTTAATTTTAATTTTAATTTTAATTTTAATTTTAATTTTAATTTTAATTTTAATTTTAATTTTCAAATGAATTTTAATTTTAATTTTCAAATGAATTTTAATTATAATTTTCAAATGAATTTTAATTTTAATTTTCAAATGAATTTTAATTTTAATTTTCAAATGAATTTTAATTTTAATTTTCAAATGAATTATGATTTTAATTATAATTTTCAAATGAATTTTAATTTTAAAACAAACTCTGTATTTAACCAAGAAGTTTGATTCATATAAAAATAATTTCCTGTAAATGATCTATTATGAACTTTTATTGTAATATCACATAAATCTTTAATTCCAATAACTCTCATTTCTAAATATGGAGATTGTAAATATTTTGAAGTTAAATCCAAATTAAATTTTTCAAAAATTTCATCAGATTTATAAGGATTAGATCTTCTAATAAACATTTGAATTGAAGATAATAATTTATCAAAATCTGTTTTTTTTTCTCCTCTTAATTCATCAAAACTCATTTGTAAAAATTTTTGAGTAATTCCAATAAGTTTTTTTCCAAGACGAGTTAAATATTCCTGGCTAAAATAATAATAAACCTATTTTTTTTTTCAAATTAAATTATTTAAATAGAAATTATTTAATAAAAATATTTAATTAAATAATTTAATTAAAATATTTAATAAAATTATTAAATTAAAATATTAAATCAAATTGATTTAATAAAATTATTTAATTAAAATATTTAATTAAAATATTTAATAAATTGATTTAATTTTCTTTTTGGATAAAATACTTGAAAAATTGGATTTAATATAAGTGACATTTGTTTTGCTGTAATTTGAGGTTTAGAAATAATATGTTGAATTAATTTTTCAAATCCTTGAATTTTTCCAAAATGATCAATATTTTCAATAAGAAATGCAGGAAGAAACCAATTTGAATCTGAAGTAACTTTTTGCATTGGTTTTTCATCATCTTCTTTTTCTTTATCTTCTTTATCTTTTTTATCTTTTTCTTCTTTATCTTTTTCTTTTTCATCATCATTTTCTTTATCTTTTTCATCTTTATCTTCATTTTCTTTATCTTTTTCTTTTTCTTTTTCATCTTCTTTTTCTTTTTCATCTTTATCTTTTTTTAATAATTTTTCTTGAAGTTGTTCTATATCACTTGTATCATCATCTGAAGTTGCAATTTCTGTATCTTTTTCATCTGAATTTATACCACTTGGAATTCCACCAGCTTTATAGGTTTGAATATCATCCATTTGAGATGTTATATTTTGAAAATTATCAATAGCATTCCAATTCTATATTAATTATAATTTTAATTATAATTTTAATATTAATTTTAATTATAATTTCAATTTCAATTTTAATTTGAATTTTAATTTTAATTTTAATATTAATTTTAATTTTATAAATGAATTTTAATTTTTAATTCTAATTTAATTTTAATTTTAATTTTAATTTTAATTTTAATTTTAATTTTAATTTTAATTTTAATTTTAAATTTAATTTTAATTTTAATTTTAATTTTAATTTTAATTTTAATTTTAATTTTAATTTTAATTTTAATTTTAATTTTAATTTTAATTTTAATTTTAATTTTAATTTTAATTTTAATTTTAATTTTTAATTTTAATTTTAATTTTAATTTTAATTTTAATTTTGAATTTTAATTTTAATTTTAATTTTAATTTTAATTCTAATTTTAATTTTAATTTTAATTTTAATTTTAATTTTAATTTTGATTTTAATTTTAATATTAATATTAATATTATAAATGAATTTTAATTTTAATTTTGATTTTAAATTTAATTTTATAAATGAATTTTAATTTTTTTAAATAAAAACCTGTCTAGAATAACTATAATCACGATAAAATCCTGTTTGCATTGGTCTTTCAAGAATTCTTTCAAGTAAACTTTGAATTAAGAAATTTTCTTCTGGAATTTTTTTAGCACAAAAATCAAGACATTTTTGAAGAAATTTATTAACTTTTTGAGCAACATCAAAAGAATAAGTTGATGTTTTCCAAATTTCAAAAACAAATTCATTTAAATATTCAATTAAAACATTTTCAAGTTCTTTAGATAATTCTTCATTAATTGAAAGATCAATATCTTTTTCAATAATTTCTAAAATATCAACTGGATCGTTTTCTATGTGTAAATTTTAAATTTTTAAATTGATTTTTATTTTAAATTTTTAAATTGATTTTAATTTTAATTTTTAAATTGATTTTTTATTTTTTAGTTCTCATTTTCAATTAATTTTTTTCATTTTTATTCCTTTTATTTTTCTTTTTATTAATTTAATTTTAATTTTTAATGATTTTTTTATCTTAAAATATTGAGTAAATTTTTTTATTTTAAATTTTAATTTGATTATTTTAAATTGATTTTTTACTATCACTTAGTTCAAATTTAATTGCAAGATATTTAGTTTGAAATTCTTCTAAACTCATTTTTTAAAAAAGTTTTTTTTGATTTTTGTTTTGTTTTTTAAAATAGAAAAAAAATGAAAAAAATGAAAAAAAAAAAAGCAAAAAAAAAATTTTCTTCTTTCTCTTTTTTATTTTTCTTTTAAAAAAAATATGAAAAGACGAAAAAAAAAAATCAATAAAAAAAAAGAGAAAGAATAATTTGAAATTAAAATTGATTTAGAAATTAAAATTGATTTTGAAATTAAAATTAAAATTAAAATTGATTTTGAAATTAAAATTAAAATTAAAATTGATTTTGAAATTTGAAATTAAAATTAAATTAGAAATTAAATTAGAAATTAAAATTGATTTTGAAATTAAAATTAAATTAGAAATTAAAATTGATTTTGAAATTAAAATTGATTTAGAAATTGATTTTGAAATTAATTTAGAAATTAAAATTAATTTAGAAATTAAAATTAATTTAGAAATTAAAATTAATTTTGAAATTAAAATTGAATTAGAAATTGATTTAGAAATTAGAAATTGAAATTAAAATTGATTTTAAAATTGAAATTAAAATTGATTTAGAAATTGATTTTGAAATTAATTTAGAAATTAAAATTGATTTAGAAATTAAAATTGATTTTGAAATTAAAATTGATTTTGAAATTAAATTAGAAATTAAAATTGATTTTGAAATTAATTTAGAAATTGATTTAGAAATTGATTTTGAAATTGATTTTGAAATTGAAATTGAAATTAAATTGTGATTTGGAAATTCCTTGATATCATTATTTCTTTCTATTTCCCTTTTTCTTTTTATTGTCAGATTTCAACTTGTCTTTTATTGATTCTGAATCAGATCTAACTATATTTTTGGTCTTTATTTTTTCAATTTTAGAATTTTTTGGTTTGCTTATTTTGGGAGTTTCTTGTGAAAAAGAATTGGTTAAATTAAGTTGATATCCAATTTCGAATTCATCATAAAATTGATTTGGATCTTGAACAATAAATATTTTGGAATCATTAGAATAACTATCATTTTTCACATTATAATAAAAAGAATTGGAATTGGAATTAGAATTAGAATTTTTATCAAAAGCGGTAAATGAACCCAAACAAACTCTTGAAACATAAATAAAATTTGTTTTTGATATTGTTTCTGATTTTGATGTTGTTTCTTTTTTCGGAATATAAATTGAATAAAAATCGGATAATCCAAAATTATCGAAAAAAAGATTCATTTCATTGTTGAAAATTTTGGGAACTTGAGGAAAAGATTGAACAATATATTCTGATAATTCATGTTGATTGTGATTGAATCTTTTGCCGTGAAACAAATAAACTTCATTAAGATGGGTATCTTTTTCTTTTGACTTAATTAAACCTTCACAATAGAAATCTTTATTAAGACTATAATTAGGTTGAATTTCAATTTGATTTTCAATGAGTTGATTTGAAATTTCAGATTTTTTCATTTGATAATTTGCCCATTTTCTTAATTTTTGAATTCTACTTATTGATGTAATCTTAAAAAATGGTGTTATTCTATTGAAATTAAGACTTTCAAAAGTGGCAAAAACTGATAAATAAATTTTTCGATAAATCTCGGAATCTGTTTTGAGTGGTTCTTTAACGTATTTTTTGGATTTATTCCAATATAAAGGTTGTGGAATTGTTGGATAAAATGTATCAAATCCAAGAAGAAATTTGATCTGCTTTTTTTGAATAAGTTTTGAATCTTTAGGTAAAACTTCCTCAATCCTTGGTTTGAATTCCTCATCTTTTTTAAGTTCTGGGAAAATATTCCATTCAGTTTCTTTGTTGAATAAATATTTTTCTTCATCAATTCCAGGAAGTTGGAAATTATGTAAATTCTGAATTAAAACAGATCCAGTATCAAAATCAATCAATATGTCATCCAATCTAATTTTGGAGAAATAAATTGAATCAAATGTAAGGCTTTCAAGAACTTCGAGTGCTTTCTTTAAATAAAAATAAAATAAATCTTCGTGGTAATTTGAAAGTTTTTTATATTCAGCAAGTGTAAGTTGTAAATCCGAATCCAAATTTACTTCAATTGAATCTGAAGTTTCATAAAAAGATTTCACTTTGATTAAATTAGGATGATTGAGAACAAGATAAGGAACCAATTTCAAGGATTGTTTTTTTGGAATTGAGATTGTTTTTTTGGAAATGATTGTTTTTTCAGGAGTAAAAAGTGGTGATTTTTTAAACCAGTTTTTGTCTGAGAAAAATGATTTTGGATCAATTTTATCCAATTCCAAAGCATCGATTTTTGATTCAACACTACTTGATTTGAGTTTTTGTTCTTTAAGACTAGTTATTCGGGCAATTTCTTGAAATGTAAATGAAGGTAATTCGCTTGTATTAAATTTCCATTCTTCAAATTTTGTTTTGAATTCAGTAGATGATTTGGAATTGCAAGCTGATTTATTAAAACTAATATATTTCTTAATTTTTGAATCTTTCGAAAATTTTTTGTAACTGCTCTTTGATATTGATTTTGATTTTCTCTTTTCTTTTTCGTCTTCGATTTCCAGTACTTTATATTTTGTTTGCTCTGAAATGGAGAGTAAATTTGATTTTTCTTTTGCAAGAAATTTTTCAAGATTATATCTAACTAAAAATTGTTTATAATTTTCGATTGGATCATTTGAATTGCATTTTAAATCACTTCCAAATTGAAATAATTTGTTTAAAGATTCAAGTTGTTCAGAAGTCCATTTTGCATTTATAATAATTCTCAAATCATCCTTCATTTCTAAACTTGGGAAATCTGACTTTAAATTTATGAAATCTGTTGTTTTTTTAGATTCTTCAAAATATTTCTTCATTGAACAATAGTTTTCAAAGCAAGTGTAATAAAGTCTTTGTTTATCACTCAGTTCTTTCTCGATTGCCAAAACAAGAAGCTTATAAAGACTTAATAAATTTGGTTGATTTTCTGAGTCTTTTATTTCTGGATCAAATAAATCCTCAATTTCTTTGTAAATTTTTTCTATTGTTTGAATTGATTCATCTTTTGATTTTGAATCAGGATTTTCTTGAACAAACATTTTTGAAACTTCTAAAAGAATTGATTCCATTTCCTTTTCTTTTTCTTTTTTGCGGAAATTATCCATTTTTTCAATGAAAGTATTTGTTTTATTTTTATCCCAATTTTTTGCGTTTTGGAAATGATTTTTTAAATTTGCAGAATTGATAATAATTTCGGAATTATTTTTCATTTTTTTTGGATCGTACAGATTTCCTATTCATTTATAAAATTAAATTTAGAATTCATTTATAAAATTAAAATTAAAATTCATTTATAAAATTAAATTTAGAATTCATTTATAAAATTAAAATTAGAATTAGAATTATAATTAGAATTAGAATTAAAATTAAAATTAAAATTAAAATTAGAATTAGAATTAGAATTAGAATTAAAATTAAAATTAAAATTAAAATTAGAATTAAAATTAGAATTAAAATTAAAATTAGAATTAGAATTAAAATTAAAATTAGAATTAAAATTAAAATTAAAATTATAATTAGAATTAAAATTAGAATTAAAATTAGAATTAGAATTAGAATTAGAATTAGAATTAGAATTAAAATTAAAATTAGAATTAAAATTAAAATTAAAACTAGAATTAGAATTATAATTAAAATTAGAATTAAAATTAAAATTAGAATTAAAATTATAAATTAGAATTAGAATTAGAATTAGAATTAAATTAGAATTAGAATTAGAATTAGAATTAGAATTAAATTAAAATTAAAATTAGAATTAGAATTAGAATTAAAATTAAAATTAAAATTAAAATTAAAATTAAAATTAAAATTAAAATTAAAATTAAAATTAAAATTAAAATTATAATTATAATTAGAATTGGAATTGGAATTAAAATTAAAATTAAAATTAAAAATTAAAATTAGAATTAAAATTAAAATTAGAATTAAAATTAAAATTATAATTAGAATTAAATTAAAATTAAAATTAGAATTAAAATTAAAATTAAAATTAAAATTAAAATTAAATTAGAATTAAAATTATAATTATAATTATAATTAAAAGCAAAAAATTAAAAATTAAAATTAGAATTAAAAATTAAAATTATAATTAGAATTAGAATTAAAATTAATTATAATTTAGAATTAAAATTAGAATTAGAATTAAAATTAGAATTTGAATTAAAATTAGAATTAGAATTAAAATTGAATTAAATTAAAATTAGAATTAAAATTAGAATTAAAAATTAAAATTAGAATTAAAATTAGAATTAAAATTAAAATTAAAATTAAATTAAATGAATTAAAATTAAATTAGAATTAAAATTAAAATTAAAATTAGAATTAAAATTAAAAATTAAAATTAAAATTAAATTAAATAAAATTAAAAATTAAAATTAAAATTAAAATTAAAATATAATTAAAATTAAAATTAAAATTAAAATTAAAATTAAAATTAAAATTAGAATTAAAATTAAAATTATAATTAAAAATTAGAATTAGAATTAGAATTAAAATTAATTATAATTAGAATTGAATTAGAATTAGAATTAGAATTAGAATTTAAAATTAATTATAATTAGAATTGGAATTAAAATTAAAATTAAAATTAAAAATTGAAATTAGAATTAGAATTAATTTAATTATAATTAGAATTAGAATTAAAATTGAATTGAATTAAAATTAAAAAAAAAAAATTAAAAATTAAAATTAGAATTAAAATTAAAATTAAAATTAAAAATTAAAATTAGAATTAAAATTAAAAATTAGAATTAGAATTAAAATTAGAATTAAAATTAATAAAATTAAAATTAAAATTAAAATTAAAATTAAAATTAAAATTAAAATTAAAATTAAAAATTAAAATTAGAATTAAAATTAGAATTAGAATTGAATTAAATTAAAATTAAAATTAAAATTAAAATTAGAATTAAAATTAGAATTAGAATTAAAATTAGAATTAAAATTAAAATTAAAATTAAAATTAAAATTAAAATTAAAATTAAAATTAAAATTAAAATTAAAAATTAAAAATTAAAAATTAAAATTAAAATTAGAATTAAAATTAAAATTATAAAATTAAAATTAGAATTAGAATTAGAATTAAAATTAATTATAATTAGAATTAGAATTAGAATTAAAAATTAGAATTAGAATTATAATTAGAATTATAATTAGAATTGGAATTAAAATTAAAATTAAAATTAAAATTGAAATTAGAATTAGAATTAGAATTATAATTATAATTAGAATTAGAATTAGAATTGGAATTAAAATTAAAATTAAAATTAAAATTAGAATTAAAATTAAAATTAAAATTAAAATTAAAATTAGAATTAAAATTAAAATTAAAATTAAAATTAGAATTAAAATTCATTTATAAAATTAAAATTAAAATTAAAATTAAAATTAGAATTATAATTAAAATTATAATTAGAATTAAAATTAGAATTAAAATTAAATTAAAATTAAAATTAAAATTAAAATTAAAATTAAAATTATAATTATAATTAGAATTAGAATTAGAATTAGAATTAAAATTAAAATTAAAATTAAATTAAATTAAAATTAGAATTAAAATTAGAATTAGAATTAGAATTAGAATTAGAATTAGAATTAAAATTAAAATTAAAATTTGTTACTTTGAATTTCTTTTGATTTTGATTTTGATTTTGAATTTGAATTTGAATTTGATTTTTTTTTTTTGTTGTTGTTGTTGTTGTTGTTTTTTTATTTATTTTTTTTTTATCTGACATTTTTGCTAAGAAAAAAAAAATGAAAGTAAATTTAGTTTTTTTTTTTAAAAGGAAAGAAGGAAAAAAATGAAAAAAAAATGAAAAAAAAAAATTAATTAAAAAAAGGAAAAAAAAAAATTTAAAAAAAAAAATAAATAAAAATCCACTTTTTCTTTTTTTTTTTTTTCTCCTTTTTTCTTTTTCTTTTATTTAAAAAATTCTGAAAATAATTCTTTTTTTTCTAATAAAAAATTTTTATATTTTTTAAAAAATTTAGAGAATTCTTTTGAAGGAAATCTAATTTTTTGAATTTTTTCTTTTTGTTCTTTTGATAATAACTTTTTAAATTGTTTTTTGTTTTCAAACTAAATTTAAAAAAAAAAAAGTGGAATAAAAAAAATTTGATTAAAATTTTCTTAATTTTTAAATTAATTTTCTTTTACCTTTTCATAATTTCTTCCAATTTCCCAAATACAATAATTTTCTAAAACTTCTGCTTTAATTTGTTGAGCAAAAAGTAAAGTTTCAATAAGAAGTTTTGAATGAAGTGTTTCAATTAATTCAATTTGACATTTTTGAATCAATTCAACAATTCCCAAGTAATCACTTAACGCAAGTAGTTCAAGAATAATTTGATTTGATTTCAATTGTGATTTTTCATTATTTTGTTTTATTGCTAATTTTGTATCTGGAATTATAAATCGATTTGCATAACAAAAATATAAAATTGTTAGGAATCTTTCAATTGAAATATCGTTAATAATGATTTTATTTTCAATGTTTTCTTTCATTTTAGATCGTAATATTGCATCAAAATAACTTGATCTTTTTGATAATATTGCTTTGTGTGCTGAAATTTCTTGTGTTTTTGTTGATGTTTCATTGATTATTATTTTTAAATCGGAATTTTTTCCAGAAGATATTAATCTTGCTAAATGATTTCTTGTTTTTTCAAATTCTAAATAATTAAATTTATTTATAACTTTTTGGATTTTTATTTTTGGATCTAAATTTTGGTTTTGAGAAATATATTGATTTATATATTGAATTAAATTTCCATTTAAATTTTGATTTTGAATTTGATTTTGAATTTGATTTTGATTTTCAATTTGAATTTGAATTTGATTTTGATTTTGGTTTTTATTTTGATTTTCAATTTGATTTTGATTTTGAATTTGAATTTGAATTTGATTTTGATTTTGATTTTGATTTTCATTTTGATTTTGATTTTGATTTTCAATTTCATTTTGATTTTCAATTTGATTTTGATTTTGATTTTCAATTTGATTTTCATTTTCATTTTCATTTTGATTTTGATTTTGATTTTGATTTTGATTTTGATTTTGATTTTCATTTTCAATTTGATTTTGATTTTGATTTTGGTTTTTATTTTGATTTTCAATTTGATTTTGATTTTGATTTTGATTTTGATTTTGATTTTGATTTTGATTTTGATTTTCAATTTGATTTTGATTTTGATTTTGATTTTGATTTTGATTTTGATTTTGATTTTGATTTTGATTTTGATTTTGATTTTGATTTTGATTTTGATTTTGATTTTGATTTTGATTTTGATTTTCATTTTCATTTTGATTTTCAATTTGATTTTGATTTTGATTTTCAATTTGATTTTCATTTTCATTTTCAATTTGATTTTGATTTTGATTTTCATTTTCAATTTGATTTTCAATTTGATTTTGATTTTGATTTTGATTTTGATTTTGATTTTGATTTTGATTTTCAATTTGATTTTGATTTTGATTTTGATTTTCAATTTGATTTTCATTTTCATTTTCATTTTGATTTTCATTTTCAATTTGATTTTCAATTTCAATTTGAATTTGATTTTGATTTTCAATTTGATTTTGATTTTGATTTTCAATTTCAATTTGGATTTGATTTTCATTTTGATTTTGATTTTGATTTTGATTTTGATTTTGATTTTGAATTTGATTTTCATTTTCATTTTCATTTTGATTTTCATTTTGATTTTGATTTTGAATTTGAATTTGATTTTGATTTTGATTTTGATTTTCATTTTGAAGTTTTTTGGAAAAATCAATAATATAACCCAAAAAATTTGATAAACTATCTAATCCAAATTTTTTTGATAAAATTTTTAAATTTTGAATACTTTCTTTTGATTCGAATATTTTTTCATTTGTAATTCCTGTATAAAGATATTCCATCAAAAAATAAAAATAATCAAACGAAACTGAAATCTTCACAATTATTTCAACATTTTCTTCAACTTGATACATTTCAAAATCATTTTCTTTACTTCTTCTTTGAATATCGCTAAATACATTTTGATATTTTTGTAAATCAATTCCATGTTCCAAATCTGAGAAAAAATTTTGGAACCAAATTGAACGTGTATTTAATAAAAATTTATGAGCAAAAATTTTTCTAGTTTTTTGATTGAAATCAGTTAACTTTTCTTGGTTATTTTCAACGAATATAATATCAGAAAATTGTGAATCATTTAGTAATGATAAAAGATCATTTTTATAAGAATCTAAAACAAGATCTTTTGGATCAAATTGAGGTTTTGGGAAATTTTTGCCTTTCGATGGAATTTTTCCCGAAAGTAATTTCTGTTTTAGTTTTTTCATTTTATTTGGTAATTTTTTATATTCTTCCATTTTAAGTTCCCATTCATGATACTTTGTACAAATCAAGGAAAATATTTCTTTAATATTCTCATTGTTTTTAGCACAACATTCAATACAAAGAGCATTTTCAATAGACGCTAATTTTTTCAATTCTTCAAATGGAACTTCTCTTTCTTTTTCAAGATCTGATTTATTTCCTGTAATCATTAGAAAATCAATATAATCTTTTCTTAATATTTGTTTTATTTTTGGAATATGTTTATTTTTTAATTGATTGAAACTATTTCTTGAATTGATTGAGTAAATTAAAATAAAAACATTTGTGGATTTGATTCCTTGAATAAATCTTTCATTTTCAATTTGAATTTGATTTTGATTTTGATTTTGATTTTCATTTTCATTTTCATTTAAAATTTGAATTGAAGAAAAAAAAACTTTATCTGGAGTTACAATATGTTTATAAATTTTATCTTTTCCAAATTCTTCTTCATATTCCCTTTTAATTTTTTAATTTAAATTTAATTTTATTTAATTTTTTCATTAAATTTAATTTTACTCCAAAATTAATGAATAAATAAATTGACTAAAAATAGTTTTTTTTCCTGTATTATTTTCACCAAATAAAGAACATTGAATCATTTTGAAAAAGAGTAGAAAAAAGAAAAATGAAAAATGAAAAATTTTATTTTTGAATCTTTATTTTATTTTAATTATTTTGGATATTTTGATTATTTTAATTATTTTGATTATTTTGATTATTTTAATTATTTTGATTATTTTAATTATTTTGAATATTTTGGATATTTTAATTATTTTAATTATTTTAATTATTTTAATTATTTTAATTATTTTGATTATTTTAATTATTTTAAATATTTTAATTATTTTGATTATTTTGGATATTTTAATTATTTTAAATATTTTAATTATTTTGATTATTTTGAATATTTTGGATATTTTAATTATTTTAATTATTTTAATTATTTTAATTATTTTGAATATTTTGAATATTTTGAATATTTTGAATATTTTGATTATTTTGATTATTTTAAATATTTTGATTATTTTTAATTATTTTTGAATATTTTAATTATTTTGAATATTTTGATTATTTTGAATATTTTAAATATTTTGATTATTTTGAATTATTTTGAATATTTTAATTATTTTGAATATTTTGATTATTTTGAATCTTTTTGATTATTTTAATTATTTTTAATTATTTTGAATATTTTTAATTATTTTAATTATTTTGAATATTTTAATTATTTTGGATATTTTAAATATTTTAATTATTTTGATTATTTTGAATATTTTAATTATTTTGATTATTTTGATTATTTTGATTATTTTGATTATTTTAAATATTTTGATTATTTTGATTATTTTAATTATTTTGAATATTTTGAATATTTTAATTATTTTAAATATTTTAATTATTTTAATTATTTTAATTATTTTAATTATTTTAATTAATTTGAATATTTTAATTATTTTAATTATTTTGATTATTTTGAATATTTTGATTATTTTAATTATTTTGATTATTTTGAATATTTTGAATATTTTGAATATTTTGAATATTTTGATTATTTTAATTATTTTATTTATTTTGAATATTTTAATTATTTTGATTATTTTGATTATTTTAAATATTTTAATTATTTTAATTATTTTGATTATTTTAAATATTTTAATTATTTTAATTATTTTGATTATTTTGACTATTTTAATTATTTTGAATATTTTAATTATTTTTGAATATTTTAATTATTTTAATTATTTTGATTTATTTTAAATATTTTAATTATTTTGATTATTTTGAATAATTTGATTATTTTTGAATATTTTGAATTATTTTGATTATTTTGGATATTTTAATTATTTTATTTATTTTAATTATTTTGAATATTTTAATTATTTTGATTATTTTAATTATTTTGATTATTTTGATTATTTTTGATTATTTTTGATTATTTTAATTATTTTGATTATTTTGATTATTTTATTTATTTCAATTATTTTAATTATTTTTGAATATTTTTAATTATTTTAATTATTTTGGATATTTTAATTATTTTAAATATTTTGATTATTTTAAATATTTTGATTATTTTAAATATTTTGGATATTTTGATTATTTTAAATATTTTGAATATTTTGAATATTTTGGATATTTTGAATATTTTAATTATTTTAATTACTTTATTTATTTTGAATATTTTAATTATTTTAATTACTTTATTTATTTTGAATATTTTAATTATTTTAAATATTTTAAATATTTTAATTATTTTAAATATTTTAAATATTTTAATTATTTTGAATATTTTGATTATTTTAATTATTTTGAATTATTTTGAATATTTTGAATATTTTAAATATTTTGAATATTTTAATTATTTTAATTATTTTAAATATTTTAATTATTTTAATTATTTTAATTATTTTAAATATTTTTAATTATTTTAATTATTTTGAATATTTTGGATATTTTAATTATTTTAATTAATTTAATTATTTTGGATATTTTAAATATTTTGAATATTTTGATTATTTTATTTATTTTGAATATTTTAATTATTTTTATATATTTTGATTATTTTAATTATTTTAATTATTTTGAATATTTTGGATATTTTGAATATTTTAAATATTTTAATTATTTTGATTATTTTGGATATTTTAATTATTTTTGAATATTTTAAATATTTTGATTATTTTAATTATTTTAATTATTTTAATTATTTTAATTATTTTTAATTATTTTAATTATTTTAAATATTTTAATTATTTTTAATTATTTTGATTATTTAATTTATTTTGAATCTTTATTTTATTTTAAATATTTTAATTATTTTAATTATTTTGAATATTTTTGATTATTTTAAATATTTTGAATATTTTGATTATTTTAAATATTTTGAATATTTTAATTATTTTAATTAATTTGGATATTTTGGATATTTGGGTATTTTAATTATTTTGATTATTTTGAATTATTTTAAATATTTTGATTATTTTGGATATTTTAAATATTTTGAATATTTTGATTATTTTAATTATTTTGATTATTTTGAATATTTTAATTATTTTGGATATTTTAAATATTTTGAATATTTTAATTATTTTAATTATTTTAATTATTTTGAATATTTTAATTATTTTAAATATTTTGAATTAATTCTTTTTAATCTTGTAATTAATTTCTCATTAATTTAAAGAACTTTTCTTCTTTGATTTTCTTTTTCTTTCCAAAGAATATAAGCAAAAGCACCAATAGATTGAAAGATAATTAAAAGAACCCAAAAAGAAATACTTGTTTTATTTTCAATAACTTGATTCATTTTATTTCTTTGAGATTGAACAAAAGTTGATAAACTTTGTTTTCTCGATTCTGAACTTTTTGTAACTGAATCTAAATCATTAATACTCGATGTCAAAATTTGTATTTTTTTTTCGAAATTTCCTTTTTTTTCTTCAATTAAATTGCGAACCATTTCTTTTACTCTTTCTAAAGTATCTGCAATTCTATTAACAATAATTTCAGATTCTTGAATATTTCTAAAATTTTGAAATTTAATTTTTAATTTAATTAATTTTGAATTTTTAATTTAAATTTTGAATTAAAATTACGTTTTTATTTCAGTAATTTTTTTGTTAAAAAATCCAAGAATTGCAGGTCCTGAACTAACTTTATGAATTTGAAGAAAATATTTATATAAATCAGTTAAATTATCTCTTTGTTCTTTTAAAAATTCTATTCTTTTTAATAAACTAATTGGATCTAAATCTTTTTTTTTTTAAATTAATTTTTAAAATTAATTTTTGAATTAATTTTTAAAATAAATTTTTTGTTTAAATAATCTTTTAATTACTTTCTGATTGAAGAATCTTTCTTTGAGAATTATTAATAATATCTTTTTGTTCTTCTTCTTTAATTTTTTCATTTAAATTTCCAAACTCTATTTGAAAAAAATTTTTTAAATTGATTTTTTTAAATTTAATTATAAATTTAATTATAAATTTAATTACCAACAAAAATTTCGGAATCTGAAGAAAAAACAAAATAAGATCCAATTGGTAAATTAATATCCAAAATAGTTTCAATTGTTTTCCATGTTCCATCTAATTGTTCATCAATTTGAAACTTTTTTAAGAATTAAAATTAAAAAATTTTAAATTTAAAAATTAAAAATTTAAAATTTTTTTTTATATTAAAAATAAAATACTTGAAGATTCTTTTGATTATAATTAATTTTTAATTTAAAATGATTGAGAATCTTTGAATCAATTAATGAAATTTTCTGTTTTGGATTTAAATCATTTTCTTGATCTAAATTATTAATAAATTTAAAACGTAAATTTTTATCCTTTTTTTTTTGTTTATTTTCAAAAAAAAAATTAATTAAAATTTTTAATTTCTTTTTTTTTTTGTTTTTGTTAAATTATTTCGAAATTTATTTTATTTACATTTTTGTCAAATTGAAAAAATGCTCCAATTCCATTAAATTCGGGTTTATCAGGGAAAAATGAAGAAGAAAAATCAGATGAATAATAAATTCCAAATTCAAAAACTTTTTCTTTTGGAATCAAACTTAATTCAATTTCCCAATCTTCTTGTTGATTTTGCTTAATTTAATGAATTAGAAAAAGAATATAAAAAGAAAGTTGATTAATTCATAAAGAAAAAAAATTAAAAAATGATGAAAAAAAAATTGAAAAAAAATTAATATTTTTTTTGATAAAAAATTTAATCAGAATTTTTTTTTGTAAATTATTTAAAATTATTTATAAAAGTTGTTTGCAAATTGATATTTACTTGTTTATAATATGTCCAACTTATTAAAGATTGTTTGTTTGGAATAAAATGAAGATGATTTTGTCTGAAATAAACATTTTCATTTTGATTCCATAAATCATTTTTTGTAAAAAGTGGCTCATTATTCGATAAAGAAAAAATATTAGAGAATAACAAAATATGCACCAAAAATAACAAAATTTTGTTCTTCATTTTAAAAAGAAAAAAAATGAAAAAATGAAAAAAAATGAAAAAAAAAAATTTTTAATTGAAAGTTTTTTTTAATTTTTGAAAATTAATTTCTAAATAAATTTCTTTTTTTTCTCCTTTTTTTTTCTTTATAAATTTTCGAATCATTTGATTGATAAAAACAAGAGAATTTTGAGGAAAGAGAACTTGAGGTTGACTTTGGTTTTTTTCCTTAACTTGAATAATAAGCTCTATTAAGGTATTTATGTATTCAATATTGATATTTGTTTTTTGAGTTTCAAAGAAGATCAGACAAACATCCAAAATTTCAAATAAAGATTCAAGCGAAACTGGAAACTCTATCGAGGAACTAGCAATACGAATTGCTTTAGAAAGACACCCTACAAGCTTTTTATCGTCATGGAATTGGATACTTCTTTTTTGGTTTTGCGAGTTTTCTAGAGAGTTAGTTGGGATAAGTGAATCCTGCAAATAAAAAAAACGAGAACAGCAACAAATAGCTTTTGCTTGATGAATTGGTTGTACAAGTTTTTTGGAATGAATGGCACATTGAACTGCTAAAAAGGAGAAGTATTCGTTACCGATATAATTAAGAGTAAACAAAGTTGAAATTATTGAAAAAAGCATTTTGAATTGTGTTTCTCTTAATGAAAAAACATCTCCATATATTGTAATTGCCTTTTCCATTTGCAGATATCAAGAGTTTGCAAAATTTACGTTATGTTTTGCAATTAATATTATAATTATCATTTATGATTTTTGTTGAAAAAAAATTATCAAAAAAAATCCAAAAAAAGAAAAAAAATTTTCTCATTAATTTTTGATTTGAATTTTTTCCTTTTTTTGTTTTGGATTTCTTCACAAAAAAAAAGTAAATTTGTTAGTTAAACATACTTTTAGCATCATTTCATAAGCTACTTTTTCTAATCTACACTTATTAGCTGCTTGTGCTGTTTGCAAAAAAAGTTTAAATGCAACTTCGGGAAAAAAATTGATTAAATTTTCCAAAATTGTGGAAATGGAATCAAATAATTGATTAAAAGAAATGGAAAATTCGGATTTATTTCTTTCGTTTTCTCTCATTTTTTGTGCAAGTTTCAATCCTGAAAAAATGAGTGGGAAAATATAATTTTTCATACGAACTTTTCCAGTTCCATTTAATTCTTTAATTAATAACTAAATAAATAAATAAATATTTAAATATTTAAAATATTATTTTAAATTTAAATGATTGAAAACCATTAAAACAAACTTGGAAAATTAAGAAATATTTTTCAATATCATCTGAATAAAAAAAGTGAATAACTTTACAAAGAGCCGATTGTTCTTTTTGAAAATCGGAATCAAATTGCAAATCGTTTTGATTTATTGGATGATTTAATAAAATTTGGATAAGATTGAAAAATCTTTGTAGCTTTAAAAATAATTTTGATTTAATTTTGATTTTGATTTTAAATTTTGATTTTGATTTTGAATTTTGGATTTTGATTTTGAATTGGATTTTGAATTTTAAATTTTAATTTTGGATTTTAAATTTTAAATTTTAAATTTGATTTTAATTTTGATTTTAATTTTAAATTTTAAATTTTAAATTTTGGATTTTAAATTTTTAATTTTGATTTAATTTTGAATTTTAAGAACTTATACTTTTTCAATTTCTTCAATTATTGTTTGTGATTTTAGAACATTTTCAATTAAATTATTTGCTATTTTTCTCTGTTCTGCTAATGGTAATAAATTAGTTAAATGAGGAAATGATTCTATTTCTATCAAAACAATAACATTATTATAAGATTGAATAACTTCTTGAATCATTTGAGTAACAACATTTGAATCATCTTGTTTAATTCTAATTTTAAATTAAATTTTGAATTGATTTAATTTTGAATTGATTTAATTTTGAATTGATTTAATTTTGAATTGATTTAATTTTGGATTGATTTAATTTTGAATTGATTTAATTTTAAATTGATTTAATTTTGAATTGATTTAATTTTGGATTGATTTAATTTTGGATTGATTTAATTTTAAATTGATTTAATTTTAAATTTTGATTTAATTTTAAATTGATTTAATTTTGAATTGATTTAATTTTAAATTGATTTAATTTTGAATTGATTTAATTTTGAATTGATTTAATTTTAAATTGATTTAATTTTAAATTGATTTAATTTTAAATTGATTTAATTTTAAATTGATTTAATTTTAAATTTTGATTTAATTTTAAATTTTGATTTAATTTTAAATTGATTTAATTTTAAATTTTGATTTAATTTTGAATTGATTTAATTTTGGATTTTTAATTTTAAATTGATTTAATTTTAAATTGATTTAATTTTAAATTGATTTAATTTTGGAATTGATTTAATTTTGAATTGATTTGATTTAATTTTAAATTGATTTAATTTTAAATTTTGATTTAATTTTAAATTGATTTAATTTTGAATTGATTTAATTTTGAATTGATTTAATTTTAAATTTTAAATTGATTTAATTTTAAATTGATTTAATTTTAAATTGATTTAATTTTAAATTTTGATTTAATTTTAAATTGATTTAAAATTGATTTAATTTTAAATTTATTTAATTTACATTTCGTTGTTTAATAATCGAAAAGCTGATTGGAAAACATAATCAACATAATCAATTCGATTTAAATTTAAAGAAAAACCAATTTGTAAAAGACATCGTAAAATTATTAATAAATCCGTTTGTTTAAGAACTTTTTTTTGAGAAATCCTAGAAATAGAATCACTAAAAGTTGTGAATATTTTATGCTCTTGATTTTCAGCAGCTCGATTGGTTTTAAAATATATAACTAATCTTTGCATTAACTCTTGAAGTATTTCTTTAATATCAACATTAGGATTTAATTCCTCAAGTGATTTTAAAAGTGTTTCTAAAGTTTCAAGATGAAATTCATCAGGAAATGCTTGAATCATAACAACAAACAAATATTCTTGAGCAATTTTATCATTACAATCAATAATTTGATGCAAAATTAATGGGAGAACATTCTAATATTGAATTAAATATTGAACATTGAATTGAATATTGAATATTGAATTGAATATTGAATTAAATATTGAATATTGAATTGAATTGAATTGAATTAAATATTGAATTGAATTGAATTAAATATTGAATATTGAATATTGAATATTAAATATTGAATTGAATTGAATTGAATTGAATTAAATATTGAACATTAAATTTTGAATATTGAATATTGAATTAAATATTGAATTGAATTGAATATTGAATTGAATTGAATTAAATATTAAATATTGAATTGAATATTAAATATTGAATTGAATATTGAATATTGAATTGAATATTGAATTGAATATTAAATTGAATTGAATTGAATATTGAATTGAATATTGAATTGAATAATATTGAATATTGAATTGAATATTGAATTGAATATTGAAATAATATGAAATAGATTGAATATGAATATTGAAAATTGAATATAAATTGAATATTGAATATTGAATAAAATTGAATTGAATATTGGAATTGAATATTGAATCGAATATAATATTGAATATTGAATATTGAATTTAAATATTGAATTGAATAAATTAAATTGAATCGAATTGAATTGAATTCAAATTGGGTGAATGAATTGAATTGAATATTGAATGAATATTGAATAATAAATGGAATTATGAATTAAATATTAATATAAATATTGAATTGAATGAAAATTAAATATTAAATAATATTGAATTGAATTGAAATATTAAATATTGAATATTGAATTGAATTGAATATTGAATATTAAATATTGAATTGAATTGAATATTGAATTAAATATTGAATTGAATATTGAATTGAATTGAATATTGAATATTGAATTGAATTGAATATTAAATATTGAATTGAATTAAATATTAAATATTGAATTGAATTAAATATTGAATATTGAATTGAATATTGAATTGAATTAAATATTGAATATTGAATTGAATATTGAATTGAATTGAATTGAGTTAAATTAACTTGTGAATATATTTCAACTGTAACTCCTTCTAGTTGTGCTAAACGAGATAAATTAGTTCCAACTAACATTCCTAATTCTGTTCTTTCTTTTCCAAGCATTGTATGAACATATTTTTTCCCAATTTCAGAAAGGTTACCAAAAGGAGTTTGATGTTGCATTCTAATCCAAAGTTTGTTCATTTCAATAAAATTAGATATTATAAAATTAATACTATCTTCTACTGTTCCATGCATTTCTGAATTTTGAGTTGTAATATCTGGAAGTTTATCTTTAACCATTTGAGTAAGATAATATCTTAAGAATATTCCTCTTGTTGGATGTTGAATCCCTCTACACATTTTATTTAAATCTTGTAGAATATCCTAATATGATTTAGATTTTGATTTTGATTTTGATTTTAATTTTAATTTTGATTTTGATTTTGATTTTGATTTTGATTTTGATTTTAATTTTAATTTTGATTTTCAATTTGAATTTTGATTTTGATTTTAAATTTGAATTTGATTTTGATTTTGATTTTGATTTATATTTTGATTTTGATTTTGATTTTAATTTTAATTTTAATTTTAATTTTTATTTTCATTTTCAATTTAATTTTGATTTTCTTTTTGATTTTGATTTTGATTTTGATTTTGATTTTGATTTTGATTTTGATTTTGATTTTGATTTTGATTTTGATTTTGATTTTGATTTTGATTTTGATTTTGATTTTGATTTTTGATTTTGATTTTGATTTTGATTTTGATTTTGATTTTGATTTTGATTTTCATTTTGATTTTGATTTTAATTTTCATTTTGATTTTGATTTTGATTTTGATTTTGATTTTGATTTTAATATTGATTTTGATTTGAATTTGATTTCAATTTTAAATTTAATTTTGAATTTGAATTAAATTTTGATTTTGATTTTGATTTTAATTTTAATTTTGATTTTGATTTTGATTTTGATTTTGATTTTGATTTTGATTTTGATTTTGATTTTAATTTTGATTTTGATTTTGATTTTGATTTTGATTTTAATTTTAATTTAGATTTTGATTTTAATTTTGATTTTGATTTTGATTTTGATTTTGATTTTGATTTTGATTTTGAAATTGAATTTAATTTTGATTTTGATTTTGATTTTGATTTTGATTTTAATTTTGATTTTGATTTTGATTTTGATTTTGATTTTAATTTTAATTTAGATTTTGATTTTAATTTTGATTTTGATTTTGATTTTGATTTTGATTTTGATTTTGATTTTGAAATTGAATTTAATTTAGATTTTAATTTTAATTTAGATTTTGATTTTGATTTTTGATTTTGATATTGATTTTGATTTTGATTTTGAATTTGATTTTGATTTTGATTTTGATTTTGATTTTGATTTTGATTTTCATTTTGATTTTGATTTTGATTTTGATTTTGATTTTAATTTTGATTTTGATTTTGATTTTGATTTCGATTTCAATATTGATTTCAATTTGAATTTGATTTCAATTTTAAATTTAAATTTTGATTTTGATTTTGATTTTGATTTTGATTTTGATTTTGATTTTGAATTTCAATTTTGATTTTGAAAATTTTCTACTTTAATTGGAACTTCTTCTGTATTAATTAAAACAGAACCAGCAGTAATTAATAAATATAATCTTGGAATAACTTGACCAGTAAATTGAACAACTTTATATAACTCTTGAGCTGATAAACCAGTTTTAACTTGTTCATCTAAATAACTTTCAACATTTCTTAATTCATTTAATAAAAAAGAATCTAAAAGAAAAAAAATATATTTTGAATTGAAAAAAATTTTTGATGCTTTTTTTCTTTTGTAAATAATTATTTGATTACAAAGTTCAAAATAATTCTTTGGTGATAAAGCTGAAGTTCTTAATTCTGAAATCATTTCTGTTGTTTTAATCAAAACTAAAATAGTTTGTTCATCTTCTAAAAATTTTCTCATATCAAAAGCTGATCTTTGAATCTTTTTCAATTTTAATTTCAATTTTAATTTTAATTTAATTTTAATTTCAATTTAATTTTTAAATTGATTGATTTTGGTTTTAATTTTGAATTTTGATTTTAAAATACTTTATCTTTTAATTCTTGTAAAAGAGTTTCTTGTTCAATTCTTGGAGTTAAAACACTTTCTTTTCTTTTTGTTAAATCACTTCCTTTTGAAGACATAATAAATTTAAATTTAAATTTAAATAATAAAAATAATTAAGAAAATGAAAATGAAAAAAAATGAAAAAAGTTTTTTTTTTTAAAAACAATAATTTTATTGTAAAAAGTAAAAAGTAAAAAGTAAAAAGTAAAAAGTAAAAAGTAAAAAGTAAAAAGTAAAAATTAAGAATTAAAAATTAAGAGGTTCAATTTTTGAAGAAAGATCCCAAAAAACTTGTTGATCCACTTTTTCGGTTGGAATTGCAGATACAATTTTATGAATACTTTCATTAAAAGGAAAATTAAAGGGAGTTTTTTGGAATTTGCGAATCTGCAAATAGCAAGTATAAAAACGTCTTTGCTTAACGAAATTAATCAAATTATTTTTCAAACGTGGGGAAATTTCATCAAGTAAAGTGAAATCAGACAAATAAACACCTAGATAGGGAATTGTTGCAGAAGAAGCTTTTCTGTAAGAATCACGCAAGCTTTTGAAATGATCAGCGCTTGCAAATTGGTCGAGAAATTGGAAATTTTGAGATGATTTTTGGGGAAGATTTTTCCAAGTGTTTGTTAAACGATAAACTGATGAACACTGCAATCCGGATACAACAGCAACCATGTCGTGATAATCCCCAATTGTGTATAAATAATATCCCATTTTGATGAATACACTTAATATTTTCACACGCTTTTCCAGTTGCGGTTCTTTGAGCACAGATAAAGAGACCCAATCCGCAATATTGTTAAAATTTTCAATCATTGAAATGACATTTTTTGCGAGATTTGCATCTTTTCCTTGTTTTTCAATGTTTTTTTTAGTCCAACGAGCGAAAAAAAACTCGTGAATTTTGATATTTTTGAATAAATTGAATGTTTTCAATGTGAGTTGTTTGCAAAATTCAGAGGGATTAATTTTCAATATTGGAATCTGTTTTGAATGACTTGAAAAAATGGGTGAAATTGGATATGCGACTGTGGAAAGATCGAGACTTGTGTGTCTTGGCTGGTCAGACAAGATTTCGTCGTCTTCATAAAAACTCAAGTCTGAATAATCTGAAAATTCCTGTTCTTCAATCGCTTGATGGTCTATAAAAGCGATTCCTGCCAAAAGAACGGATTGCAAAGAAAAATCTTTGATTTTGCCGTTTGAATTTGCTTTCCAAATGCCCAAATGTTCCTGTACGGATTTCTGTTTTTGAGCGGAAGGAATGAATTGGGAAAGAAAATTTTTGACAACGGAATCGGTTTCTTTTTTTTCTTCTTGTTTTTCTTTATTCGGTTTTTCTTCTGATTTTGTTCTGATTAAAGAAGAATCTGGTTTTGATAAAATTTTTGTGATTGATTTTGTTGTTGTTGTTTCTTTTATTTTTTCTTTTGGACGGATATAAAGCGACTTTGTGCGGTTCAAATCAGAAGAGTGTTTTCTGATATGTTGTCTAACCGCCACATTTTCCATTTTTGTTGGTTTGTTTGTTGGCGTAAAATCTGTTAACGTAAATGAAACATGATAGAATTTCATGATCAAAAGCTCAATCTCACATCCAGTTGTTCGGAAATCTGCTTTTGAATGAATAAGTAAATCGTTTCGAATAAAACGCAAAATTTCATTTGAAATTTCTTCATTCAATTGCAAGTTATTTTTCAACTTGAATTTGACATATTTCTTTAATAATTGAGTAACATAAAATTGGACTTTATCTCTTTCTTGGATGTTGATTTTGATCTGGTGCGGAAAACGGAATCGTTCTTTCAGCTTTTCAATAAAGATCTTCTCATCTTTGACAACTAACGGCAAAGTGATGATAAAAGTTTTTGCGAAAATATCACTATAAAACTCCTCATTGGTTAGCAAATCAAGAATTCTATTCAAACTTGCTGATTTGATTTTGAAGTAGAACATGAAGTTGTCTTTTTCTTTGGAATCCGAATAGAAACTTTTCCAATTTCCAATATCGGCTTCTAAAGTTGCTCGATCTTGCTCGATTTCTTTATTTGAATATAGAGCCAGATTTTGTTCTCCCAAATGCGGGATTTCGTTCCAAAAATACGTTAGATCATCGAAAATGATCTGTTGCTTTGATTTTGGGTTAAATTGAATTGGTTCGTATTTTTGTTCTGCTTTTTCTCTTTCCGCAACAATTAAACGAAGTGTTGAATTTTCTTGAATTTGCAGATCCATTAGATTCAAGTGCTTTTCCAACGGAATTAACTGCCGTATTTCTTGTGGAAGTGTTTCGTTTTTCTTTGTTTTTTTTTCTTCGCCTTCAAATTCCATATAAAATAAATGGCCAATCATATTTGCTTTTGGGATATTTAAATATGAGCATAATTCGTCTATTAATAATCCGCATTTTATTGTTAAATCAACAACTATTGATCTTGTTATGATATCTGCTTTACCAGTGTTCCAAAACGTTAAGTTCACACGTATTGGTTTTGGTTGTAATTTTATTATCAATGTTTCTGTTGTCTATTTAATAATTTAATTTAATTTAATTTGATATTTTAATTTAATTTAATATAATTTAATATTTTAATTTAATATTTTAATTTAATATAATATTTTAATTTAATTTAATTTAATAATTTAATTTAATTTAATATTTTTATAATTTAATTTAATATTTTAATTTAATATTTTAATTTAATAATTTAATTTAATATTTTAATTTAATTTAATATTTTAATTTAATTTAATATTTTAATTTAATAATTTAATATTTTAATTTAATTTAATTTAATATTTTAATTTAATAATTTAATTTAATTTAATTTAATATTTTAATTTAATTTAATTTAATAATTTAATTTTTTAATTTAATTTAATAATTTAATTTAATATTTTAATTTAATATTTTAATTTAATAATTTAATTTTAATTTAATATTTTAATATTTTTATAATTTATACAAGAATATTGTTCAAATAATCTGATAAATGAACCCCTTTTTGAGGAGACAACCAATATCCAAATTTCATGGAATCTTCAAGATACTCATCAATTTGGAAAACCGAATTTTCATTAAATACAATTTCATCAAAACTTGAATTTCGATCAATTGAAATTGAATCTTCATTTTTTTGGTTTTTCGTCTTTTCATGAATAAATACAAGTCGAGTATTGAAAGAATTCCAGTAACTTGAACGAATAAAATCGATATCAAATACAGTGCTTGGAACAACAACAAATAGTCCATAAACATCAGGTTGAAACTTATATTTCTTGCTAAGTTTTTTTATAACAGAAGTCACTTTAGAATTTATTGTGAATTGCTCTAAAATTGGAATTGTTTCATTCTGCGGCGGTTGTAAAATCACATTTACAGTGATAAATTTTTTTTGCAGAATTAACATTCGATTTTCTACTATGTATTGGTTGATGATTGCCTCAGATGGAACAATTTGCAAGTTGGAAATTATCACATATTTCAATGTTTGTGTTTCATTGATTTTGTCTCGAAAAGATTTTTGCATAATTTTATCAATAAAACCGCTTTCTTTTTCTTGTTGACCAAATACAATATTGTATTCTTCTTCCTCTTTGTTCATACTATGAAGAATATTATGAATAACTTCTTCTGCTGTAGAAAGTAGAGGATTAAATCGGGTTATTTTCTCAGAAAGATCTGGGCATCTGATAGAAATTTGCTTTAAATGGGCTAGATCCGAATTGGTTTTTGTAATCATTTGATATTCTAATCGGTTTCCTAATTGTGATTCTATTTCTGATTCTATTTGTGATTTTGTTTTTTTATGTTTTGAATTCAGCTTTTCTGCTTCATTAACAATTTCGGATTTTGCTCTTCTTTTAGTTTCAATTTCACTTTCTTTGTGTTTTTCTTTTAGTTTTTCTTTTAATTTCTCTTCCAATATTTTTTTTTTCAACATTTTTTTTTCTTGCAATATTTTTTTTTCTTTCAATATTTGATCTTCATTTTCATCTATATTTGGATTTTCTTTGTCAAGATCAATTGATTTTTTGTTCGTATTTTTATCTTTTTGTTTTTTTCCTTGTTTTGATTGTAATTTTTGTTGTGCTTTTTCGAGTTTTTTTTGTTTTTGTTCCTCTTTTTTCTTTTGCTTTTTTTCTTGTTTTTTTTGCTTTTTTGTTTGTGAATTTTTTTGATCTTTTTCATCATCTTCTTCTTTTATTTTTTTCAATTCATCTTCTTCTTGTATTTTTTTCAATTCATCTTCTTCTTCTTGTTTTTTTTTCAATTCATCTTCTTCTTCTTTTTTTCTTAATTCATCTTCTTCTTCTTGTTTTTTTCTTAATTCTTCTTCTTCTTCTTGTTTTTTTCTTAATTCTTGTTGTCTTTTCACTTCTTGTTGTCTTTTCATATTTTCTTGATTCTTTTTTATTTGTAATTGTTTTTGTTCTTCAATTTTTTGTTCTTCAATTTTTTTTTCGAAAAATTTTTCGATATTTGTTGATTTTTGGAATTTTGGAGATAAACTATGAGATTTTGATAATGAAAAATCTGATTCATTCAATGATTCTTTTTGTTTTGGTTTTTCAAACATAGTTATTAATGAAGAAAGAGAAGTCTAATTCAAAAAAAAAATAAATTTAAATAAATTTAAACAAATTTAAACAAATTTTTTTTATAATTTTGTTTTTTTTTTCTTTTCTTTTCTTTACAGTTCTATTTTGTAATGTTCTTGTTGGTTTTTTTTCTAAATATTTTGAAATTAATAAATTTAATTTCGCAAAATTTGATCGAGAAAGAAATGATTGTGAGCAAATTCTATATAATTGTAATGATTTAGTGAAAATTTCTGGATTAAATGATCTTTTTTTATTATTAATATCTTCAATAATTGTTGTTAATTTAGAGATTTTTTCTTCATCTTTTTCTTCATAAAAAGAATTATAAATTGTTTCAAGAGAAATGAATTTTTTGATAAAATCATTTAAACAAAGAAATATTAATTGAACTAAATGATTTTTTTTTTGAATTTGATTTTTGATTTTGATTTTGATTTTGATTTTGATTTTGATTTGATTTTGATTTTGATTTTCATTTTGATTTTGATTTTGATTTTGATTTTCATTTTGATTTTCATTTTGATTTTGATTTTGATTTTGATTTTTGATTTGATTTTGATTTTCATTTTGATTTTGATTTTGATTTTGATTTTGATTTTGATTTTGATTTTGATTTTGATTTTGATTTTGATTTTTGATTTTGATTTTCATTTTGATTTTGATTTTGATTTTGATTTCATTTTGATTTTCATTTTGATTTTGATTTTGATTTTGATTTTGATTTTGATTTTGATTTTGATTTTTGATTTTGATTTTGATTTTGAATTTGATTTTGATTTTGATTTTGATTTTGATTTTGATTTTGATTTTGATTTTGATTTTGATTTTCATTTTCATTTTGATTTTGATTTTGATTTTGATTTTTGATTTTGATTTTTGATTTTGATTTTCATTTTGATTTTGATTTTGATTTTGATTTTGATTTTGATTTTGATTTTCATTTTCATTTTGATTTTCATTTTGATTTTGATTTTGATTTTGATTTTGATTTTGATTTTGATTTTGATTTTGATTTTGATTTTGATTTTGATTTTGATTTTGATTTTGATTTTGATTTTGATTTTGATTTTGATTTTGATTTTGATTTTGATTTTTCATTTTGATTTTCATTTTCATTTTGATTTTGATTTTTGATTTTCATTTTGATTTTGATTTTGATTTTGATTTTGATTTTGATTTTTTTGATTTTGATTTTGATTTTGATTTTGATTTTGATTTTGATTTTGATTTTGATTTTGATTTTGGTTTTGATTTTGATTTTGATTTTGATTTTGATTTTGATTTTGATTTTGATTTTGATTTTTAGAATCTGTAATAAGTGAAAAATTAATTTTATTTTTAATTAAATAAAGTAAAATATCAAGAGTTTCTTCATGTTTTGGAATTGAATTAAAACTAATTAATAAAAGAAAAAAAAAGAAAAAAATTAAACGAATAAATAAATAAAAGAATATGTGAAAAATTTTCTTTTAATTTCAATTCTTTTTCTTTTTTACTCTGAATTAGGAAATAAAGTAACTCTAATATTATTTAAAATTTGCTCAAATCTTTTAACTTGTTTTTTCCCACTGTTTTTAATTAAGATCATAAAACAAAACTGAGAAAACCAAGTCTCTAAAGAAATTTTACTCTAAAAAAAGAAATTATTTTTAGATAATTTTAGTTTGTTTTGAAGGCAAAAAAAATTAATAAAAATAAAATTAATAAATTAAATTAAAAAAAAAAGAATAACAATTTCGTATTTTAATTTGATTTTTAAAAGATTAATAACACACATTAAACTGATCTTTAGTTTGATTTTCTTTTTGCATTGTTGTTGTTTCTAAAAGAAAATTTTCAAATAAAAAGATGATAATTAAAGTTTAAAATAAATGAAAAAAATAAAAAAAATAAAATTTCAATTTAATCTAAATAGAAAGAAAGAAAGAAAGAAAGAATTTGGAAAATAAAATAATAAAAAATGAAAAATAAAAGAAATAAAAATTTTTCTTTTTAATTATTTCATTTTTTTCCTTTTTTTTTTTAATAAAATGTTAACTTTAGAATCAGAACATGGAAGATATTATTGTAGATTTTGTAATACTTGGGTTGCACCAAATAAAATTTCTATTCAAAATCATTTAAACGGATCAAGACATAAATATAATTATAATAAATATTTACAAGAAGTTGAAAAACAAGAAATTATTAAAGAAAAAAAAGAAAAACAAATAACACAAGAATTAATTTATATTGATAAGGTAAATTAATTATTATTAATACAACGTCACTTTTTTTCAATAAATTAAAAATCAAAATTAAAATTAAAATTAAAATAAAAATTAATATTCATTTATAAAATTAAAATTAAAATTAAAATTAAAATTAAAATTAAAATTAAAATTAAAATTAAAATTAAAATTAAAATTAAAGTTAAAATTAAAATTAAAATTAAAATTAAAATTAAAATTAAAATTAAAATTAAAATTAAAAATTAAAAATTAAAATTAAAATTAAAATTAAAATTAATATTAATATTAAAATTAATATTATAAATAAAATTAAAATTAAAATTAAAATTAAAATTAAAATAAAAATTAATATTCATTTATAAAATTAAAATTAAAATCAAAATTATAATTAAATTAAAATTAAAATTAAAATTAAAATTAAAATTAAAATTAAAATTAAAATTAAAATTAAAATTAAAATTAAAATTAAAATTAAAATTAAAATTAAAATTAAAATTAAAATTAAAATTAAAATTAAAATTAAAATTAAAATCAAAATTAAAATCAAAATTATAATTAAAATTAAAATCAAAAATTAAAATTAAAATTAAATTTATATTCAAAAATTAAATTTATATTCAAAAATTAAAAATTAATATTAATATTGTTATATTTTTATTTTAAAAAGGTCGCAGAAGCACAATTCAAATTAGATCAACAAGGAAAAGTATTTGAAGCAAGTCCGCATATTGGGGTAACACCTGACTTTACGAAAATCGAAATAAACAAAACACCTGAACATGTAAATACAAATTATAATCCACTTATGAATAATGCACGAATGAGAAGAATTAATAATCCATATCTGCTACAAAAACATCTCAACAGTAATAAACCAAAAAATAAAAAAGAACGAACGAAAGAAAACAAAGAAAAAGCCGCGGGCAAAAAAGAAGAAGAGGAAGAAAAAGACCCTTATTTAATTGAATATGAAATGATGAAATCGTATTTGAAGCAAAATCAAAATTTATATTACGATCCTCAGAACCCTTATGGTCAATGGACCACATCAAAATTTATCCAGGTTGATGAACAACCTCAAAATGATGTCTCAAATGAACCTCAAACTGATGGTAAAGGTACCGAATTAATTGAGAATTTAAATACTAATTCTAAAAAACATAAAGAAAATAATTCTCAAAATGAACAAATTGAAAAAAAGCAAATTTATCATAAAAAAAGAACTCAAAATAGTGATATTTTAATTGATGATTCTCTTAAAATTCCTAAAACAAAACAACAATTTTCTAAGAAATCTGAATCTAAATCTAAATCTAAATCTAAATCTGAACCTAAAAGTAAAAGTAAAAGTAATAATGAAAATAAGAAATTAAAAATTACTTTTAAAAAAAGAAAAGTTAAAAATATTTCATTTCTTAAAAAAAAGTAGTAGATCTTCTTTTAATTTTATTTTACAAAAAAAAAAAAAAAAGGGAATTAATTCAAAATGATTTAAAATTAATTCAAAATTGTTTTTCCTTTTTACTTTTTTACTTTTTTTTTTTGAATAAAAAAATTAAATGGAAAAAATAAAACCGACAACTTGACAAAAAATTTAATTTTTTATTTATTTTTATTTTTTAATTAAAAACTGGACAAATTTTTTAATTAAAAAAAAAAATAAAAAAAACAAGACAACTTTTAATTATTTTAAAAATTTAAAAGAAAAAAAAAAAGCAAACAGGAAAAAAGAAAAAAGGAAAAAAAAAATATTTTTATTAATTTTAATCACTTTTATCTTTAAATATTTTTTATTTATTATTAATTTTTTTTTTATTTAAAAAATATGACAAATTTATTTGATAAAAGAAAAATAGAATTAGCTAAAATGATAATGAAATTTCCAGAAAGATTTAAAAAATATGAAGAATTACAAAAAGAATTATATGAAAAAGAACAAAAAGAATTAAGAGATCAAAATCAAAATGAAAATCAAAATCAAAATGAAAATCAAAATGAAAATCAAAATCAAAATCAAAATCAAAATCAAAATCAAAATCAAAATCAAAATCAAAATCAAAATCAAAATCAAAATCAAAATCAAAATCAAAATGAAAATCAAAATCAAAATCAAAATCAAAATCAAAATCAAAATCAAAATCAAAATCAAAATCAAAATCAAAATCAAAATCAAAATCAAAATCAAAATCAAAATCAAAATCAAAATCAAAATCAAAATCAAAATCAAAATTTAAATCAAAATGAAATTGGAAAAAATTTGGAAAATCATCCAAAAATAGATCTTTTTAATGCTTCTTCTTATTTTTTAAATAAAGCTCAAATTTTCCTTCAATCAAAACCAAGACCTTCAATTATTTCTAAATTAAATTTCTTTTATCAAGAAAATAGAAATTGGGTAAAAGGTTGGAATAAAAATCTTCTTGATAAAAATCCAAAAAATATTCCAAATCAATTAACTTTATCTGAACAAATTTTGGAAATTATGGCAACTCTTAATCATAAAAATGAGAAAAAAAATGTAATTAAAGGAATTGATGATTTTTTAAAAAAAAATTTTGGACTAATAAGAATGAAAAATAATTCAAGAGGAAGAAGAATTTATATTCGGAAAAATTAAATTTTAAGAACTTTTTTAAGAACTTTTTATTTTGTTTTTGTTTTTGTTTTGTTTTTGAAATAAAATGTTTCCTTTTATAATTAAATAAAAATTTAAATTAAAATTAAATTTGAATTTTTGTTTTTGTTTTTGTTTTTGTTTTTGTTTTTGTTTTTGTTTTTGTTTTTGTTTTTGTTTTTGTTTTTGTTTTTGTTTTTGTTTTTGTTTTTGTTTTTGTTTTTGTTTTTGTTTTTGTTTTTGTTTTTGTTTTTGTTTTTGTTTTTGTTTTTGTTTTTTTGTTTTTGAAATAAAATGTTTCCTTTTATAATTAAATAAAAATTTAAAATTAAATTTGTTTTTGTTTTGTTTTTGTTTTTTTTTTAATTTGAATTTGAATTTGTTTTCTTAATCAATTTGAAAAAAAAAATAAAATTGATGTTTTTTTTTTTGAGAAGAAGAAAAAAAAAAAAGTAAAATAGGGAAAATTTTTTTTCATCGAGTAAATTTCCAGAAAAGTAATAAACCAACAATGAGAATCAAAATGATAAACTTGAAGACATGAGGCAAATCAGCAGCGTATCTTCTTTGAGTAAAAGGCTTTGTAGTTTTTTTGTAATAAGTAGAAAGTTGGAGCAATTCATCTGAAACAAGTAACCGTTCGAAAAAAAACGTTGAACCTTTTTCAAACTCAGCAATTTGGATTGGAAGAACACCAGAAGCTTTGTCTTGACTTTTGATAACGGATGAAGAAGTAGAAGTGCGAGAAACTGGGATTTTTTTCTTGAAAGACATTTTTGATTTTCGGTTCATTTTTCGAGCGACATTTTGTTTCATCTGAGGAACAGTTGGTTCTGAATAGGAAGAAACAACGCGAAAAACAGGAGTTGTTGAATAAGAAGGAACCTCTTTCAAATCACCAGAAAACTCAGAGTATTTGTAGTTCTCAGGAAGATATAAAGAGAGAAATAGATGGTTGATTGGGATATCAAATTGAGCTAAAGAAAGCGAGAATCGTCCTATTTTTCCAAGTGATTTCTGAGTGTATATAATGAATACAATTTCAACGATAAAGGGGACTTGTTCGGGGGAAGATGTGCTTGTTTTTTCAAGTGGAATCACGATCCTTTTGTCGTGATCAAGTGTGGGTTTGACAGATCTCCCGCTGACAACTGTCGACCAAAGTTCGTGGTCAAAAGTGGTTTTATGAGGACCTTGGAGCGGCAAAGACATTCTAAGAAATTGTCTCTGTGTGTTTTTCATTTTGAGTTTGCAGCGATGCATGATCTTGCCATCATCAGAAACAAGTATTTTTATCTCTGCTTGTTCGATAACTGAAATTAACACTGAAGAATCGCGATGTTTTGTCACTCGCATTGAAAGATCGAATTCGGGAAATAAAAATCTATAGGCAAATAAAATGGATCCGCGAGATAATCTTTTAATCACTGGAGGAAGCTCATTGACGCCAACTTTGCTTATTCCAGAAACCTCAGTTTCGTTGATCTCCACGTTGGTTCTTGCCTCAACTGCGACATATCCGGTCTCACGATTTATTTTCCCATAGCACTCGAAAACAGGTAGCGTTACTGGGCAACTTGTTGATCGCATCTCAAGCTCCGTTTCAATGTTGAGTGTGTATGTCCCTTCAACTCCTGATTGAAGAAGCACTTTGAGGATCTGTTTTTTCTGGATTTTTTTGGTTTGATTTTTGATTTCTTCTTCTTCTTTAGTTTGTTGTTCAGCAAATAATTGGGCAATTTTTTGTGGATCAAGTTTTTCTTTTTCTTTTTGATTATCTTTATCTTTTTCTTTTTGATTATCTTTATCTTTTTCTTTTTCATTATCATTTTCATTTTCATTTTCATTTTCATTTTCATTTTCATTTTTGACACTTTTTTCCGTTTTTTTTTCGTTGTCATTTTCTTCAACTTGAACTAGCGAAAATTTTTGAAGAGAATTTCCGTCAACAGAAAGAATTTTGAATTTGGGAGAGGAGCTAACAGCAGGAACAAGTATCTCAAAAACACTTTTAGCGCCATTAATAATTTCAAAAACAAATTGAGAACGGGAAAGAACAACGCCCTCACCAATTGAATGTATAGTATTCTGGTCCACATTGATGATCGTCTCCTTTTTTTTGATAACCTCATCAGAATCCTTGTTTGATTTTTCGAGTTCCGTCTTTTTCAAAACAGCCTCTGTCCATGATACACTCATGTAAGAAACAGCGGGGAGATTGCAAGTCATTGTTGTGACATGAGCACCCTCGAGTTTATTATCATCACTTTCTTCCCATAAAGTCTTCTTTTCTTGGACATTCTCGTTTGAGTTGAAATCAACGCCTTGGAATTCTTGTTCCGGTTCACCGATGGATTGCTCGCAGAAAATTTTTACTCGTTCATCTCCACGAACAGAATATTTCAGGCTATTGAATAGCGACTGAGGAATCTGCATTCTGAACGCTTTTCCACGTTCTGAAACATAAGCAACTGAAATGTCCATTTCAATTAAATAACGGCCTATTGTGTCAGTAATTAAATTATATCTCGAATCCCGCACTGCTATACTCGCGCCTGTTTTGTCTCCACTCTCGCATTGTACCGTCGACTCAAGAACCGCACATGCACTTGCTATCAGCGGAACTTCGATCCATGTGCTTTTCGGGATCGAAATTACTTGAACCCAAAATTTACACTTGATTCGCGTGTTTTTTTTATATGCTTCACCAACGTATTCAGAACGAGCAAAGAAATATTTGGTTCCGGGTAATTCGGGTTGCATGCTCTTAACAATCCCAAGAAGGTTTCGTGTCTCCATTTTTACATTGTTGTTTTTCTCTGTTTTCTGTTCATCTAGTTCTTTTTTTCCAGTTATTTTATTTAAAATTTTAATTGGAATTTCAAGTGTATTTTCTTCTGTTTTTTGCATTTTGTTTTTTGTTTTTTTTTTTGAATAAGAAAGAAGAAAAAAAATGAAATTATGAAAATAGAAAAAAATTCATTTTTTTTAAAAATTCAATTTAAAAATTCAATTTAAAAATTCAATTTAAAAATTCAATTTAAAAATTCAATTAAAAATTCAATTATAAAATTCAATCTAAAAAAATGAACCAAACAATAACAGTTAAAATTGCTGTTCTTGGCTTGCCTGGAGTTGGCAAATCTAATCTAGTTAACCAAATTCTTTCAAGAGGATTCTTTCATAATTATGATCCTTTTATTGAGGATACTTTCCAATATTCTTGTTGTGTTGATAATGAACTCCATCTCGTTTATATTTCTGATTCAGGAGCTGAAGACGGTCTTTCTTTTCTATGCCAAAATCCATTAGAAGAATTTAACTGCTTTATTTTGGTTTTTTCAATTGTTGATTTGGATTCTTTTCTTTATTTAAAAAAAGCTATTAATTATATTTATTATCAAAAAAATACTGAAGAAGTTCCCATTTTAATTGTTGGAAATAAAATTGATTTAATTGATCAAAGAAAAGTTCTTTTTGAAAATGCTTTGGAATTTTCTAATTCAAATAATTGTTTATATTGGGAAATTTCAACAAAAAATCAAGAAAATTGTAATGAATGTTTAATTCAAATTTTAAGAGAAAATAGAAAATTTCCAACAAATTGTTATTGTGAAATTTATGAAAAAGAAAATAAATGTGAAATTTTTTAAAAAAAAGAAAAGAGAAAAAGCAAAAATTTATTTGCTTTTTTTTTTTATTAATTGTTATTTTAATTTTTTAATTGTTCTTAATTTTTTAAAAGTCCTAATATTTCTTGAATTGAATCAGGAATATCTTTTAAAACTTCATTATTAGAAAAATTAATTTTTTTCATTGATTCAAAATCTTGAGAAATTGTTGGAAAACTTTGAATTAAATCTTTGCTATTTTCCATCAAAAACATAATTCTCAACAATTGAAATGATCTTCGAATCAAAAAAGAATGATCTAAAATAATATTATCTTCATCAACATCACTTTCCTTTTTAGAAGATCCACCACCAACAATTTTTTGGAACGAAGACTTCAAATTTTGAAGTGATAATTTCACAATGTTTTTTTCCAAATTTAATGCTTCTTGCGGTTGAATTTGCAACATTTCCCAAATTGAATGAGAAAAGAAAACAACAAATTGTTCTTTTTCAAAAAGTTCTAGTTTATGAGAAGCAATTTCAGAAAGATATTCAATAAGAATCAAGCTGATACTTGAATAAATTGTTGTTTTGATTTCATCAGTTTTTGGAGGTGAATAAGAGTTCCTTTTATCGTTGATTAGCGCAATATTTTCCATAACTTTCGAGAAACAAACAATGAAATCCAAATGTTCGTCTGTATTGATGTTATTATAAAGGAGCTCGAAAAGATAAAACAGAAGCAATTTTGAGACTTTCGAAATATTTTCTAAACAACTTTGGAAGTTCTTAGTGCTCTTCTTCCCTTTTTTCGGGTTGTTGAGGAAGTCGATGTTGTTTTCTAGTTCAAGATCACTAATTTTTATAAGGAATTTCTGATAAAATTTTTCGAAAACATAAGATGATTTCTTTTTTGTTCAGAATCCAGTGATGTTTGTTGCACAGATCGCGCATTGTAGAGAACTTCGTGAGACGAGAAGTAACGTAAAAAAAGACTGTGAATATGCGAACGTCCACTTTGCTCTTTGTTAATGATGGAAAGAAGAGTTCTCATCATCGAGATGATCAACTCAACAATTTCGTTCTCAGGAAAATTAAAATCAATAACATCCAAAATTTGATCTAGCGAATTAAGTAATTGAAGTTTGCTAGTCCAACTTGAAGAAATTTTCTCTTTTTTTTGAAGAGATATTTTTTTTGAGGAGGAATCAATAAGCCAAGCTGAAGATTTAAGCAAAATTTGGAGAGCAAGAGACATCAACTCGAAGGTTTTGTTAATTTCCTGTTTGTAATCAGTTGCCATTTTGGGTTCTTCAATAGCCTGAAGCGCAGATGTTGTGAGTGGATCCATTTGCACAATGTCTTCTTGTCGAGAAGGTGTGTCAATTGAGGTGATATAGAGTTGTATTTGATCCATCAAAGTGGGGATTGTTTGAACCATAAAATTGGAGATCAAATTGAAACCGTTTGTTTTATTCTGAACTGCAAATAAATCAAATGTGTCTTCATCAAGTATTGCGTTCAGGAATCTCAGCGCATTCCATGGTGATTCGTTCATTGCTGTTCCTGATAAAACAAGCTCGACTTGGATTCTTTTGAAATGTATTTTTTGGAGCAAAACAAGTGATATTTCATAAATAATATCATCAACTCCCTGATAAATTGAAGACAAAAGCAAGTTTTCGATCGCCCATCGGAAAGTGTGAGCGTTGTAGAGTTGATCAATAAGTTTGGATTCGTTTTGGAGGCATTGCTTCAAGACACGGAAATAATAAGGAAGAGACGTTTTATTGTAATAAATGTAAATTTCCTGTTGATTTAGTGAGATATAATAACGGATGAGATCTTCAAGTCTTTCTTTTGAATTTGTTATTAGCGAAATGTGTTCTGGAGAAGTCTCAAAGAATTTCTGGAAAAAGATAAACAAATGATGTTTGTTCAAATCACAAGCAAGTGTTTTTCTATCGATGTGAATATATAAATTCCAAATTTGTGGGAAGAAGTCTTCAAAAGATTGTATTGCTTGCGGATGAATTAATGCTTTTGTGAGAATATCGAAGTAATGTGTTAATTTGTAGAAGCTTGGTGGCCATGGATCATATGATTTTCCTGGACGTTGTTTGGGTCTGATATTTTCGTATGTGTCTGTCATTATTCGAGGCAACAATCCAAGTAAAAATAATTGAAGATCCATAAATTTAGACAATTCAGAATCACTAAGTTGTTTTTTTGGTTTATTTTCATTTTCATTTTTTAATTGATTTTGATTTTGGTTTTGATTTTCATTGATTTTTGGAATCATCAAATCAATCAATTTTTCAGTTTCTTCTCTTGCAATCATATTTTCATTTGCAATCAATAATTCATATACCCATTTATCCTTTCTTTGGAACAACCAATCAAGAACCTCAGGGCTATTCCTTGAAATTTCCACAATGTTTTTAATAGAAGCATGAGCTTTTGATGTAGAAAATTCTTTGCTTGTCAAAAATGTGATCATAATTTCCATAATTTGGTCCAATTTCCAAGAAAAAAACGAGTCGCGAATTTGGAGCATTTGACCAAGAATAATATGGTATTTTTCGATAAGATTTGAGTCCCTTTCCTGGACAAGAAGAGTAAGCGTTGTGATGTATTCTTGGGTAAGTTGCTTGTTGGAAAAACACATGAGAGACACAAGTTTGCCAGTTGCATAAGGATCAACACCATCGTTAATAATAAGATCAATGAAGCTTGTTTTTTCAATAAGCACTCGATCAATGCTTGGAAGTGCTTTGAAAGATATTGCGTTATTTTCTTCAAGAACCGAATGTAAAAGTTTCAAAATGTTGATGACTTGAGGACTAGGTGTTGAGATTCTTGAAGGATCAAAAACAAGCTCGAGTGTTCGCAATGGTGAGTTTGAATCGAGATATAAATCAATCAATCTCGCGACAATGTTCCTACTTTTTAAATAACGTTTGATTTCCTGATCAACACCGGATAAATAACCCAGAAACGAAAATAAAGCATATCCGTTTTTGAGTTTACTCTGCATATTGGGTATTAATTGAATCACATTTTCTAAAAGCATTACGATTTTTGATTCAGTTTCACCAATTTTTTCATTTGAAAATTCTCGGTTTTGTTGAAGAAACTCTTTTGCACTTTGTTTTTTCTCGTTCCAAATTTTCTGTTGTTTTTCCTGCTTTTCTCTTTGCTTGATAAGAATATTCCTCTCCAAAGGAAGCACAGATGCAATCGCAATGCTAATAAGCTTTCCAGTTTGTTCTCTAAAAGGTTCATTTGGACACTGAAGGAAAAAATTCAAAAACCAATTTTTGCCTTTTTGTGGATCGCTTAAAAGTTGAATAAACCATTTCGAAACTGAGAGTGATTTTGCGTATTGACTTGCAAGAAAACGCATCCAAATCGGTAATCGCGCTTCATGTCTTGAATGAGAAAGGATTTGGAACACAAACTTAGTTGCAAATTCAATTTCCTCATTTTGCTCAATTTGATTTTCTTTTTGATTTCCTTTTCCTTTTTGATTTTCTAACTCATCTTTATCGGCGCATATTGTCTCATCCACACAAAGAAGTTCTTCCAGAAAATTGAGATAATTCCGATCAAAAAGAATCATTTTTTTTGTAAACTGAAGATTGTCTTCTTGGACAATTTCCACAATATTCTGGTTTGCTTTTTGTTTGTTTGTGTTGTTTGCATCGCTTTTTTTTTGCGACAATCTCGCATGCTCTTCCTCTATAAAGTCCTTTCTTTCATACACAAGCATATAAGCCGAGTAAGTTTTATCAACAATAATATCATTTAGTTTTCCGTAGTTGTCATATCCTCTAATTTTGTGTTTTCCTCCATTGCAATCCTGAGATAGATATGTCTCGTTGTAGTTCAATACTCTTTTATCATCAAATCGGAACCATTTCATGAAGTTGTTTTGTTGTGAAGGGTCTCTTTCCCTGATAAAAGAATAGTAATGACCCGAATCAGTTGAACCATTATGCACAATAACACCTGCAAGTTGGTATTGATAACAAGAGTTAATAGCAGATGGATCTGATTTGGGAGAAGATTCCTTCTCGATATCTGTGTCTGAGCTTTTGTTGCTTGTATCGAAATTTTCTTTTTCATTTTCTTTTGAATTTTCTTTTTGTTGAATCCAATCATAAGTATATTTTCTCAAATCAAGTTCCATTGGAAACTGACACTCATCATTTACTTTATATCTTTGGAAAGTCTCCATATTGAACTCAAATCGCTTCAAATGAAGCAAAAGCACCTTTGGCAAAGTATGCAAACAAACTCTTTTGAGAGCATCAACTTTTCTTCCAAGTTCTTGTGAAAAATATTGATTTTCTCCAACTAACATTTCTTCTTTAATATATTGTTCAAAAGAATCAATCAAATCCTTTTTCTTAATCACATCCAGCGAAATTGTATAGAAATCTTCCACTCGATTTGAGGGTTGTCCTTCTCCTTGAGGAATCACTTGATTCACAACTTTTCCTTCAAATAATTCATGAAGTAATTGAGGATCTTTTGTTTCCAAAATTTTTCTTCCCAATTTATCAAACAAATTCGCTCCAAACTCATCCACATCCGCTTGAAGATGGACATTCAAAACATTGCCATCCCAATCACGGAATGTTTTGGCGAAATCTCTTGTGTTGAGATATTGCCGAGAAGACCATGACAAAAACCCCATTAGAACCTGGAATTGATAGAGCTCACTATCCTCAAGTTGTGGGGTTTCCAACGCCAAAATACGCGTTCTGAATTGAGGAACCATAAAGAGTTGCTGAAACAACGAGTTCATATAGCATGTTGCTCCGAGGTTTCTTAACCCCACATACCCATTTATTTTCCTGCTTTCTAATATTGGGTCAAATCCCCATTCTTTGACAACTTTTATATTAATTTGTAATTCAGAACATTTTTTCACAATTTCCCTTTTTTTTCCCTTGTTTCTTCGTGCAATTTCCAAAAGAAGCGCCAATGCTGCCTGTCGACTTTCATGAGTCTGACATTTGGGAAGAATTATATCTTCAGCTTTCGTTATTTCTCCCGCTTCTACCCCGAAAAGTAACTCCTTGATAACATATTCCACAAATTCAGGTTCTTTTTGGAAAAGAATTTCCAGCATGTTTTGCTTTTTATTGCTCACTAATGTTCTTAACAACTTCAAATATCCAATCAATGTTTCATCTGGTTGTCTTCTTTGTGCTTGCCATAAGATCATTCCTTGCTCCAATTTGGGTCTTTCTTTGATTAATCTTACAATCAATAATGTTAAGTTACTAAAATCTTGTTTTTTTTCATTTTGATAACTTTTGCGGATTAAGAATTCAAGAAATGTGAAGAAGTCTTCTGATGGTGATTTCAATGAATTCTGGAATGATTTTGATTTTTCATTTAGATTTAAATTTAAATTTAAATTTTCTTCTGATTTAGATTTTGATTTTTCATTTAAATTTAAATTTTCATTTAAATTTTCTTCCGATTTAGATTTTGATTTTTCATTTAAATTTTCATTTTCATTTTCATCTAAATTTTCATCTAAATTTTCTTCTGATTTTAAATCTACATTATCCTTTTCAATAACCATCTCCATCAATAGCTCCAACATTTGCTCAAGTAATTTAATTTGGAATGTTCTTTCATTTTCTTTTGAATTATCTTTTTCATTTTTATCTTCATTTTCACAAATTTTGGATAAAAATTGAACAACAATTTTGCGAAATTGTTTTTTATGTGATAAAAGAATAGTTGATCTTAAAAAATGTCTCATTTCTTTCTCTCCTCCAAAAATCACAGCAGAATTTCCAAAAGTATTCGTGATTGCTTCAACAATTTCCATTGAAAACTTTGAGATATTAATTGTATCCAAAATTGTGAAATTATTCAAATAGATTGAGATTTCCGACAATAATTCAAGTATCTTTTTAGCCAGTTCATTTGGTTCAATTGTCTTCAAAACAATTTCATTATTGAATTTCAGTTGTTTATCTTCTTGGACAATAAAATTGAACAAAGACTTCAATACCAATGCAATACTTTCTGCAAAAAATAAATCTATTTTTTGGGAATTCTCCATCATTGATTTATGAAGACTAACAAAAACATTCACCAATGAATCCAATCCTCCTGTTTCGTAGAATTGTAATGTCCAGAATCCTGAAAATGTTTGTCGTATTTTCTTGCCTTGGAAAGTGTCAAATACTTCTTGCTTTCTTTTTTCCATTTGAATAATTTGATGGATAATTTGAAGATTATAAAGCATTTTAAATTTCGAATTAATATCAAAAAATTGGTTCCATAAAATAGGCTCATTGCTATTTTGCTGATTGAATAGTTTGAGAAATTTGGTGTGAAGCTCCTCATTTGTTGGCATTTGCAAAATCAGTTTCCAAATTTTATTCGATGCATTTTTGCTAATATTAAGCAATCCAAAAAATTCATTGAAATGTGATGATAAAATAAAGCTTGGTAACGCCTGTTTCTCAATATTCCTCTTTTCACTGGTTTTATCTGTGTTTTTTGTCTTTTCTGTATCATCCCCAATTTTCTCAACACGAACAAGTAGTTGAGAATTTTCAAACAATCCAGCTTGAATTGCAAAAAGCGAATTTTTATCCTCTGACATTTTTCCATGTGTAACTACGTTGATTTGTTTTGGATTAACACGAAGTTTCTCTGCAATTCTTTTGCGCACACAAAACACAGACTCGCTTCCCATTACTTCAATATTATGCACAATTGGATCCTTCTTTTCAAATTCCCGAACTTCAAGTTGGATCAGATCGTCCCTTGAAGATGTATAATGTCTTTGAAAGGGTAAATGCTCGGGAATCAAATCCTTCTCAATATCTACAACAAAACTGAAAATAATACTAATCGCTTTCTCTTTGGTTTTCTTGCCAATTTTCTCATTGTTTAAAAATCCAAAACATTTATCAACAAATTCCTTTCGTATTTTTGCTTCGTGTTTCTCAACTAAATTCGCTTGCAATTTCTGCATCTTCAGTAAAAAATCAATTGCCATTTGAGATGTTTTATGGCTTTTGCAGTAAAGAGCTATATCCCATATCATATCAATCCCGATTATCTTTGAAATATCAGGATCATTGACTTCAAACGAATTAAAATTTCCTTGAACTTTTTTCTCCTTTTGGTTCATATTAAAGCAAAAAAACTGAAAGAAAAGAAAAGATTTTTCGTTCATTTCTTTTGGTTTTAATGTCTTTGCTTTGTTGAAAAATTCCTCAATAAGTTCTGGTGTAAGACTTAAATTTCGTGCAAATGTGAAAAAATTATTTTGATCTTCAATTTGTATTTTTTCTTTAACAAAGCATTTCCAAAGGGTTTCTATACGAGAATTATTGAGGAAATCTTTATGAAATAATTTTGAAAGGAATTGAAGGAAATCGAATCTTAAATCAAACTAATAATTAAAATTCAATTTAATATAAAATTCAATATAAAATTTTGAAATTAAAATTATTGATGATTTTTTACATGTTGATATAAAGAAAGTTTGCTATTAAGAAATGGTTGAGTCCAATTAATATCAACTTTGGGTTCGTTTTTTTGAATCATTTCAGATATATTTGTGTGGAATTTCACAATTTCATTGATTAAAATATCAACCAATTTTTTATTCTTTTCAAAATAAACAACAAATTCAGTTCTTGTAAATTTTCTATTATCAGATTGCTTTTTTGTTTGTGGATAAAACTCAATGATTTGCTTTAAAAAAGGAATCACTAATTCTGAGTTTTTTGATTGATTCATCTTTTCAAGTCCATATTCAAAAAAAACCATTCTCAAATCATCAGAAAGATTATTTTTTGTGAAAATTTGATTCAAATGGATCAAAATAATGCTTCTCAATTCAAATGCCAATTCGTCATTATGCATCATTTCCCAAAGCATAAATATTGGATTATTAGATGTATTGTTTGATTTTTGGTATTTTTTGTTTAATGATAAAACTGCAAAATCAGAGAGTAATGATAATGAACTTTTGTTCCAAAACATAATTTTCTGAATTTTTTCTGTTAAAAAATAATAGAACATATTTTTGTCTAAATATTGAGCTGTTTGTGATATAACTGAATAGATAACTTCAATTATTGATTGATGTTGTTGCTTAAATAATTTTAAGAAAAGAATTGATAATTATTATTTTAATATAAAATATATAAAAATATATAAAAATATATAAAAATATATAAAAATATTTATATTTATATTTATATTTATATTTATATTTATATTTAAATTTATATTTATATTTATATTTATATTTATATTTATATTTATATTTATATTTAGATTTAGATTTATATTTATATTTATATTTATATTTATATTTATATTTATATTTATATTTATATTTATATTTATATTTATATTTATATTTCAAATATTTATTTTTATATACTTGATATTGATCCCAAATTGTATCAATAATTTTCTTTGTAATTTTATTTTGTTTTGCTAAAAATTGAAGAATTTGAAGTGATCTGCTAACAATATCATGATGAATTGTTTCTGTGAAAACCAAATCAATAAAATTATTCTTTTCCAATTTTTCCAATAAATTTCTTTATCGATCAAAAAAAAATAAAATAATTTTAATTTTAATTTTAATTTTAATATAAATTTTAATTTTAATTTTAATTTTAAAAAGTACTTTGTAGATAACCAATGTTTAACAGAAGAATTAGATTTTGGATTCTCAAATATTGCAATTTTATCAAGAGCTTCATTGAGTTGAGCAATTGCCATTACTCGATTTTCAAGAAATTTTGATTTTAATGAACGAAATATCATATTTATATTCAATTTTTCTGAAATTTGAAGTGCAAGATTTGAATCTTTTTTACTTAGAATTGATATAATTGAAAATATAAGTTTATCAATATTTTGTTTTTTTTCATTTCGAACTTCTTCTTCTGTCATTGTTGCAAATTTAGTAAGCATTTTTTGTCCAACAAAAAAAAATAATTCAAGAAATCCTTTATGAAAAAATTGAGATGCCTTTTTTTATTTGCAAAAAAAGAAGCAAAATACAAATTATTATAACTTAATTTCTTTTATAAATACTTTCATTTTGAAATTTTTTTTTGCAAACCATTGAAATTGGTCTTAATAAATTATAAGTATTTGTGAATGATATTCTATGTTTTTCTGATAAGAAATGAGTTATTATCTTTTCAAATCCTCCATTTTTAACAAAGTATTCAATATTTTCAATTAAAAATGTTGATATTTTAGGAGAAAAAGTCTGAAAAAGAAAAAATATATTTAAATTTTAATATAAATTTTAATATAAATTTAAATATAAATTTAAATATAAATTTAAATATAAATTTAAATATAAATTTTAATATAAATTTTAATAAGAATTTTAATATAAATTTAAATATAAATTTTAATATAAATTTAAATATAAATTTTATTATCAATTTTAATATAGATTTTAATATAAATTTTAATATAAATTTTAATATAAATTTTAATATAAATTTTGTTACGTAATCAAGAATATAAAATTTTTGTTTAAATTTTTTGTTTGTCATTTCTTCATAATTTTTAATCCACCAAGAAGTATAATCAAACTAAAAAAAAAATTTAAATTGAAAAAATTAAATTGAAAAATTTAAATTTAAATAATAATTTACTTCTGTTGAAATTGTTTTAACTTGAGAATTTGTAAATTTAAGATAAAATCCTTTATTTAAAGGAACAAAAAAAATATGTTGTAAACATTCTAAAATTTTTGGGTTTTCATTTGGAATTGTTTCTAAAATTAAATCTAAAACTTGCATAATAAAAGAATTAATAATTTGAGGTGAAATTTCATAATCATCTCTTGAAAGAATTTTTTCAATAATTTTAAAAAGATAATTATCAATAAAATAATTTTCTTCTTCTAAAGGTAACTTTTTATTAATAATTAAACGAATATATTTTTCAAGTGAATCTAGAGTTTTTGTAGGAGAAACATCTATTTTTAAATTTTAATTTTAATTTTAATTTTTAATTTAAATTTTAATTTTAATTTAAATTTTAATTTTAATTTTAATTTTAATTTTAAATTTTAATATTAATTTTAATTTTAATTTTAAATTTGTTTAAATTTTAAAATTTTAATTTTGATTTTTCTTTAATTTTATCTTTAATTTTAATTTTTAATATTAATTTTATAATTTTTGATTTAAATTTTAATTTTGATTTTTAATTTTAATTTGATTTTAATTTTAATAATTAATAATAAAATTTTAATTTTGATTTTAATTTTAATTTTAATTTTTAATTTTAATTTTAATTTTAAATTTTGATTTAGATTTTAATTTTAATTTTAAATTTTAATTTTAAATTTTAATTTTAATATTAATTTTAATTTTAATTTTAATATTAAATTTTAATATAAATTTTAATTTTAATTTTAATATTAATTTTAATTTTAATATAAATTTTAATATAAATTTTAATTTTAAATTTTGATTTTAATTTTAATTTTAATTTTAATTTTAATTTTAATTTTAATTTTAATATTTAAAATTACTTCTGCAAATATCATTATAAAAAGTTAGAAATTCTTTTTTTTTATCTTCATCCATTTTATTTTTGTTTTTGTTTTTATTTTTTTTTTTTAATAAAAGAAATAAAAACAATAATCAATAAAAAAAAAAGAATCAAACAAAAGAGAGAAAAAAAATGAAAATATTTTTTTTTTCATTTTTTTTTTTTCCTTTTTTAAAAAAAATAATAAAAACAAAAAAAAAAAAGATTTAAAACAAAAATGAAAAAACGAATTGGATGGGGAAGATTAGTAAGTCTTACACCCAAACAACCATCATTTGATTTATATGATTTAACGATAGCAATTGGAAGAAAACATGATTGTCAAATACAATTTTCATCAATGGAAATATCATCACAACATTGCATTTTAACACTACAAACAACACAGGATAAAATTTCTCCAGGTTGTTATATCCAAGATTTCAGTACTAATGGTACTTTTATTAATGGTGTTAGGCTTAAAAAAGAATCTATTATGCAAATTCATGATGGTGATGAAATTTGTTTATCAGTTCCTTCTTCAGATTCTACTTTATTTCATGAAGATTCTATTGGTTTTCTTTTTGAAGATTATTCCTCCATTTTTTTGAAAAAATTTACAAAAGAAGTTACAGATAGACAACTATCAAAAGGAGTAAAATTTATAACAAAATTTATAACAAAATTTATAATTAAATTTATAAAAAAATTTATATTTATATTTATATTTATTAAACTTATAACAAAATTTATATCAAAATTTATAACAAAATTTATAATTAAATTTATATTTATAACAAAATTTATAATTAAATTTATAATTAAATTTATATTTATAACAAAATTTATAATTAAATTTATAATTAAATTTATAATAAAATTTATAATTAAATTTATAATAAAATTTATAATTAAATTTATAACAAAATTTATAATTAAATTTATAACAAAAATTTATAACAAAATTTATAACAAAATTTATAACAAAATTTATAATAATATTTATAACAAAAATTTATAATTAAATTTATAACAAAATTTATAATTAAATTTATAACAAAATTTATAACAAAATTTATAACAAAATTTATAACAAAATTTATAACAAAATTTATAACAAAATTTATAACAAAATTTATAACAAATTTATAACAAAATTTATAAACAAAATTTTATAACAAAAATTTATAACAAAATTTATAACAAAAATTTATAACCAAATTTATAACAAAAATTTATAACAAAATTTATAACAAAATTTATAACAAAATTTATAACAAAATTTATAACAAAATTTATAACAAAATTTATAAATTTATAACAAAATTTATAACAAAATTTATAACAAAATTTATAACAAAATTTATAATTAAATTTATAACAAAATTTATAACAAAATTTATAATAAAAATTTATAACAAAATTTATAATAAAATTTATAATTAAATTTATAACAAAATTTATAACAAAATTTATAATAAAATTTATAATTAAACTTATAACAAAATTTATATCAAAATTTATAACAAAAATTTATAATTAAATTTATAACAAAATTTATAACAAAATTTATAACAAAATTTATAACAAAATTTATAACAAAATTTATAATTAAATTTATAATTAAATTTATAATTAAATTTATAATTAAATTTATAATAAAATTTATAACAAAATTTATAACAAAATTTATATTTATATTTATATTTATATTTATATTTATATTTATATTTATATTTATATTTATATTTATATTTATATTTATATTTATATTTATATTTATATTTATATTTATATTTATTTTATATTTATATTTATATTTATATTTAATATTTATATTTATATTTATATTTATATTTATATTTATTTTATATTTTATATTTATATTTATATTTATATTTATATTTATATTTATATTTTATATTTATATTTATATTTATATTTATATATATATTTATATTTATATTTATATATATATTTATATTTATAATTAAATTTATAATTAAATTTATAATTAAATTTATAATTAAATTTATAACAAAAATTTATAACAAAATTTATAACAAAATTTATAACAAAATTTATAATTAAATTTATAATTAAATTTATAACAAAATTTATAATTAAATTTATAATTAAATTTATAATTAAATTTATAATTAAATTTATAATTAAATTTATAATTAAATTTATAATTAAATTTATAATTAAATTTATAATTAAATTTATAATTAAATTTATAATTAAATTTATAATTAAATTTATAACAAAATTTATAACAAAATTTATAACAAAATTTATAACAAAATTTATAATTAAATTTATATTTAAATTTATAACAAAATTTATAATTAAATTTATAATTAAATTTATATTTATATTTATATTTAAAAGGAAAAAATTGATATGAAAATTATTACTCAACCAAACGTTCTTGTCAAACAAATTGCAGCATCACCTACACCATATTTTTTAAGACATGCTAAATCAGTTATCAAAGTACAATCCTCAAAATGGATAAGAGAATTCATTTCAAAAGCAGGATTAAGAGCTCTTTTTAATATTCTATCATCAAAATCAACAAAACCGCATCGAAATAAAATTGATAAAATTATCGAAAATGAAGTTCTTTCAATAATCAAATCAATTATGGAAAAATCTACATCAATTACACACATTTTAAAAAACCCAAGTTATCTCACAAATCTTTTAATCATTTTATATAACGATAACATTATAGCAAAATTGAAAACGTTGAAAATTTTTGTTGTTTTATGCATGTTCTCTCCAAAAGGATACGAGTAATTATTATTTAATAATAATATTTAATAATTAAAAATAATAATAATAATAATATGATTTTTTTTGTTATTATAGATCAGTACTAGATGCATTTTCATCAGTAATTCCACTTCAATTAGAAAAAGTCCGATTTAAAAGAATATTAAAAACTCTTGTTATTGAAAAAGATCAAAATTATAAAGTTCTTTTTTTCACTTTGATAAACCATTTAATATCAACAAAACAAGAAATACATTTCAGAATGCAAATTAGAGAAGAATTTATTCAATTAGGATTAATTTCTATTATTGAGAATCATCTTTCAAAACTTAAAAACTCAAATCTAAATCATCAAATTGAATATTTTTACATGGAAAAAGAAAATGATGAACAAAAATTCAAAATTGGAGAAATTAATTTATCAGATCCAAAAGAAATTTTTGATGAAGTGTTCTCAAGAGTTCTTGGAACAAATCAATACCAAGATTTCCTTTCCATTCTGCAAAAATTACTTCTTATCACAAAAGAAGAAACTGATATTCAAACATGGAAAATGACATCTCATGTTGTCAATCAAATTCTTGATTCTTCAGCACAATTAAATTTTCAACCGACTCAAGATACAAAAAAAAAACCTGTTGAATTTCCTCATCAAAAAGAACAAGAATTTGAAATGAAAATTCGAGAATTTTTTGAGAATCAAGCGAAAAAACAAGATGAACGGATTGAAAAATTCAAAGAAATGAGCCAACTAAAAGAAGAAATTGAAAAATGTGTGAATGAGAAAAAAGATTCAGGACCACTTCAAACAAAATTATCTGAACTTGAGAAATTATTAAAAACAACATCGATAATAGTGCCTATTGAAGAAGATGAATTTTTTCGGAGAAAACAGATGAATAATATGAATAAGATGAATAATATGGATAATATGAATAATATGGATAATATGAATAATATGGATAATATGGATAATATGAATGAGAATATAAAAACAAAGAAGATCAAAAATGTAACAATTGTTACTCCAAGTGAAGAGAATATAATTCAAGAAAAAAGAGGAGATATAATAGATATAAGTGGTCCTCCTCCTCCAACAGGTGGTCCGCCTCCTCCAACAGGTGGTCCTCCTCCTCCAACAGGTGGTCCTCCTCCTCCTACAGGTGGTCCTCCTCCTCCAACAGGTGGTCCTCCTCCTCCAACAGGTGGTCCGCCTCCCCCAACAGGTGGTCCTCCTCCTCCAACAGGTGGTCCTCCTCCTCCTACAGGTGGTCCGCCTCCTCCTATGACTGGTCCACCTCCTCCTCTTTCTGGTCCGCCTCCTCCTATGACTGGTCCACCTCCTCCTCTTAATTCTCGTAAATCAAAACTTGCCAAAAATGTAAAACCTTCCGTCAAAATGAAACAATTATACTGGATGAAAATTCCACCAAATAAAATCAAATCTACAATTTGGAATGATGTCAATGAACTTATTAAATCAGAAAATATCATCATCGATAATAAATTAGTTGAAGACAATTTCCGCGCAGAAAAGAAAATTTCTCAACTCGCAAAAAATGTTATTGAAGAAGAAGCAAAAATTCGAGACAAAAACAAGAAAAAAAAAGAACAATCACTTTTGGATCCAAAACGAGTTCAAACAATTTCAATCATTTTAAAACAGTGGAATGTTTCCAACAAAGAAATAGCAAAAGCTATTCAAGAATTAAATGAAGAAATTTTGGATTCGGAAAAAATTCTCACACTTCAATCAATTCTCCCAAAACCAGATGAAATTGAGACTCTTAAAGCATTTGAAGGCAATCGAGAAGAACTACCGAATTCGGATAAATTTCTATTCGAGATGATTGGCGTGACATTTTTGGAACAACGAGTCAAAGCACTTGATTTCAAACTGAAATTTAACGAAAAAACACAAGAAAGTAAACAAGATATCAGCAGCATTTATCAAGCTTCAAAAATCCTACTTGAAGCAAAAGGGTTGAAAAACATACTTGCTTTGACCTTAGTAATTGGCAATTATTTAAATTCGGGATCGCCGCGAAAAAACTCTCTTGGATTCAAAACAGACTTTCTTCCAAAACTTTCTCAAACAAAATCTCTTGATTTGAAAACTTCGTTAGTTGATTTTATTGCTATGCAAGTTGAAGCAAAATTCCCAGATTCGGTCCAAGTGACACAAGAATTAAAAGCAATGAAAATTGCTTCTCAAAAGGATTTCGAAGCAATCAAAAAAACTATCAACGATCTTGATTTGGAAATTCGATCTTTGGAATCAAGTTTGAAGTCTTTTGATAATAAAGATCCGTTTTCAATAAGAATTGGCAGTTTTGTTACCGAATCAAGAAAAGTATTGATTGAACTATTAAAAAAACTGGAAAAAGCTGAAAAAAAATTTGCTCTTGCTGCTCAATTTTTTGGAGAAGATCCTAAACTTATTAAAGCTCAAACTTTTTTCGAAAATTTTTCTGCTTTTCTTAATGAATTTGAACAGGCAATTGCTCTCTTGAAACGGCAAAAGAAAATTGAAGAAAAAAAGAAAGAAGCAAAAGAAAAAGCTCAAAATCGAAAAAAAACAAGAATGACTCAAAGTCAAAATCAAAGTCAGAATCAAAGTCAAAATGAACCAAAAATGAATAATGTAAGAAATTTATTTAAAACTATTAAAAGAGGAACATCAACAAGACATTCTGAACATGGTCAATTTTTTGAAAAATTTCAAGCTCAATTAAAATGAATTTCTAAAAGAATTTGAAAATTTTAATTTTGGATTTTAATTTGAATTTTAAATTGAATTTGAATTTGAATTTTAATTTTAATTTGGATTTTAATTTGAATTTTGATTTGAAATTGAATTTGAATTTGAATTTTAATTTTGAATTTGAATTTTAATTTTAATTTTAATTTGAATTTTGATTTTAATTTGAATTTTAATTTTAATTTTAATTTAAATTTTAATTTTAATTTTAAATTGAATTTGAATTTGATTTTAATTTTAATTGAATTTTAATTTTAATTTGAAATTGAATTTGAATTTTAATTTTAAATTTGGATTTCAAATTTTAATTTGATTTTAAATTTTAATTTGAATTTTAATTTTAATTTGAATTTTAATTTTAAATTGAACTTCTTTTTTTTTTTTTAATTTAAATTTACAAAAGAAAAAAAAAGAAAAAAAAATTTTTTTCATTTTTCATTTTTCATTTTTTCATTTTTTCATTTTTTAAAAAAATCACAAAAATGTATTTGAGAATTTGTAAAACTTGCAATCAATATACAATTCATAAAAATTGTCCAAAATGCAATTTTCCAACTGTTTCTGCTCATCCTGCAAGATTTTCTCCTGATGATCATTTTTCTAGTCAAAGAGTTACAATTAAAAAGAGATATGGATTACTTTTAACTCAAAAAAAACATGATGAATTTTAAAAAAAAACAAATTAAAAAAAAACAAAAATTAAATTCAAATTTTTATTTTTCATTTCATTTCAATTCCAATCTTTTAAAATAATAAAACTTAATTCAAAATATATTCTTGTTTTTTTGTAAAATTTGTCTTATTAAAAATAATTTTTTAATTTCTCGATTTGATTTGATTAAATTTAAAATTGAAATATTATTTTGAATCAAATTAGTAAATATTTTCTCAATTGAACCAATTAAAGTTTCCAAATTATTTTTTTTTCTAGTTTTTAAAAGATTAGAAACTTTTGATAAAATATTCCAAATTCGACTTTCTTGTTGTTGATCTTCAATTATCATTAAAGTTTCCAGAATTTCAATTGAAGGAATTAATTTTTCTTCTTTTTGAGCAACATTCATTAAATCAAAGCAAATTTCTTCAAAAAAAGAAGAAAGAATTTTATTTTGAATTGAGAAAAAATGTGCGATTTTCTTCATCATTTTTCTGTTAACTGATTCTGAAATACAAAGAAGAAAAAACCGTTTTTCTTGCTTAATTTCTTCAACTGTTAAAATCATCTCATTCAATTCAACTTCTTTTTTTTTAGAAGAATTTATTTCAGTTATTTCACAAAAGGAGTAAACATAATAGAAAATTTTCAAAATTGGTGAAAAATTTTTTGGATCAATTTTTTCTTCTTTTTCTTCTTTTTTAAATGATTCAAATTTATCAAATCTAAATGTTGGTTGAGTTCGTTGATTAAAAGTTTTATCTTGGAATTTCTCAAGAAAGAAATTTTCCAAATTTTTAAGAATTCCTTTTTGGAATAAATATCTACATTCTTCTTTTCCAAGCACTGAAAAATTGGAAATTAATTTTAGATAATATTTTGGATTGCGATTTGAAGATAGAACCATTTCCAACTATTTTGTGTTTATATTTTATTTGTTTTAGAAATAAATTAATTAATTAATTTTATCAAGTTTAAGAACACAAAAAAAAAATTTTTAATTGAAATCTTACATTTTCAATTAAAAAATCAATGCATTCAATTAATATTGATTTTTGACTCTTTTCTAAATCCTTTTTTTCATTTAAATAAATTTCACGTTCTTCTTGTAAAATTACTGATGTGATATTTCCAACTAAATTTACAAAATATTTTGCTATTTTATTTGATGTATATTCAGTTGTAATTGAAATTATCCATTTCTTTTCAAGAAGTATCTTAAAAAACCAATATGAAGCTTCTTTATAATTTAAATATAATTGGGAAAGTTGATTAAACCAATCTTTTAAATAAATTTCATCTTGAACAAATATTTTTATTTTGAAAACAAAAAGTGTTGCTAATTTAACAGTAGAAATTAAGAAAGAAGAAGAATCTTTATGTGTAATTCTTAGAACAAGTGAAGGATCCACTTTAATAAGTTCCCAGATGAAGTTTGAGTATTCTTGATAAAATAATTTCTCAAGTGTTTTTTGATCAGATACATTAATTGAGTTTCTGAAATATTTATCATTTTTTTGATTTTGATTTTGATTTTGATTTTGATTTTGATTTTGATTTTGATTTTGATTTTGATTTTGATTTTGATTTTGATTTTCATTTTGATTTTCATTTTCATTTTCATTTTGATTTTGATTTTGATTTTCATTTTCATTTTCATTTTCATTTTGATTTTCATTTTCATTTTCAATTTGATTTTTATTTTGATTTATTTTCTCGTAAATTAACATATCTATATTTGATATTGATTTTCTTTTGAAAAGTTTTTGATTTTCCAAATTTGTTTTTCATTTTCATTTTCATTTTCAAAATTTTGAAGAATTTGATTTTGATTGATAAACTCAAACCAAAGATTATCTAAATTTTTTTTGTTTTTTTATTTTTTTTTTTGATTTTCAATTTTATATTTTCATTTAATTTTCATAGTGATTTGATTTTTGGTGTTCTGGTTGAGTAATTTTCCCAACTAATTGATATTTAGTTTCTTTATTTTCTCGATGAATAAACAGATTATTTTGAAAATTTTTCAAAAGTTTCATTTTCCAAATTTGTTTTTCATTTTCTAAAAGGAAGAGAAGTTTTTTTGATTTTCAAACCAAAGATTTTCTAAATTTTTGATTTTGATTTTTTTGATTTTTTTATTTTGATTTGATTTGATTTTTGATTTTGATTTTGATTTTGATTTTATATTTAGTACTTTGAAGATGAGTAAAAAGATTATTTCGAAAATTTTCATTTTCATTTTCATTTTCATTTTCATTTTCATTTTCATTTTCATTTTCATTTTGAAAAGGATTTTGAATTTGTTCTAATTTTAAAGAAAGTGGAAATTTAAATTTTGAATTTAAAATATTAATACGACTTTTTTCAAAATCTGATTTTTTAAACTGAATAATGAGTTGATTTGGTAGATTATCAAAATAGCATTGATTAATTGCTTCAACAGTTTGCTTACATTTTTCACAATAAAAAAACTTTTTCCTAAATTGTTTTCCTTCAATAAATTTTTGAATAGTTGAATTTAAATTGATTATGCTTTGAATATCTGATTCCAAAGTAAGAAAATTCTGTTTTGTAATTTTTACATGTCCATTTTCACAAACAATTCTTTGAAATAATGAACCTTCAAAAATGTTTAATATATTCTTTGAAATTTTAGAATTGATAATAAGATTTTGTATTCTTTGAAAAAGATTATTTAAAAATTCGTTTGGATTCTGTTTTAAACTTTGATATATATTTTCAAGATATAAATTATTGAATATTTGACAAAATTTAGAAGTTTCAACAGATGAATGAGATTCTTCAAGAAGTTTTTGAAAAATTATTTGGAGTTCTTTAAATATAACTAAATTAATATTTTGATTTTGATTTTCAATTTGATTTTCAATTTGATTTTGATTTTGATTTTCAATTTCATTTTTCAATTTGATTTTGATTTTGATTTTCAATTTCAATTTCATTTTCATTTTGATTTTGATTTTGATTTTGATTTTGATTTTGATTTTGATTTTGATTTTGATTTTGATTTTGATTTTGATTTTCAATTTCAATTTCAATTTCAATTTCATTTTGATTTTGATTTTGATTTTCATTTTCATTTTCAATTTCATTTTGATTTTGATTTTCATTATTATTATTATTATTATTTCTATTATCATTATTATTATTATTGTTATTATTCATTATCTCTTTATTTGGTTCAAATCTTGTTTTTGTTTTAATAATAATACTCTCCCTAAATTTCTTAATCCAAAATAATTGTTGTAAAACAGAATTAATATAACAATTCGATTCTTGATTATTCAATATAGAAATTGATGATATTTCTCCTTGATATTGCTCATTTTCAATTAGATTAACATTCGATATATCAATATTTGATGAAAAAATTCCTTCAACTTTCTCAATTTGCAAAAGAACCATATTTGATAAATGTTCTAAATTGGTTCTTGAATATTTACACAATAATATCAATAAATGATATGCTTCCTTTCGACTTTCTTCATCTCGTATTTTTGGAAGATGTTCAAAATTGGGATGATTTTTGGAAACATGCGAAAACAAACCAACTCTAAAAATTTCATTAATCAATCCCAAATCCATTCCAATAAATGTTGCAAATTTTTCTGATTCATTGACAAGAGAGAGTTGCATTAACAAGTTTGATAAAAAGACAATTAGATTATATAAAATCAAATCTTTTTTCTGATATTTCAAAATTGGTCGATTTTGGAAAATATTAACTAAAAATTTCAGAACATCATACATTTCTTTTTCAGATAAATTTCTTTTTAAAGTTTGCTTTTCTTGATATTCATTTTTATTAGTGTTTGGGTTGTTATTTATATTTGATTTTAATTTTGGCTTTTCAAGTTCATTATCAAATCCACTATCACTACTGTCAATAATTTCAATATCAGAACTTAAATTTTCTTTTTCATATTTTTCCTTTATCATATTATTACTATTATTTTCCTCTTTTTCTTCAAATCCTTGAAATAAAATTATCATTAAACAATCAAAAAACACACCAATATTTTCTGGAAATTGTTTTAAATGCACAAAATTTTGAAAAAACAAATTCAAAAGATAGTTTTGATTAGAATCAGCGTTTTGGACAATAAATTTCTCTGATGAAAGTTCTTTTGGGAAAATTAATAGAAGTGGAGAATTTGAAGAAAGAATAAAAATTTGTTGCAAAAATTTAATCAAATAAATTGAGATTTCCCTTGATTTGTTCAGAAAAACAGCGCAATACATCCAATCTTTTAAATTATAATTTGCCAACAAATTGAGAAGTTTGTTTGAATTCTTGCAAAAATCAATCAAGAGAATAAATGATTTTGTTATTATTGAAATTGACCATTGCTCAATATCTGATTGATCATTAAAATTCATAATTTGAATAAAATACTGAATATTGTTCATTAAGGAAATGAGAAAGCAACTAACAAATTTTTCAGGAATCAATGAAGAAAGTGTGTGTTTTTCAATTTGGTTCGTTTCGTCATAAATTCCAATTGAAGATTGGATTTGATAAATAATGTCACCAAGAAAAGCAATTATTCGAATGGAAATTTTGGCTTTTTTTTTGAATTTTTTCAAACTGAAAGTAAATGGATTTGAAATTTTACTTGAATTTTCTAGTTGAATGTTTTTGGATTTCAATGATTGAAAGAAATTATTTTTATCAAGTTGATTCATTTGAAATGCTCCAAAAAAATTCTCACAAAATTCACAATATGATCCTATTAAATAACTAAATCCTCCATATTCAATAAATTTTTTACACCACAAATTATTTCTTGGTTCATTTTTTTTCAAGAAAATGTCATTTGGATTGTATATTTTTTTGTTGATAATTGAAAGTGAATAAAGAAACGAAAAATCCTTTTTGTTATCAATTAAACTATTCCATTTATTTTTCCATTTTGAAATATTACTTTCTATATAATTCTGTTCATGTTTTTCTGACAAAGGAAGTTGAAGAATTAATTTCCAAGCCTTTTTCGCAAATTTTCTATCAAATTTGAACATTTTTGTTAAATTTAAAATTATTTTTTGATCTTCAAGAATTTTAACAGGAAATCGATCAGAAAACTAATAAAAAGAAATTTTCAAATCAAAATTAGTTTTTCTTTTTCTTTTTCTTTTTTTTTGTTTCGTTTTTTTTTTTTGGAAATTATTAATTACTTTTTGATCTTCTTCGGAATTTTCTTTTTTGGAATTGAACATTTGGTTTGAATTTTCATTAACTTGGAAAATGAAAATTTTAAAAACATTGAAAGGATAACTTGAATGAAAAAATTCGGAAATGGGATAATTCAAACTATGATCCTTTCTGATAATTGAAGGAGATACTTCTGATGTTGAGATGATAAATTTATGTGTTGGAAGATTGATTTTTGCAGAAATAATATCCATAAATTCAATAGAAGACAAAGTTGATAAAACTTGAATATTTCCAAAAGAGTTTTTCTGATAAATAATTTCAAATGATAAAATTTGGATATCTAAATTTTCTTTATGAGGAGAATATTTGGAGTTATAATTGATAAAGTTTGGGAATTGAAGATCATAAATTTGTATAAATTGTATTAAAAGATAAAGAGCTTTCGATATTAAATTATCACAAATTTTCAATTTGGATGGATTTTCATTTTCATTTTCATTTTCATTTTCATTAATTGCCAAAAATTGAGAGAAATCGCTTTCAAGTCTTTTGCTTGTTTTTTGAATAAAATTCTGAATGATAGATTTTTGGGAAATATTAAGATGAATATTGATGAAAAATTGTTGAGCTTGAATATTTTCGGAATTGAAAACAAAATACAAAAGTAAATCAAAATTTTCGAGTTTTGTTGATGAAAGTTTTGATTCTTGAAGAATTGTGGAAATATCTGCGTTGGGTATAAATTTTTGAAAGGAATTCTTATTAATGAATATAAAACATATCAAAAATAATCCAATTTGTGAATTTTCTTGAGTTGCAATTTCTTTGTTTTTTTTAAAATATTGCAAAAAGTTTTGAAGTATGTTATTTGTGAAGAATTTGTAATGTTGAGAGGTTTTTATTATATATTTATAAACCTGTTGGAAAAATAGCTGTGTAATATTTGATATAATTGGATTTGCAACAAATATTTCCCAAAGTTTTAAAAAATTTTTTTGGAGAAATTTGAATTGAGGATGAATAATAAATTCAAGTGCAACATCAATAAAAAATTTTAAATCGAAATTTTCAAGATTTGAATTGAGTTGTGATTGATTTTGTATTGATATTGATATTTGATTTTTTGGAATAAATATATTTTCGTCTTCAATTTCATTTGGATTTGGATTTTGTTGATCAAAAAGCATATTTGGAATAAATGTATTAATTTCGAAATTTTGTAAGAAAAAATTAATGTCTTTAATAATCAATTCAACCAATTTTTTCCTTTTCTTGAAAATATCAACTCCTTTATATATTTTGTCTTCGTTTTGACATTGCAAATTGTTTAAAATTCTAATAATTTGAAGAGCAAAAATTGTGTTTTTATGCTCATTAAGAAATTTCACACATTTTTCAAGAAGAGGTATTTGAAATTGTGGGAAATTTTTAAGAGTTTCTTTGAGGAAGTACAAAGCAGAATTTTCATTATCATTATCATTTTCATTTTCATTATATAAAGATATTACAACACAAATATCTGAAACAAATGATAAAATATTAAATTTGAAATCCATTTCAAATGAAACCTTCATAGCAATATTTACAAATAACTTGATAATATAAAAAATGCTATGATGTGAAAGACTTTCAGCTTCCAATTGGGATAATTTCACAAATGTATATCTCAAACTATCTTGGTTTGATTCATTAAATGTATTCACCAGAATGCGAATTACAGAGTTTCTTATTAAACTGTTTTTTTGATAGTTCAAATCGACATTTCTCCAAATCAAATCAAGTAAGGAATTTGGAATTTCAAATTTTGATAAAAGGGAAAGTATAAAAGATGATGCTTGAATACCTCCAATATCTTCTTCCGTGAGTGTTCTTGAATAAAATTGAATCAAAATTTGTTTTGAGTTAATCCATTCAACAATTTTTTTAGAGAGAAAATCAGAAGTTTGATTTTCTTGGTTAGAATTTTCAAATTCTTGAATGTTTGAAATGAAATAATTGATAAATGTAAAAGAAATTAAATAAGAATTTCGCATTTCTTTTTTTTGCATAAAAGTTTCAATGTAGAAAAAACATTTTGAAAGAAAAAAGGAGTAAATCTCATTTGAATCTTGGATATTTTGAAGAAGGAATTGTTTAATTTGGTCTAAAATTGTAATAGCATTTTTCAATGTACTATCTTCTTTGAAATTAATCCAGAAAACTTCAACTTGAACAAAAATTTGTTTAGCAAAAGCTCGAAAATGCGAATTAGGTTTTGGAAGATATTCTGAAATCTTGAAATTTTCATTTTCATTTTCATTTTCATTTTAGAAATTAAATAGATGTTAATAAATTTGACAAGTATTTTTTTTTTTTGTTTTTTTGTTTGTACATTTTTAATAATTTCCATAATGAATAATAATTTTTTGATTGAAATTGTTTGAGAAATGATATCTGTAAATATTTCTATTCCTCTATTTCTTTGGAAAAACATAACATTTTGGGAAAAAGGTGAAAAATTTTCATCCTAAAAAGAAAATTAATTAAAATTGATTAAAAAAATCCCTTTTTTATATTTTTAATAAATTTACTTGAGAAGAAAGCCATAAATATGAATTTCTTGATAAAACTCTATTTAAAATCCAAACAAAATTTTCAGAATCATTTTGGCTTAATTTTGATAATGATAATAAAATTAAACTTTGAAAAAACTTTAAAACAAATTGTGAATCATCTAAATCTAATTTAAAAGTAAAATTTCTAAATTATAATTTTTATAAATAATTTTATAATTAATTTTATAATTAATTTTATAAATAATTTTATAAATAGTTTTATAATTAATTTTATAAATAATTTTATAAATAATTTTATAAATAATTTTATAAATAATTTTATAAATAATTTTATAAATAATTTTATAAATAATTTTTTCAATAATTTTTATAATTAATTTTATAATTAATTTTATAATTAATTTTATAAATAATTTTATATTTAATTTTATAAATAATTTTATATTTAATTTTATAAATAATTTTATATTTAATTTAATAATTAATTTTATAATTAATTTTATAAATAATTTTATAAATAGTTTTATAAATAATTTTATAAATAATTTTATAAATAGTTTTATAATTAATTTTATATTTAATTTTATATTTAATTTTATAAATAATTTTATATATAATTTTATATATAATTTTATATATAATTTTATAAATAATTTTATAAATAATTTTATAAATAATTTTATAATTAATTTTATAAATAATTTTATAATTAATTTTATAAATAATTTTATAAATAATTTTATAAATAGTTTTATAAATAATTTTATAAATAATTTTATAAATAATTTAATAAATAATTTTATAAATAATTTTATAAATAATTTTATAAATAATTTTATAATTAATTTTATAATTAATTTTATAAATAATTTTATAAATAATTTTTTTTACTTTTGGAAAATTTTTTGACAAAAGGAATGAATTAAATCAGATAAACATTTTTCTTCATCTGGTTTTAATCTTGAGTGAATCATTGCTAAAACATGTTCAATTATAATTTCAAGAGATTTTTGAAAAGTTAAACTTGATTTTACAGATCTTAAAATTTCTAAACAGAAATAAATTTTATAAATAATTTTATAAATTAATTTTATAATTAATTTTCAGAAATAAATGGATAATAACCATTTTCAATGTTTTTAAATTCATTAGTTAAATTTATTTCAAAAGATTTTTCAATTTCATCTTCTTCAATTAAAATTATTTCTTCATTTTGATTCATTAAAAATAAAAGGAAAAGAAAAAAAATGAAAAAAAAAAATTCTGTTTTTGTTTTTATTTTTGTTTTTATTTTTGGAAAAGAAAAAGAAAAAGAAAAAGAAAAAGAAAAATTTCATCGATAAAAATCATTCTCAATTAAAAATTCAGTATTTGCTTCAGTAATTAAAGTGAATAACATTCGAACTGTTTCTTTTTTAGGATTGACATTTTTTTTATTTTCTAATCTGTTAAAAAGATTTTCTTGAATTTCACCAAAATCTTTTGAAAGAGCATAAAAAGTATTAAATTTAACTTTTGAAACAAATTCACTTTCACTTTTGATATAATAGCAAACACAACGATACAAAGAAGGAACATCAGAATTAAAGACACTTTTATCAAAATTTTCTGTTTGTGAATGTTTTTGGACTTTTTGGGGTTTTGAAACAAAATCTGAAGGATAATCATTGATTCTTGATTTTGAAAGATCTTGCCAAGTGTCATAATCAACATTACCTTTTTTGCCAAGATCATACTCAATTTGTTTGACTTGTGAATCTGCAGTGCTGTAGTAATAAGACTGAATGGTTTCGATTGATTCCTCTATTTTCAAAAACCAATCATCACGTTCTTCTTGACTTTCAACAAAAAAAATAAACGGTCCTTCATAAGTGACAAGATGAAGAACTTTGGATTGGTCAATTTCACCAGTTAATGTTTTGAAGGCAAAAAGTGATATTGTTGGAATGGCAAATTCGAAGATGTATTCTTTTTCCTTTTTGGATTGGCAAATCAAAAGGAGATCGTTAAAAAGAAAAATATATTTTTGCTTCACAGTTGATTTAACTGATCCTGTTGTTTTTCGGGTCTTTTTGACTTCGGGTTCGTTGATTGCGGTTGGCGGATCAATTCCTAAACGGAAATGCATGTCGTATTTGTGGGTGTTTTTGAGGGCGAGATACGATGGGAATTTTGTCATGATCACTGTTTTTCGAAGGTTTTTGAGTTCGTGTTTTGCTTTTGATTTTTTTTTTGTAATTCTTTGTTTTTTTCCTTTAAGAGGTCTTTTTTTTTTCATTTTTAAGGATGGAAAAGCAGAGTGTTTTTTGATATTACCGCTTTGTGTCATGATTGAGTTGATTGATTTTTTTGGATCTTGAGCAAAAGCAGAAGTAAAAATATTAAGTGATTGCACTTTTCCTTGTTTAAGAAGCATTCTTGATTTTGATTCAGAGAGTTTGAACGGGAGCCTATCAATAGTTTGTTCAATACTCTCAACTTCTTCTCTTTTTTCAGTTATACGTTTATTCTCATTGACTTTTTTAGTCATTTCTTCGAAAAGAGCAAGCGCTTCCTCAACAAGCGGATAATCTGGATGATCTTTTGGTGTTCGTTTCAACACCTCTTTCAGAAGAAGCGAATACTGACCGACTCTATTGATCGGTTTTGAAAGGATTGTATCAAGATCAGAGTGTATTGTGGATTTGGAAATGGCCTGATTCACAAAATCAGTGAATCGTGGATTGTTTTGGTATTTCTTTCGTGTCGCAAGTGATTTATCCGCATTGGAAGTGTATGAACGGTAATGATACAAGAATTGGAAGTGTTTTTTTGCAATATCGCCGATTGTTTGATTTTTGTTCCACTTTTTGAGACGCTCAGTCAAATCGTTGAGAAAATTTTTGTTTGATTCGCAAATGATGTAGATATTGCCAAAAATGGTGGTGATATCCGAACCAAGAATAAGCTGTTTGGTGAGCATGGGACGGTAAATATATTCAACAGCAACGTTAAGAACGTTGACATAATTTTTTTCTGTTTCCAAAATTTCAAAAACAGACATTGTTCGTTTGAATTCTATCGCGAGCATATTAAAACATTCTGAGGGAGGATCCGATTGTTTCTGTGCAATGATATGCGGATGCAGATCCATTTTAGGATAGTTTGTCAGCCTCACTCCACGATCCAAAAGCAGAGAGCAGATATCCTTATTTCCACTAGTTGCTGCAAGTTGGATCGCATTAAGATGATCTTTATTTTCGCGATCCAAATCAACAGTATTATCGCAAATCAAGGTGATGATCCGCAAATCCATCTGTTTTTTGATTGCCAGATGCAAGGCGTTATCACCGCATACTCCCAAACAGTCGACAAAAAAACCCTTTGAAAGCATATCTTCGACTTGAGGGATCTCATCATTCATCAAATGGGTCAAAAGTGGCGACTCAATGTTCTGACTGATGAGAAGCTCCATTATATTCTCATGCCTATTAAACCCTGCATAGGAAATGGGACTCTCTCCTGTGCTATCTGCACTATCAAGATTTGCGCCCTGTGAAATGAAAAAATTCATGCCTCCAAATACCCCTTTTCACTCACTATATGGACCCCTCTCTTACAGTTTTTGTCTTGTGCATTGATGTCCACTTCATACTTTGTGCATGTTTTCAAACCCTCAACTGAATTATTCATCGCAAATAAATGGATAACTGTCTGTCCCTTAGCATCCTTTAAGTTTCCAAGCTGTTTTTCCACAGAAAGAAGTAGATCCACAAACCCCACCTTGTTCAAACTTGCCGCAATATGAATTAGATTCTGACCTGTCGAGTCAATCTCCATTAAATCCTTTTTAAACGGAAGAAAAACCTCCAAAATTTCTTTTTTTTCTTCGTTCTTAATTATAAATTGCCAAATATTTTCGTTGTTGATTTCCACAAATGGATCTGCCTTGTTTTCCAACAAAAAACGGATTATTGCCATGTCCTTATTCTTAATAGCCGCGTGCAATGGCGTGAAATTGTGTTCATCGCGGAAATTTACATCTGCTCCATTTTCAACTAAAATTTTCACAATTCCAAGTCTTGTTTTATTGACTGCAATTGTTAATGGTGTTTTTTTTTTCACATCTGGTTCATTAATATTAAATCCTTTTTCCTTAAATATTTCAACCACTTTTTGGATGATTTCGATTCTGTTGAATTTCGAAATCCAATGAAGAATATTTTGTTTTTTTTTAGTCACTAAAAGAAGATTAACTCCTTTTTCCAAAAAGTTTGGAAATAAATTATAAATATCGCTCCTTATTAATAAATGGAAAGGTGTTTCTCCTTTGCTATTTTGGAGATTGGGATTGATTCCCCAACCAAGTAGTGTTGTTACTGTTTCTGGATATTGAGATAACACTGCAAGATGTAAAGCTGTATTTTGATTTCCATCGACTTTATCTATATTAGCTCCTTTTAGTAATAAATATTTGGATATATCATCATGTCCGTTTCTTACTGCCAATAAAAATGGTGTCATTTCATCTTGTGCTGATAAATTTATTTCCGCTCCTTTATTGACTAATAGTTCAGTCATTTCTTGAAATCCTTCCATTGCTTTGAATATTTTAAATTGAATATTTTGAATTGAATATTTTAATTTGAATATTTTAATTTAAATTGAATATTTTAAATTGAATATTTTGAATTGAATATTTTATTTTTAAATTGAATATTTTAATTTGAATTTTAAATTGAATATTGTTATAATTGTTTACCTGAATAATGAATTGGAGTTCTTTGACCAAAATCCATAACTAAATAAAAAATAAAATTAATTCCAATAAAAAATTTAATTTTAATTTTTATTTTTAATATTTAATTTTACAATTAACACATTTCGGAAATTTATTAAGATATTCAACAACTTTATCATATTCATTTAAACTAACTAAAGAATGTATTTTTGATTTAGCTCCATATTGGGAAAGAATTTTAATCATTTCTAAATTTGCAATCTCTTGAGCAATATATAAAGGAGTAATTTGATCAATATCTGGAGCATTTACAGATACTTTTTTATCAAGAAGAAATTTGACAACTTCAATATTTCCTGATTCAATTGCATAATGAAGTGGTGTTCTTTTTGAATTTGTTAATTTATCAAAAGAAAACATATACAGTTCTAAAACTTTCATTGCTTCTAAATCTCCTTTTTGTGCACAAATGTGAACTGGAAATAATCCATCAGAATTTGCTTTATCAAATCCAAATGTTGATTTTCTTAAAAGTAATTCCATTTCTTCTGTTTTTTTGTAAAAAATTGCTTTATGAAGAAAATTATTTAATCTAATATCTAATTTAAAAATATCCGTTTTTGGATAATTTAGGAGATATTCAAAGCATTCTTTTCTTCCAAGTTCAAGTGCTTTTGAAACTGGCGTCCTTTTTTAATTTTAAATTTAATTTTAATTTTAATTTTAATTTTAATTATAATTTTAAATTTAATTTTATAAATGAATTTTAATTATAATTTTAATTTTAATTTTAATTTTAATTTTAATTTTATAAATGAATTTTAATTATAATTTTAATTTTAATTTTAATTTTAATTTTAATTTTAATTTTAATTTTAATTTTAATTTTAATTTTAATTTTAATTTTAATTTTAATTTTAATTTTAATTTTGATTTTAATTTTAATTTTAATTTTAATTTTAATTTTAATTTTAATTTTAATTTTAATTTTAATTTTAATTTTGATTTTGATTTTAATTTTAATTTTAATTTTAATTTTGATTTTAATTTTAATTTTAATTTTAATTTTAATTTTAATTTTAATTTTTAATTTTAATTTTAATTTTAATTTTAATTTTAATTTTAATTTTAATTTTAATTTTAATTTTAATTTTAATTTTAATTTTAATTTTAATTTTAATTTTAATTTTAATTTTAATTTTAATTTTAATTTTGATTTTAATTATAATTTTATAAATGAATTTTAATTATAATTTTAATTTTAATTTTAATTTTAATTTTAATTTTAATTTTAATTTTAATTTTAATTTTGATTTTAATTTTAATTTTAATTTGCAAATTTGGAATTTTTTACATTCCATTCATTCTAAAATTAGGATTAGCATCAAAAGATAATAAAAGCTTCAGAATTTCAATCGAATCAACTTCCAAAGCAATAAAAATTGGAGAAGTAGATTCACCAGAAAAATCATTTGGATTCATTCCTTTTTCAAGTAAAATTTTAACAACATCAGTATTTTTATATTGAATTGAATGTTGAAGTGAATTATATTTTTTTTCATTGGCTTTTTTCCAAAATGGATCTGTTCCTTCAACAATTTGTAAGATTTCTTGAGTTTTTCCTTGTTGACAAAGTTGGAAAAAGTGTTCAAGTTTATCTTTTTGATCCATAAAAATTAAAATTAATTATTTAAATTAAATCCAAAAAAAAAGAAAATATTAATAAAAAAATAAATGAAAGAAAAAAAATGATTTTTTAATTTCATTTTTTTTTTAATTTTTTTTTATTTTTAAATGAATAATTTTCCTTTTTTATTTCAACTTAATATTCCTTTTCCTTCTCAAAAAGAAGCTCAATTTGTTTTAAAAACAATTGAAGTTGATGAAGAACTTGCAAAATCAGTGAAAAGAATAATTCAACAAAAAGAATCAAATTTAATTTTTGAATTAACTTCAAATTCAATAAAAGATTTAAGAACAACTATTCAATCATTAATTAATTCAATACTTTTAACTTTAAGAACACTTCATTCATTTGAAATTTTAATTTAAAAAAAATTTATAAAAAAAAAAAACAATAAATAAAATATAAATTAAATTTTTTTTATTTTTTTTTCTTTTTTCATTTTTTTCTTTTTCATTTTTTTCTTTTTCATTTTTTTCTTTTTCTTTTTTAATTTCTTTTTAAATGTCAAATTTTAAATCTGAAACTCAAACTAAACTTTATCGAGTCATTTATAATCCTGATATTCGAGTTTTAAAAACATCAGATAGTGAAGATTTAATAAAACTTGATCCTTTTGATCTTCTTTTAAGATGGGTTAATTTTATTCTTCGAAAAGCAGGACAACAAACAGAAGTAAAGAATTTTACTGATGATTTCCAGGTAATTAAACTATAAATAAAAATAATTTAATAAATAATTATAAATTAAATTATAAATTAAATTATAAATAAAATTATAAATTAAAATTATAAATAAAATTATAAATAAAATTATAAATTAAAATATAAATTAAATTATAAATTAAATTATAAATTAAAATATAAATAAAATTATAAAATAAAATTATAAATTAAATTATAAATAAAATTTAAAATAAATTAAAATATAAATTAAATTATAAATTAAATTATAAATTAAATTATAAATAAAATTATAAATAAATTATAAATTAAAATTATAAATTAAAATAAATTATAAAATTAAAAATAAAATTATAAAATAAAATTATAAATAAAATTATAAATAAAATTATAAATTAAAAATATAAATAAAATTTATAAATAAAATTATAAATAAAATTATAAATAAAATTATAAATAAAATTATAAATAAAATTATAAATAAAATTAAAAAAAATTATAAATAAAATTATAAATAAAATTATAAATAAAAATTAAATTATAAATAAAATTATTAAAATTATAAATAAAATTATAAATTATAAATTAAATTATAAATAAAATTATAAATAAAATTATAAATTAAATTATAAATAAAAATATAAATAAAATTATAAATTAAATTATAAATAAAATTATAAATAAAATTATAAATAAAATGTATAAATAAAATTAAAATAAAATAATTAAATTATAAAATAAAAATATAAATAAAATTATAAATAAAATTATAAATTAAAAATATAAATAAAAATAAATTAAATTATAAATTAAATTATAAATTAAATTATAAATTAAAATATAAATTAAATTATAAATAAAATTATAAATTAAATTATAAATTAAAATTAAATTATAAATTAAATTATAAATAAAATTATAAATAAAATTATAAATAAAATTATAAATAAAATTATAAATTAAATTATAAATTAAATTATAAATAAAAATATAAATAAAATTATAAATAAAATTATAAATTAAAATATAAATTAAATTATAAATTAAATAATAAATAAAATTATAAATAAAATTATAAATATAAATATAAATAAAATTATAAATTAAAATTATAAATAAAATTATAAATTAAATTATAAATTATAGGATTGCATTGCTTTAACTAATTTAATGTCTGAAATTCAACCAAATTTGGGATTTATGGATGTTTATCTTGAATCTGCTGTTGTAAGTCGTCTTGAAACTTTTAATAATTTAATGAAAAAAACAACTTTTAAAGCAAATTTACTTACTTATGAAGATCTTGCAAATGTATTTAATTTTTATTTTTATTTTTATTTTTATTTTTATTTGTGGTTATTTTTTTCTCATTTGAAATTAATTTTTTTTCTTTTATAATTAAAAGAAAAATGAAGAATCAATTATCAGATTTTTAACAGCTTTATTTATTTGGAAACCAACATTAAAAACAAAAACATATCAAGAACAAATTAAGGATCAAATTTGGAGACCAACAACAAATTATGGATATAAACCACAAATGGAAGATTCTCAAGTACAAAAAATATTAAAATATTAAATAATAAATAATAAAATATTAATTATTAAAATATTAAAATATTAAATATTAAATATTAAAATATTAAAATAATAAATTATTAAAATATTAAAATAATAAATTATTAAAATATTAAAATATTAAAATATTAAAATAATAAAAATATTAAAATAATAAATTATTAAAATATAAAAATATTAAAAATATAAAAATATAAAAAAATATTAAAATATAAAATAATAAAATAAAAAAATAAAAATATTAAAATATTAAAATAAAATATTAAATAATAAAAAATAATAAAATATTAAAATATTAAAATATTAAAATATTAAAATATTAAAATATAAAATATAAAATATTAAAATATTAAAATAATAAATAATAAAATATTAAAATATTAAAATATTAAAATATAAAATATTAAAATAATAAAATATTAAAATATTAAAATATTAAAATATTAAATAATAAAATATTAAAAATATTAAAATATTAAATATTAAATATTAAATATATAAATATTAAAATATTCTTTCTAAAAAAAAGGATAAATTTTCAAGATTATCAAATTCTCCAACAAATCCTATTAAAAACATTGGAAAAAACATTCAGCATTCATTCAAAAGACAAGTAACATCACAAACTCAACAACAAACTCAACAGCAAGCACCAGTTAAAGAGACAAGAAAAAGTCGATTTAATGGAGAAATTTCTAAAGATGTTGAAGAAATACTTTCAAATCTTAGAAAACCATCTGAAAATTTTGATATTTCTTCAATTTTAAGTCAAGTAAATGAAACTAAAGATTCAGATGAAATTCATTTTACATCTCTTGATGAAGTTTTACAAAAAAAAGAGAAAAATGAAAAAAAACAAGAAAAAGTTGATATTCAATTTTCTACTGTTCAAGAAATTGAAAGTTTTATGGAAGATGCAAAAACTAATTTCCAAATAATTAATAATAAATTATCAACTATTCTTTCTCAAATTGCTGAATTTTATCCTTCTAAAAATGATTCACTTAATGGAATTAAAGAAAATCTAAAACTTCAAGCAAATCTTCTTCATTCAGTAAAATTAAAATTAAAATTAAAATTAAAATTAAAAATTAAAATTAAAATTAAAATTAAAATTAAAATTAAAATTAAAATTAAAATTAAAATTAAAATTTAAATTTTAAAATTAAAAATTTTAAAATTAAAACAAAATCTTCTTAAAATTAAAATTTTTAAAATCAAAATTAAAATTAAAATTAAAATTAAAATTAAAATTAAAATTAAAATTAAAATTAAAATTAAAATTAAAATTAAAATTAAAATTAAAATTAAAATTAAAATTATAATTAAAATCAAAATTAAAATTAAAATTAAAATTAAATTTAAAATTAAAATTAAAATTAAATTTAAAATTAAAATTATAATTAAAATTAAAATTAAAATTAAAATTAAAATTAATATTTAAAATTAAAATTAAAATTAAAATTGAAATTTAAATTAAAATTAAAATTAAAATAAAATTAAAATTAAAATTATAATTAAAATTTAAAAAGAAACCTTCTGATTCTTTTGAAAGACAATCTCTTCTTCATGGATTTTTTACAATTGTTGACTCTTTTACAAAAGTTAAACTTGATGAAACAAAAAAGAGAGATATTGAATCCAAAATTAGTCAAATTGATTTCAATATTCCAAATGAAATTTTACAAACTTTAAGTCAAATTGAAAAAACAGTACTTGGATTTCCTGTTGATTTTTTAGAAGCTATTAAGGCACTTTTTTATCATTTCTTATTTATGATAATATTTAAGAAGAATATATCAACTCAATTTATTGATAAAATTATTATCAATAAATATATTCCAGATGATATTAATGGTATTGATTTATTTATATTTATATTTATATTTATATTTATATTTATATTTATATTTATATTTATATTTATATTTATATTTATATTTATATTTATATTTATATTTATATTTATATTTATATTTATATTTATATTTATAATTTATATTTATATTTATATTTATATTTATATTTATATTTATATTTATATTTATATTTATATTTATATTTATATTTATATTTATATTTATAATATTTATATTTATATTTATATTTATATTTATATTTATATTTATATTTATATTTATATTTATATTTATATTTATATTTAATATTTTGAATAGAATTTAAAATCTTAAAAATTCGAAATGGGATATCAAGATGCTTTGATAAATTTTTGATTGAACTTGTTGATTTTGAAAAAATTACAACACTTTTATTTCAATTATCAGTTGAATTGAAAATTTCAGTTAACATAAAAGTAAAAATAAATCAATTTAATAAAATAGTTTAATAAATTGATTTAATAAAATGTTTCTATTTAATTTTAATAGGAAATTAAAGAAATTGTTGAAGATTGTCAAAAGGAATCATTTGGAGAATCACTTCGAAATTTAATTGAAAGTATACTTGATGATAATGGAAAAGAATTAGTAAAACAACAATTACTAAAAGTGGAGACCAAACCAGATCATCAATTCAACGAATCATTTAGCGTAGGAAAAGAAGCATTAAATGGGATATTCAAGCCAAAAGACATAAGATACATAACAATAGCAACAGATTCGAATTATTGCAGAGATGCACTTGATAAAATTGCAACAGCATTGTTCCTATTTTTGGAGCCTTTAGGAATAATTCTACCTTTTATTAAATGTGCAATTTCTCAAGAAGTATTAAGAACAATGTCTGCAGGAAGTTTGTTTCGAAGTAATGATGCAGCAACTAAAATGATTACTAAATATGCAATGCTTTATGGAAAAAATTATTTAAAAGAGATTCTTTATGATAATATCAAGGAATTATGTGACTCAGGTCTTGAATGCGAAGTGGATCCTAATAAACTAATGTATTCAGAATCATCTAATGATGGAACTGAAGTTCAAGTCGAATCTAATGTTGATCAAAAAATTGAAGCTAATATGAAAAATTTGAAATTTTATTTCCATAAATTTCTTGATAGAGTTTTTCTTTCTGCTGAACAAGCTCCTCCTGGATTTAAATTTATTGCTGCTACTTTGAGAAATGTTATTATGCAAAGATTCCCTGATAATGTTACTTCCGCAATTGGTGGTTTTATCTTTTTGAGATTTATTTGTCCTGCAATTGTTTCTCCTTCAAATTTTGGGGTTATTAATTGTATTTAATTTAATATTTAATTTTAATATTTAATTCATTTCAATATTCAATTCAATTCAATTCAATTTAATTCAATTTCAATATTCAATTCAATATTCAATTCAATATTTAATATTCAATATTCAATTCAATTCAATATTTAATATTCAATTCAATATTCAATTCAATTCAATATTTAATATTTAATTCAATATTTAATTCAATATTCAATATTTAATATTTAATTTAATATTTAATTCAATATTCAATATTCAATTCAATATTAAATTCAATTCAATTCAATATTCAATTCAATTCAATTTAATTCAATTCAATATTAAATATTCAATATTCAATTCAATATTCAATTCAATATTCAATTTAATATTCAATATTCAATTCAATTCAATTCAATTTAATTTAATTTAATTTTTCTGATTAGTTCCTCTTACAAAATCTGCTCAAAGAGGTTTACTATTACTTTCAACAGTTATTCAAGCTCTTTCAAATGGTATTACATTTAGTTCTAATCGAAAACATATGCAAGCAATTAATGAAGATATTACAGGAAGATTTATGGATAGATCAGTTTTTATGGAACAATTATCTGTAAAAATTTAAAATTTAAAATTTAATTTAAAATGATATTTAATTTAATAAATATTTAATTTAAAAGGATGATCTTGATGTAAAACCAGAAGATCTTAAAATTCCTTTTTCAAAACTCCAAGATACAAAACAAGAACAAGAAATCAAAGCACCATTTGTGAATATTCTATTTCTTCAAAACAAACCAAAAGGAAGCTTTACAGAATCAATTTTCCAACAAAATATCAAATCAGTTCTTCAAATTGTGGGAAACACAATTCCACCATTTTTAAATGAACAAGGAATGGATTCAATTAATGAACTGGTTTCTCAAGTAATGGGAACATTGAAAAAAATACCACAAACAGAAAAAGCATTTCAAACACTCTTTGTTTATTTCAAAGAATATAAAATGTCACCAACTTATAAACAACAAAAAAAACAAGAAGAACAAATTAAACTTGCAATTTCACAAAGAAAAACAAAAGAAGAACCACAAAATGCACCTAAAATAACAAAAGAGGCACAAAATCAATCTATTCAAGATAATCAATCAAACAACACAATATTGAATAAAGAAACAAATGCTCAAGATCATTCAGAATCACCAAATCAACAAGTTCCAATAGATGATTGGAATGAAATCAAATCAATCAATATTCTTAAACAAGGAAATTGCATGCATTCCAAAAACAAATCAGGATTCAAAAAGCGTTTTATTATTCTTCAGTCAAAAACTCTTGGCATTTTTAAAGACCAACCTTTATATGCTAAATCAAAAGAACCTCTTGAAATTATTGATATTATTAACAATACAAACATTTCTCAAATGGATACTTATAATAAGAAAAAAAATGTTTTCATTCTTTCTTCTTTAACTGATTCTACAGAAAATGCTTTTTCTTTCGATCATAAAAATGAATCTTTTGATTGGTTTATTCAAATTAAAAAAAACAGAAAGCAATTTAAATAATTTCAAACAATTTTGATTTAGCAAACAAAATCAAAACAAAAATCAAAAAAAAAAGAATTCAGATTTCGATTTACTTTTGATAATCTTCTTTTGTTCTTTTTTCTTTTTTCTTTTTCTTTTCAAAATTTAAAAGAATAAAAGGAATTTCCCAAACAATTTATTTACATTTTTTTCAAAATAATTTATTTTGATTTTGATTTTGATTTTGATTTTAATTTTGATTTTGATTTTGATTTTAATTTTGATTTTTGATTTTGATTTTGATTTTAATTTTGATTTTTAATTTTAATTTTAATTTTGATTTTGATTTTGATTTTTATTTTGATTTTGGTTTTGGTTTTGGTTTGTTTTATTATTGATTTCAATAGGAGGTTTTTCAAAATTTGCTTGAGCAATTTCAGAAATATCAATATAAAATGGAGGAACAAAAAGTTTTGGAAAAGGTTCTTTAATTGATTTTTCTTCTTGAGGTTTTGTTGATAAAAAAACGAAAGGCAAATTATTATTATTATTATTTAAAAATTAAAATTTGTTTGCATTTTTTAATTGAAAAAAAAAAGTAAAAAATGATTTTTTTTTTGATTTTTTTTTTTTCATTTTTTTCCTTTTTTTTTTAAATAAAAATTATAAAAGGAAAAGGGATTGAAATGAATTAGAAAAAAAAAAAGGTTTGGTTTAGCTTTAATTTTACAGGTTTTTATGCACTTTTTATTTTCGTTATGTTTTCGATTTATTTTCGTTATGTTTTCGTTTTATTTTCATTTCATGTTTTTAAATATTGAAACATCGAAATTTTTGAGAAAGAAAGAGGATAATTTAAGGGGATTATTATTATTCTTTTTTGCTTTTCTTTCTTTTGTTTTTTATTTTTTGCCTTTCTTCTTTTCTTTTCTTTTCTTTTCTTTTCTTTTCTTAATCTTATTTGCTTCCCTTTTTTTTCTTTTTTTAACCCTGATGAATTGAAAATACTAATTCCTTTATCAATAAGTATTTAAAAATAGTAAAGATATGTTTCATTTCTTTTTCTTCTACTTTTCTTTTGTGAATTGAGATCTTTTAATTTCTTAACTTACCTTTATTAAAAAAGAAAAGTATATTTTTATTTTCCCTGATGAATTGAATCTTTCAATTCATCAATAATTTCTTGTGTAAAGAGGAATTTTATTAATTTCCTTTTTATTTTTGATTCCCTGATGAATTGAATATTTCAGTTCATTAATTATTTCTTGTGTAAAGAGGAATTTTATTAATTTCCTTTTTATTTTTAATTCCCTGATGAATTGAATATTTCAGTTCATTAATTATTTCTTGTGTAAAGAGGAATTTTATTAATTTCCTTTTTATTTTTGATTCCCTGATGAATTGAATATTTCAGTTCATTAATTATTTCTTGTGTAAAGAGGAATTTTATTAATTTCCTTTTTATTTTTAATTCCCTGATGAATTGAATCTTTCAATTTCTTTAATAATTTTTTGTTTAAAAAGGAATTTTATCAATTCTCTTTTTATTTTTGATTCCCTGATGAATTGAAAATTTGAGTTCATCAATAATTTCTTGTGTAAAAAGGAATTTTATTAATTTCCTTTTTATTTTTGATTCCCTGATGAATTGAATATTTCAGTTCATCAATAATTTCTTGTGTAAAGAGGATTTTTATTAATTTCCTTTTTATTTTTGATTCCCTGATGAATTGAATATTTCAGTTCATTAATTATTTCTTGTGTAAAAAAGATTTTTATTAATTTCCTTTTTATTTTTAATTCCCTGATGAATTGAAAAGTTCAGTTTCTTTGATAATTTGTTTAAAAAGGAATTTTATCAATTCTCTTTTTATTTTTGATTCCCTGATGAATTGAAAATTTCAGTTCATCAATAATTTCTTGTGTAAAAAGGAATTTTATCAATTCTCTTTTTATTTTTGATTCCCTGATGAATTGAATCTTTCAATTCATCAATAATTTCTTGTTTAAAAAGGAATTTTATCAATTTTATCAATTCCCTTTTTATTTTTGATTCCCTGATGAATTGAAAATTTCAGTTCATCAATAATTTCTTGTGTAAAAAGGAATTTTTATTAATTTTCTTTTTATTTTTAATTCCCTGATGAATTGAAAAGTTCAGTTTCTTTGATAATTTGTTTAAAAAGGAATTTTATCAATTTTATCAATTCTCTTTTTATTTTTGATTCCCTGATGAATTGAAAATTTGAGTTCATCAATAATTTCTTGTGTAAAAAGGATTTTTATTAATTCTCTTTTTATTTTTGATTCCCTGATGAATTGAAAATTTGAGTTCATCAATAATTTCTTGTGTAAAAAAGGATTTTTATCAATTTCCTTTTTATTTTTGATTCCCTGATGAATTGAATATTTCAGTTCATTAATTATTTCTTGTGTAAAAAGGATTTTTATTAATTTTCTTTTTATTTTTGATTCCCTGATGAATTGAAAAGTTCAATTTCTTTTATAATTTCTTATTTAAAAAGAAATTTTAATTTTAAATTTGTTTTAATTTTAATTTTGTTTTAATTTTAAATTTGTTTTAATTTTAAATTTGTTTTAATTTTAATTTTAAATTTGTTTTAATTTTAATTTTAATTTTGTTTGTTTTGATTTGAAAAGAAAAAAATGAAAAAAATTTTTTAATGAAATTATTTTTTTTCTTTTTCTTTTTCTTTTTCTTTTTCTTTTTTGATCAAATCAATAGAAAGTTCTTCTTTGGAAGGATTTTTTGAAATTTGAACATTTGTATTTGGAGAAATTTTCCCATCTATAATAAAAGTAGCAAGTTTATTCAAAAGCTCAGATCTGACAACTCTTTTTAAAGCACGAGCACCATAAACAGGATCAAAACCTTTTTTAATTAACCAATTTTGAGAATTTTCATCCAAAGCAATTTGAATATTTCTTTCCTCAAAAATTTTATTGATACTTGAAATTTCCAAATCAAGAATTTTCTTCATTGTTTCTAGTGATAATCTTTCAAAGAAAATAATATCATCTAATCGATTCATAAATTCAGGTGCAAAATGTCTTTTCATTGCTGAAATAATGTCATCTTTCACACTTGAAATGGATTTATTTTCATCAAGTGATCCAATGATATTTGATCCAATGTTTGAAGTGAGAACAATTATTGTTGATTTGAAATCCACTTTTCTTCCATGTGAATCAGTAAGATGACCTTCACCAAGAACTTGAAGTAAAAGATTGGAAACTTCAGGATGAGCTTTTTCAAATTCATCCAAAAGAACAACTGAAAATGGTCTTCGTCTTACTGCTTCTGTCAGTTTTCCTCCTTCTTCATATCCTACATAACCTGGAGGTGCTCCAATAAGTCTTGAAACACTGAATCTTTCCATAAACTATAAATTTAAAAAATGGGGAAAAAAAATATTTTTTTTTGAGAACTTTTTGTTTTTTTTGTTTTTTTGTTTTTTTTGTTTTTTTTGTTTTTTATTACTTCAGACATATCAATTCTAATCATCGCATTTTCATCATCAAATAAAAATTCAGCGAGAGCTTTTGCTAATTCAGTCTTGAAATGAATAAAAAAAATATTTTTTTTGACAGTTTTTTTAATTTTAATTTTAATTTTAATTTTAATTTTAATTTTAATTTTAATTTTAATTTTAATTTTAATTTTAATTTTAAATTTTAATTTTAATTTTAATTTTAATTTTAATTTTAATTTTTTACCTTTCCAACACCAGAAGGACCAACAAACATAAAACAGCCAATCGGACCTTTATGAGGATGCAAACCAGCTCTATTTAATCTAACAGCCTGACTAACAATCTTAATAGCATGATCCTGGCCTTTTACTCTTTTTTGAAGCATGTGTTCCATTTTCAGAAGTCTTTCTTTTTCGCCTGCAACAAGATTTTCAAGGGGAATGCCAGTGATTCTTGAAACAACATGGCAAATATCTTGGTCAGTAACAAAATCGCGAAGAAGCTTATTAGAATGATATGAATCTTCGTTCTGAATGCTTTCTTTTGGGATTTGTTTTTCAAGTTGAGGAATTGAACCATGTTTAATTCTTGCAGCATTTGAATGGTCTCCCTTTCGAATAGCAATTTCAAGCTCAATTCGAAGCTGTTCAAGCTGCTTTTTTATTGAGTTTATTTTTGAAAGCTCCTCTTTTTCCTTGAGGAAGTCTTGGTTCAATTTATCGAATTCCTTTTTATTTTGTTCCAATTCTTGTTGGATTTGTTTTCTCCTATCGAGACTAATTGGATCATGTTCATTTTTCAATGATTCAAATTCAATTTTGAGACGAGTAATAAGTCTTTCTAAATTTTCAAGATTTTCTGGTTTTGATTGTTGTTGCAAAGAGAGTCTTGCTGCTGATTCGTCAATTAAATCAATAGCCGAATCAGGAAGATGTCTTTGAGTAATATGTTTTTTAGCTTTTGTAGCTGCTGCAATAATTGCGGAATCAAGAATTCTGACTCCGTGATGAACTTCATATTTTTCTTTTAAACCGCGAAGAATGGAGACTGTTTCTTCAACGGTGGGTTCTTTGACATAAAGCGGTTGGAATCTTCTTGCCAAAGCTGCATCTTTTTCAATGTGAATCCGAAATTCATCCAACGTTGTTGCTCCTATACAGTGTAATTCCCCTCTTGAGAGTTGTGGTTTTACTAGATTTGATGCGTCCATGCTTCCCTCTGCTTTTCCTGCTCCAACAAGATTGTGGATTTCGTCAATAAAAATTATTAAATCTTGATGTTTTTCAATTGCTTTTAAAAGTGTTTTTAATCTTTCTTCAAATTCTCCTCTATATTTAGCTCCAGCTACTAGTAATCCAAGATCTAAAAGTAGAACTTTTTTGTTAAGTAATGAAGATGGAACTTCACCTGCAACGATTCTTTGTGCGAGTCCTTCAACTATAGCTGTCTTTAAAATAATCAAATCAAATTAAATTAAATAATTAAATATTTAAATTAAATCAAATATTAAATCAAATATTAAATCAAATATTTAAATCAAATCAAATATTTAAATTAAATCAAATATTTAAATAAAATTAAATATTTATATTAAATCAAATATTTAAATTAAATCAAATATTTTTAAATTAAATCAAATATTTAAATTAAAATATTTAAATATTAAAATTTAATTAAATATTAAAATATTAAATTTAAAAAAATCAAATATTTAAAATTAAATTAAATCAAATATTTAAATTAAAAAATTAAATATTAAAATTAAATATTTAAATTAAATCAAATATTTTAAAAATTAAATTAAATATTTTTAAATTAAATAAATAAAAATCAAATAAATTAAATTAAATATTTAAATTAAATCAAATATTTAAATTAAATTTAAATATTTTAAATATTTAAATTAAAATTAAATATTTAAATAAATTAAAAAATTAAATTAAATCAAATATTTAAATTAAATCAAATATTTAAATTAAATTAAATATTTAAATTAAATCAAATATTTAAATTAAATCAAATATTTAAATTAAATCAAATATTTAAATTAAATCAAATATTAAAATTAAATTAAATATTTAAATTAAATCAAATATTTAAATTAAATCAAATAATTAAAATCAAATCAAATAATTAAAATTAAATCAAATATTTAAATTAAATCAAATATTAAAATTAAATATTTAAATTAAATCAAATATTAAAATGTCTAAATAATATTCATTCACACTTTTCCAACTCCAGGTTCTCCAATTAAAATAGGATTATTTTTAGTTCTTCGAGAAAGTATTTGTGTTGTTCTTCTTATTTCTTCATCTCTTCCAACTACTGGATCAAGTTTTCCTTTTTTAGCCAATTCTGTTAAATCTTTTGTATATTTTTTTAAAGCTTCTTCTTCATTTTGTTCTTTTGGTGGAGTTTGCATTGATGAAAAATATCTTACATTTAAATTTTTTGGTTTTGTTAAAAATAAATTTTCTTGAACATATTTTGTAATTTTTAAATTTGTTTTTAAATCTGATTTTGAATTTGTTATGCTTTGTTGGAAAAAATAATTTGTAAATTGATTTGAAAATTTTGGAAGTATCAATTTTAATTGTTGAATTGAATGTTTTTTAACAATAATTTGTGAAAGCATTTTATTTCTTGTCTTTTTAAAAAAAAAATGAAAAACAAGAAGAAAAATGAAAAAAAATTTTTTAATCAATCTTAAATTAAAAACAAAAAAAAACAAATACTTTTTTTTTGTTGATTTTTTTCTTTTCAATTATCTTTCTTATTTAAATTTGATTTAATATAATAATGTTGATCTAATAAAATTCTCATTCTACTTTGTTCATTTAATTGATAATAATCAATAATATCTTCAAATTCTTCAAAAATTGCATCAGAAATATCAACATCATCTAAATATAAAAAATGAATGAATTTTTGGATCGTTTGATAAGATTTTCCACTGTAATCTTTAACTTGATTTGAATCATCTTCAACACTTAAAAACATTCCTCTAAAAACTTCACTTCTTGCAATTAAAATAATTTTATCAACTTTAATTGGTTTTATTTCGTTATCATTTTCAACATTAATTATGAAATTTTTCGATTCATTTTTTTCATATAAAATTTTTAAATCATTGATTAAACCATTTCTTCCTTTTTTTTTTTCGATCCAAATTTCAGGATTTGGATAAATTTCTTTGAGAATATTTTTAATAATTTCGAAATTTTTTTGCGAATTAAATGAATTTTGATTTGAATTTTCATTTTCATTTTCATTTTCATTTGGATTTGAATTTGAATTTGAATTTGAATTTAAATTTTGATTTAAATATGGATTTGGATTTGTTAATAATTCTAATACTGAAGTCTTAGAAATTAATCCAGAATAAATAAATTCAAGAAAAATTCTCACTTCTTCTTTTTCATGTTTTGATAAAACTCTCAAAATTTTCTGCATTTGATTTTCTCTTTCCCATAAACTTAAAACATTTGGAAGCATTCTCATTTGGATAATAAGACTATGAATTTGAAAATCGCCTCCAATAGATTTAACAACTAAATCGGTGAGTTCTTGTCTTTCTAATAAATTTAGCATATCTTTGCAAATGGAAAAATGGAAACGGAAAATTTCTTTTATTTCGTTAGTAAAAGTTTCTATAGGCAAATTATCAATCTGAGAGTTGTAACAAAGAAGAATTTGAGTCATTCTCAAGTCTCTATTGAAACAAGCAAAATGAAGTGGTGTTTTTTCACTTGGAAAATCAATTTTTGCGCCATTTGAAAGTAAACAATCTGCATTTCTTTCGTTTCTCAATTCAATACAATAAATCAAGGGTGTTTTATGGAGATCATCAACTGCATTAATATCTGAGCCTGAGTCGATAAGATATTGGATAACACTTGTATTGAGATTATAAACGCAGGCATAATGTAAAGCATTTCTTTTGCGGTTATCAAGCGCTTTGATATCGGATCCGTGCTTGATAAGAAGCTCATAAACGGAGAGTTTATTGCTTATCGAACTTGCTAAATGAAGTGGTGTTTGTGTGTATTTGTTGGGGTGGTTCAAATCTTGCTTTCCAAAATGTATGAATAATTTCTTGTAAAAATCATTGTGCAAATCTTGAATAAAGGCTTCGTGGAAAACTGAGTCTAAATCTGGTAAAGGTTCAAATGATTTAATTGAAAATCCAGTAAACTCAAGAATTCGGAAGAAAATTCCTTTGCGAATAAAATGTGAAAAAATACTCTCCTTATCAATTGTTGTGTTCAAATCAATGATTTTGGACTGGATTAAAAATTTGATTTTCTGAACAGAAAAAAAGGGTGAATCAAGAAAAGGAAGATAGACTCTTTGAGAAACAGAATCAAGAAATTTAATAGTTTCAAAATCGCCCTGAGACATGCATTGCATATATGGTGTTGCCTTGGCTTTATCTTCCGCATTGAAATTAGCGCCTGCTTTAAGGAACATCTTTACAACGTTCGGATTTGTGAAAGTCCAATCAAGGTATAACAAGGGTGTCTTTCCCAAAGCGCATTGAACATTAACAGAAGCTCCCTGATTAAGAAGATACTCGAGAATATCTGCATTGGCGAAGCTTTGACAAGCAATATGCAGGGGAGTTCTTTGCGTTCTATCTGCGCGATTTATTATTTTTGAGTTGCACAAAAGTTTCACATCCTCAATAAGAGGTGATTGCTTAAGATAATAATGCAAAGGAAGATTCCCAAAAGAATCTGTGATATCAATTTCCGCGCCAGAATCGCAAAGAAGTTTTAACTTCTTTGATGCAAGTGAGGTCAACGAAGCAACAAAATGAAGCGCGGTTTGATTGCTAATATTTGTTTGGTTCACTCTCGCTCCTGATTTGATCAGGAATTTAATGATTGAGATGTGAGTTAACCGTTTGCAAACAAGATGAAGAGGTGTGTTTTGTTCGCGGTCTTTTTGGTTTATTTTGGCTCCGTTATCAATAAGCAACTTAAGGACTTTGATTGACTCCTTTTTGTCTCTGAGAAATTTTCTGTTGTAGCAAAGGAGATGCAATGGGGATTGATGAGAGATATTTTTTTGGTTGATTAAATCATTGCCGTTGTGATCCAAAATGTATTTAATAATTTCATAATTTGGATAGCCAATAAGTGCGCAATGAAGCATTGAATTATTTTGTGAAGTGATTAGTTTCAAATCAGCTTTTCTTTCCTCAACCAAAAATCTCACAATTCTCATTTCTGGTTTTTGAGATATTGAGGAAAGATAGTGATGAAGCGGTGTTTGGTTTTGCTCATCGAGAGAATTAATCCCAATTCCTGCATCGATTAATAAACCAATAATCTCTTCATCCACTTTATGTTTACAAGCAAGATGGAGGTAATTCATATTTCTTGAATCGAGAAAATTCAGATCAATTTCTCTGCGAATCAAATATTTCAGAACATCATAATCACACATTCTTCTAAAAGCAACTGAAAGAACAGTGTTTCTTGAGTGGAAAAACACAAACTCGGCACCAAGATCTACTTTTTCATTAATAAACAATTTCAGAATATCGACAGAAGTATCATGACGCACGGCATAATTCAAAGGGGTTTTTTGGTAATTATCTTTCCATCCGAGATCCACAAATTGCTCCACAAGATATTTTGCGACTTCTTCCTTAATAAACCCGTAATGTGGCTGGAAAATTCTTGGGAAAACAATATTGGAATGGATGGAATCAATGAAATTTTGTTTTACTTTGTCATCAATTAATCTTTCGAGAACATCCAATCTTTGCAACCCCATAATCTCATAAACAGCAGGAGTATAATTTCGGGAGTCTTTGATATGAATATCTGCTTTTGAATCAAGCAAGAAATCAATAAGCTCCTTACTCATATTTTTTTCACAAGCAAGATGCAATGGAGTTTTATTAGATATTGTAATCGCGTTTACATCGAGATGGAGTTGTTCAACAGCAAATCGTGCAACCTCCAAAGATCCGCTATGACCCGAAATATAATGTAAGATGCCTTGGTTCTGTGAGTCGCGGATGTGCGGATCAACCCCAATTTCTATAAGGTATTCGATGATTTTTTTCCCTTCAGGATTTTCAGCAGCAAAATGAATCACGTTTTGGTGAGAAGAAGCTAAAACAGAAAATGGATCTGCTCCAAAACTCACAAGTGTTTTGATGCTCTCAAGGTTTGCGCTATTTTGGCACGCAGCTTGGAGAGGGGATTTCCCAATTATTGTGCGAGAATCAGGATCTGCTCCATTTTCAAGAAGCATTCTGATGATTTTGGGATTGCAATGTTTTGTGCAAGCCCAAAAAAGTGGAGAATGGGAATAAAAAAAGGAGAAATTGCCACAAGATTGACCTCTTTTTATAAGTAAATCGATGATTTGTGGGTTGTCATTGTATCGACAAGCATCCACAAGCATATTTCCAAGTTCGTTATCTTTGCTTAAATAGGCTTCATTTTCTAGAAGAAATTTGATAGTATCAGGGTTCTGGGTTGTGCGAACTAAATAATGTATTGGGAGATTTGTTTTTGAATCACGAATGTTTGCATTGGCTTTATACTTTATGAGTAACGATATGATATCCATTTGAGGATTCTCACTCTCGCAAGCTAAATGCAAAGCTGTTTTATGCTCAATATTCAGCTCGTTAACTTTGGAACCTTTTTCCAATAGATATTTTACATAAGGGGTATTTGAATTCATGCAAGAAATATGAAGAGGTGTGTTTCCAAATCTGTCGCAAATAGTGATTTGTTTTGGGTTATAAAGCATCATCTTAAGAAGCTCTATATCATACATTTTTGAGCAGAGATGATGAATCAATTTACTTCCCTTTTTATCTCTGAGTTTAATATCGCTTCCTTTTGCAATAAGAAAGGAAACAATTTCTGAATCATATTTTTTTTCAATTGCATAATTAAGTGCAATTTTTCCATTTTTATCTTGAGCATTAATATCAGCCCCATATTTTAATAATAATTCTATTAATTTTTGATTTGGTGGGTTTTGGAAAAGTTCATGAAAAGGTGTTTTTTTTTCTTTGTCATAAATTTGACATTTTGCTTTTTTTTCTAATAAGATTAAACTAATTTCGTAATTATTTTTTGCACAACTATAATGTAATGGTGTTTTTTCTTCTTTATCTTTTATATTTACATCTTCTGTAAAATTTTTTATTTTTTCAATATCATCAGAAAGAACTAATTGAAAAAGATTCATGAAAAGAGGGAAAAAAAATGATTTTCCAAAAATCCAAAAAAAAAAATGAAATCAAAATTAAAAATTAATTTAAAAAAAAATTAATTCAAATCAAAATTAAAATGAAATCCAAAAAAAAAAAGTGGAATAAAATCAAAATTAAAATCAAAATTAATTTAAATTTAAATAAAAAAAGTGGAATAAAAATAAAAATAAAAATAAATTAAAATGACTTTGAAATCAAATTAAAATTAATTTAAATAAAAAAAGTGGAATAAAATCAAAATTAAAATAATTTAAAATGACTTTGAAATCAATTTAAAATTAATTAATTTAATTTAAATAAAAAAAGTGGAATAAAAATAAAAATAAAAATAATCAAAATGACTTTGGAATAAAATTAAAATTAATTTAAATTTAAATAAAAAAAGTGGAATAAAAATAAAAATTAAAAATAAAAATTAAAATAATTTAAAATGACTTTGAAATCAAATTAAATTTAAATAAAAAAAGTGGAATAAAAATAAAAATAAAAATAAATTAAAATGACTTTGAAATCAAATTAAAATTAATTTAAATAAAAAAAGTGGAATAAAATCAAAATTAAAATAATTTAAAATGACTTTGAAATCAATTTAAAATTAATTTAAATAAAAAAAGTGGAATAAAAATAAAAATTAATCAAAATTAAAATTAATCAAAATGACTTTGAAATCAAATTAAAATTAAATTTAATTTAAATAAAAAGTGGAATAAAAATAAAAATAAAAATAATTCAAAATGACTTTGAAATCAAATTAAAATTAATTTAAATTTAAATAAAAAAAGTGGAATAAAAATAAAAATAAAAATTAATCAAAAATGACTTTGAAATCAAAATTAATTTAAAACAATCTAAAAATTAAATTCAAATTCATTTTTTTTTTCAATGTTTAATACTCAAAATTATTTTCTTGATCAAGAATTTCAATCAACAAAAAATCTCTTTGAAATTTTTCAAAAAGAACAAAAAGAAAAAAATTTAAATCAATTTGAAAATCCAAATCAAAAAAAAAATGAAACAAAAAATTTGAAAAAAAAAAAAGAAATTAAAAGAATTCTTGAAAAAAATTCTCTTTATGAAATTTTACAAGAAAATCAATTTTCTTCAGAAAATAAAATTGGAAATTCTTTAAAAAAAATTGGAGAAAAAATTCATCCAGATAAATGTTTAGAAAATGGATCAGAAAGAGCATTTAAAAGTAAAAGAACAAAAAATAATTTAAATAAATTAAATAATTTTTTTTAATTTAAAAAAAAACTGTCAAAAAAAATTCTCAATTTATTTTTTTTGCTTTTTTTTTTTTAAATTATTTAATCAATTAATTAGAACTTGTAATCGCTGGTTCAATTCTTTCTGATTCAAATAAAAAATTAAAATATTCCCAAAATCAAAATATTAATTTATTTTCTCAAACTAATCAAGCATTAGAATTATTTCCTGAAGAATTTAATCCAAGATTTAATCCTAGAAATTATTTTAATAATTTTCCAAGTAATTTTTTAATTTATTTTAATTAATAAATTAATTTAATTTTTTAATTTAATTTTTTAAAAATCAAAAAAGAATTAGAAAAAAAAAGAAAAGAAAAAGAAAAAAAAAATTACAAGATAAAATCCTTTTTGGATTTTTAATATCATTGATGATTTTACTTTTAATTTTCCCAATTTATTCAAAATTTCAAAAAAAATAATCAAAAAAAGAAAAAAGAAAAAAGAAAGAAAAAATTTTTTTATTATTAAGTTGTTCCACTTTTTTTTTTTTGAATTTAAATTAAAAAATTAAAAAATTTTTCTCTTTTCTTTTATTATTGATGAGATTTATTAAGAAAAATGAAATAATTGTATTTTGATTTTGATTTTGATTTTTTGAATTTTGAATTTTGAATTTTGATTTCATTTTTTATAAAAAAAATGAAAAATCAAAAATGAAAAAAAGGAAAATTGTTTAAAAAAAAAAAGAAAGGAAAGAAAAATTGTTTTAAAAAAATTCTTGTTTTAAATCATTAGGCATTTCTGCAATGCAATTACCGCAATGAATGCAAGATGAACTATTAATATATGATGAATTTCTTTCAATAGAAACTTTCATTGGACAAACTCTATTAAGCATTGAATTAATATCTTCAGTTCTTTTGGATTTAATTTTGATTTTTAAAAACTTATAATCACTTGGAATTCCAAGAATAGTTCCTAAAGGACAAACATATCTGCAAAAGAATCTTGGATAAATTGTAGATGAAATGAGTGTTGCAAGAAGTAATGCAATTTTAATCCAAGCAAGTACTTTTAATTTAATAAAATAATTCAAAATAATTTAATAATTTAATTCATAATAATTTAATAATTCAATAATTTAATTCAAAATAATTTTAATATTTAATATTTAATAATTTAATAATTTAATTCAAAATAATTTAATAATTTAATTCATAATAATTTAATAATTTAATATTTTAATAATTTAATAATTTAATTCAAAATAATTTTTATTCATAATAATTTAATATTTTAATTCAAAATAATTTAATAATTTAATAATTTAATAATTTAATAATTTAAAATAATTTAATAATTTAAAATAATTTAATAATTTAAAAATAATTTAATATTTAATAATTTTAATATTTAATATTTAATAATTTAATAATTTAATAATTTTAATATTTAATAATTTAATATTTAATAAATTAATTCAAAATAATTTAATAATTTAATTTTCAAACTAATTTAATTTAATTCAAAATAATTTAATAATTTAATTCATAATAATTTAATAATTTAATAATTTAATATTTAATAATTTAATATTTAATATTTAATTTAATAATTTAATAATTTAATTTAATTCAAAATAATTTAATTTTTTAATAATTTAATAATTTAATAATTTAATAATTTAATAATTTAATAATTTAATAATTTAATTTTAATTCAAAATAATTTAATTCAAAATAATTTAATAATTTAATTCAAAAATAATTTTTATTCATAATAATTTAATAAATTAATAATTTAATAATTTAATAATTTAATTCAATAATTTAATAATTTAATAATTTAATAATTTAATAATTTAATTCAAAATAATTTAATAATTTTAATAATTTAATTCAAAATAATTTAATAATTTAATAATTTAATAATTTAATAATTTAATTCAAATAATTTAATAATTTAATATTTTAATAATTTAATTCAAAATAATTTAATTCATAATAATTTAATAATTTAATAATTTAATAATTTAATAATTTAATTTTAATATTTAATATTTAATAATTTAATATTTTAATATTTTTAATTCAAAATAATTTAATAATTTAATAATTTAATAATTTAATTCAAAAAATAATTTAATAATTTAATTCAAAATAATTTTAATAATTTAATTCAAAAATAATTTAATAATTTAATTCAAAAATAATTTAATAATTTAATTCAAAAATAATTTAATAATTTAATATTTTAATAATTTAATTCAAAATATTTTAATTCAAAAATAATTTAATAATTTAATAATTTAATAATTTAATATTTTAATATTTTAATTCAAAAATAATTTAATAATTTAATATTTAATAATTTAATAATTTAATTCAAAATATTTTAATTCAAAATAATTTAATAATTTAATAATTAATAATTTAATAATTTAATAATTTAATAATTTAATAATTTAATATTTAATAATTTAATAATTTAATATTTAATATTTTAATAATTTAATAATTTAATAATTTAATAATTTAAAATAATTTAATAATTTAATAATTTAATAATTTAATAATTTAATAATTTAATAATTTAATAATTTAATAATTTAATAATTTAATAATTTAATAATTTAATTCAAAATAATTTAATTCAAAATAATTTAATAATTTAATTCAAAATAATTTTTATTCATAATAATTTAATAATTTAATAATTTAATAATTTAATAATTTAATAATTTAATAATTTAATAATTTAATAATTTAATTCAAAATAATTTAATATTTTAATAAAATACTAGAAGTAAAAAAAACAGTTGGTTTCCAAAATAATGCCCATGGAATATATGCAAATAAAGTTGAAGATGGAGAAATAACATTAAAAGGGCAATCACTAAATGGCTAATTAAATAAATAATTAAAATTCATTTATAAAATTAAAAATTAAAAATTTAAATACATTTTTATACTCTTTTTCATAATCTTGAGAACTTAATCCAAAAAGAAAAGCAAGAAAAAGGAAAATAACAACAACTGCATATTTCAATTCCTTAAAATTCTTTTCCATATCTTTTCCAAAAGAACGTTTTTTAATTGGAATATAAGCCATAAGATCTTGAACAAACCCAAGAGGACAAGCCCAACCACAAAAAAGCTTTCCAACAGTTAAACTTGTAGTTAAAATAACACCAAGTGCTAATATTGGTAAAAGTCCTGATGTTAATGAATACTCAAGTAAATCATATGCTCCTATTGCTGTTGAATAAAGTGATTGTGTTGGATGAAGAAAGGGAACAATTATACTGCTTGATTTAATCCCAAATATTTTGCTGTAAAGAAAAACAATCACAATAATTTGTATCAAATGTCGCAAATATTGAATTTTTCTTTGTTTATTAATTTGAAAAGGCTTATACATTTTTTTTTTTATTTTTGAAAAGAAAAAAATGAAAAAAAAATTTTTTTTATTTAAAAAACAAAATTAAAAAATTAAAAAATTAAACAATTAAAAAATTAAACATTTTCCTTTTTCTTTTCCTTTTCCTTTTTCTTTTTCTTTTTCTTTTCCTTTTTCTTTTCTTTTCCTTTTCCTTTTTCTTTTTGATTGGTTAATTCCTTAATTAATAAATCTAATAAATTTGGATTTGTTTGATTTAATTGAAAATAATCAATTCCTCTTTGAATTTCTTTAATAATTTCTTTTGTAATTTTAATCCCTTTTTTAATTTGATTTGAATAAATCCAATATTCTAATATTTCCAATGTTTTATCTCTTAATCCACTTTCATCTGTAACTTTATTAGATTTATCATTTTTGACAGATAAAAACATTCCTCGATATAATTCACTTCTCATTATTAATATTAATTTAGGAAATTTGATTTGTTTTTCATTTCTTTCAATAATAAAATCTTTGCAATCTTGATTTTCAAATATTCTTTTCATATTTTGAGATAAATTTTCATCATTTAAAAATTCTTTGATTTCAGAATATAATTTTGGATTTATTTTGGAATTTTGCGAATAAATCATTTCGAATATTTGATTTGATTCTTCAATCGATTTTTGAGAAATCATTTCTTCAAATTTCCCTAAGAATCCTTCTTTTATTCTGAATTGTAAAATTAATTTATGAGCTTGAATTATTTCTCCATTTTGAGTTTTAAATGAAATATCACAAAATTCTTTTCTTTGGAATAATTGAATCAAATCAATCTCAAGATTAGAAAAAGGAGGAGAATAATATATATATGAGCAGTTATAACCTGAACAGATATGGTAATTGGGGATATCATCATTAAATATTAAATTATGAAGTTCAATTTGAGTTGGAATTGGGATATTTAATGAATCTCCAATTCCTAATTGTCCAGAATAATTGTATCCGAAACCTATCAATTTGTGATTAGAAGTCAAAATCAAAGTATGGTTATTTCCAACAGAAAAATGAACGATATCATCGTTTTCAAATAAAGATGATGTGATTTCAGTAAATGTATAAGTATTTTCATTTTTGCCAAGCCCATTAAATTTAAAATCTCCAGTTGAATAAAGTTTAAATTTTGAATTTGGTATTGCTTTTTCTTCAACTAACATGATTGAATTACTTTCTCCGCATTGAATATCTATTATTTTTCCATTTGGAATTTTTTGTAATTTTGTGAAACTTTTGATTTGGAACGTTCTTGTATCTAATCCAAGTTGACCATATGCATTCCAACCGCAACCAAATAATTCTTGATTTGAATTCAAAAAAAGAGCAAAATTTGAAAAAATTCCTGTAAAGATTTTGGAAACATTTTTCATCAAGAAAATTGGTTTTTCTACTTTGTTAAATGAATCAGAATCAAAACCAAGTTGAGAATATCCATTCAAACCAATTCCATAAGAATTTTTATTTGAAGTTAACAAATAAACTGAACTCATTCCACAAATAATATCTTCAATTATTCTGTCATTTGGATCTTTAATTAATTCAGAAATGTTGTTGAATTCTTTTGAATTTTTTGGATAAATATCATCTCCTCTTGCAAATACATTTCTTTCTGAAGTTAAAACGGCTGCATTTCCAGAACCAACAGTTACTTTTTGAATATTTTCAATTTCAATTTCAATTTTTAAAGGTTTTGATTTGAATTGGATTGCTTTCCCATTTTCAAAAAGGAAAATTGTTCCATAATAACCTGAAACAATTTGTTTTATTTTTTTTTCATTTTCATTTTGATTTTCATTTTGATTTTGATTTTCATTTTCATTTTCATTTTCATTTTCAAATTTAAATTGAGTTGGTTTAAAAATTTTATTTGGTTGATTTTTTAAAATTTTTGGTATTTCATTTGCTCCAAAAAATAGTATATTATTTATTTTTTGTTGTTTAAATAAATTTTTCATAAAGCAAAAAAAAAAATGAAATTCTTTTTTTTTTTCATTTTTTTTCCTTTTTTTTTTTAAAATTTTAAAAACACAAAAACACAAAAACACAAAAACACAAAAACACAAAAACACAAAAACACAAAAACACAAAAATACAAAAACACAAAAACACAAAAACACAAAAACACAAAAACACAAAAACACAAAAACACAAAAACACAAAAACACAAAAACACAAAAACACAAAAACACAAAAATACAAAAATACACAAAAACATAAAAATAAAATGAGTCAATCTACAGATAAAATTAATTTACAAAATGATTCTGAATCAAAATTAAAATCTAAATCAAAATCAAAATCAAAATCAAAATCAAAATCAAAATCAAAATCAAATTCAAAATCAAAATCAAAATCAAATTCAAAATCAAAATCAAAATCAAAATCAAAATCAAAATCAAAATCAAAATCAAAATCAAATTCAAAATCAAAATCAAAATCAAAATCAAAATCAAAATCAAAATCAAATTCAAATTCAAAATCAAATTCAAATTCAAATTCAAAATCAAATTCAAAATCTAAATCAAAATCAAAATCAAATTCAAAATCAAATTCAAAATCAAATTCAAAATCAAAATCTAAATCAAACCCACAACCAAATCCTATTTCAAAATCAATGGCAAATTTAAAGTCAAAATTAAAATCAAACCCTATTTCAAAATCAATGGGAAATTTAAAACACGAATCAAGAAAAAAATCTCATCATCATCATCATCATCACCATCATAATAATAAGAAAAGCACAAAAAAAAATCAAAATCAAAATCAAAATCAAAATCAAAATCAAAATCAAAATCAAATTCAAAATCAAAATCAAAATCAAATTCAAAATCAAAATCAAAATCAAAATCAAAATCAAATTCAAATTCAAAATCAATTAAAAAATCAAAATCAAAATCAAAATCAAAATCAAAATCAAAATCAAAATCAATTAAAAATTCAAAATCAATTAAAAAATCAAAATCAAATTGAAAATGAAAATGAAAATGTTTCATTTCAAGAAATTTATTCTGAAAAACAACCCGGCAAAATTGAACTATTAAAATTATATGAATTTTCTTCTCAAAAATTTAATTCATTTTTAATTTGTGAACTTCTTTCAAATTATAAAACAATGTTTCAAAATGAAGAAAATTGTGATTTTACAATTTATGCTGGAAATAAAGAAAAGATTCTTTGCCATAAACCAATACTTAATTCAAGATCAAGATTCTTTTATGAAAAACTTCATGAAAATTCAGAAATTGATGAATTATATCTTCCAAAATTTGAATATGATATTGTTAAACCAATAATCTCATTTTTTTATGATGCAAAATTTGAATTTAATTTAAGCGAATTTGATAAATATTTTAAACTTGCAAAACATTTTAAATTAGCAAATTTAAGAATCAATATCGAAAAAGAAGTTTCTAATCAAGTTAATGAAAAAAATGTTATTTCTATTTATTTCAAAAGTATTTCAATTAAATCAAATTTTCTTACAATTTTTTGTGAAAAGTATATTGAAGAAAATATTGATAATATTATTGAACAAAAACAAGTTGGATCAATCAATAATAAAGAATTAACAGAAATTATCGAAGAGATTCAAAAAACATCAAAAAAAGAGAAAATAAATTTAATTTGGAAATTATCTAAAGATTGGAAGGAGAAATACAAAAAAAACAACAAAAATTTAATAGATAGAGATAAATATATTGATGCGTTCCAAATTCAACAAATCAATAATGATATTCAGGATTTTCATGATATTATTGACAATATTAAAAATGCTCAAAATGTATATCCTTCTCCAAAAAAAAATCCACTTTTACCAACTGATAAACAATTTGAATTACTAAATCAAAAACTTCGAGATTTAAATCAAGAAAATCGAAAACTTCAAGAATCAAATAATAAACAAGAGATTCAAATCAAAAATCAACAAGAAAAAATCAAAAAAATTGCAGTATTTACACCAGAAACATTTGCAGAAGACAAAATAGAAAATTTTCAAAATCAAACAACAAATTTAGATGAGAGTAACTAATTTATAATTTTAATTTATAATTTAAAAATTTTTTCATTTATTAATCAAATCAAATCAAATCAAATCAAAAAAAGATTCTATTAAAGAAACAATAACTTTTATGAACAGACATCCAACAAATAAAAATATTCAAACCAATGGACGTATTCTTATACAAAAATATTTTCAACAAAATCAAAGTAAACAAATTAAATTCAAGTTTATATTTTTTTTTATCATTTATCATTATTTATTGAAATCATTTTTATTGAAAAAAAAAAATCCAAATTTTCAATTTAAAACTTCTTTCAAAGATGTTCAGGATCAAACAATAGTAAATCAAGGAATTGAAGAAGTTATGAAATCAATAAATAATTTCCCTAATGATGAAAATATTGAAAAGGAAATATTCCAAATTTTAGATAGTATATCTCCTTTTATCCAAAGTAAGATGAAAAATCAAATCAAATCGATTCAATTCAATTCAATTCAATTCAATTCAAAAAATAAATTTGAAAGATCCCAAAAAAAAAAAAAATTTAGGAATTGGAGAAGATCAAAAAATAGAAATAATTATCAAAGCAATGTATCAATTTCAAAATAATCAAGTCATTTTACAAAATTGTCTTTATATCTTAAAAAAACTTTCAGGAGGATTGGAAAGTAAATTAACTATTACATAAAAATTAATATTTAATATTTAATATTTAATTTTTAATATTTAATAAAAATACTAAAAAGATGATCGTGATCAAAGAAAAGAAAAAGGAAAAGAAATTGCTAGTTGGAGTGGAACTGAAATAATTATTAAATCAATGAACAATTTCCCAATTAATAAAGAAATTCAAGAAAAATCAATTGCAATTTTGATTAATATTGCTCTATTTAGTGGTAATTAAATTAAATCTAAATCTAAATCTAAATCTAAATATAAATATAAATCTAAATCTAAATATAAATCTAAATATAAATATAAATATAAATCTAAATCTAAATCTAAATATAAATATAAATATAAATCTAAATATAAATATAAATATAAATCTAAATATAAATATAAATCTAAATCTAAATCTAAATCTAAATCTAAATCAAATATAGATAATAAAAAAAAGATTAAAGAATTAGAAGGAATTGAACCAATTATAAAAGCAATGATTAATCTTCCAAATGAAGAACAGATTCAATATGAGGCAAGTTGGGCTTTATTGAATCTTGCTTCTGATCGAGGTAAATAAACAAAAAAAACGAAATAAAAAAATTAAATAATTAACAAAAAACAAATTGTATTTAAAAAATAGAAAATGAAAAAGAGATTGCAAAATTTGGAGGAATTAAAACAATTATCAACGCAATGAATAGATTTCCTGATCATGGACTTATTCAAGAAAATGGTTGTGGAGCTTTAAAGAATTTGATTGGTAGTCCGGGTAAATGAAACAATTAAATTAATAATTAATATTTGATATTCAATTTTTATTATTTATTCCTAAATCAAAAAAAGAAAATAAAAAAAAATTCAAAGAAGCAAAAGGACTTGAACCAATTATAAGAGCAATGACCAAATTTCCAAAAAATGAAGATATTCAATATGAGGCATGTTGGGCTTTAAGGAATATTTTTTTATTCAAATCTGGTAAATAAAAAAAGAAAATCCAAAAATAATCAAATCAAATTTAATTAAATCAAAATTTTCTTTTTTTTAAAAAAATATAGATGAACAAAAAGAAATAAGAGATTTAAAAGGAATAAAACCAATTATTCAAGCAATAAATAATTTTCCAAAAAATCAAGAAATTCAAAGAAATGGGCTTGGAACTTTAAGAAATATTATTGATGAGAAAAGTAAAAATTTAATATAAAATCAAAATCAAATCAAAATTCAAATCAAAATTCAAATCAAAATTAAATTAAATTAAAAGAAAAAGAAAAAGAATTAAAAAATATGCCTGCAATCCAACCAATTATAGATGCAATGCAAAATTTCCCAGAAAATAACAATATTCAAGAAAATGGATGTTGGGCTTTAAGAATCATTTGTGTTTCTGCTAGTAAATAAAGAACAAAAAATCATAAATCATTTCAAATAAATTCAAAAATTAATTAATAATCCAATTTTAAAAAATAGAAAATCAAAAAGAAATAAGAGAATTAAAAGGAATTGAATTGATTATCCAAACAATGAAGAATTTTCCAAATATTGAAGATATTCAATATCAAGGATGTGGAGCTTTAAATAACATTTCTTCTAATTTAGGTAAATTTTATTTTTTAAAATTATTTAATTCTTTTTCCAAATAAATTCAAAAATTAATTAATAATCCAATTTTAAAAAATAGAAAATCAAAAAGAAATAAGAGAATTAAAAGGAATTGAATTGATTATCCAAACAATGAAGAATTTTCCAAATATTGAAAATATTCAATATCAAGGATGTGGAGCTTTAAATAACATTTCTTCTAATTTAGGTAAATTTTATTTTTTAAAATTACTTAATTCTTTTTTTCCAAATAAATTTAAAAATTAATTAATAATCCATTTTTAAAAAATATAAAATCAAAAAGAAATGAGAGAATTAAAAAAAATTCAACAAATTATAAAAAAAGCAATGAAAAATTTTCCAAAAAATCAAGAAATTCAAAAAAAAGGAAGTTCTGTTCTTAATAATTTAAAAAAAAAGAAATAAATTAATTGATCTTCTTCTTTTTTTTAATTTTAATTTTGATCTTTTTTTTTTACAAATTAAAATCAAATTAAAATTAAAATCAAATTAAAATCAAAATCAAAATCAAAATCAAATTTAAAATCAAAATTAAAATCAAATTTAAAATCAAAATCAAAATCAAAATCAAAATCAAAATTAAATTAAATCAAAATCAAAATCAAAATTAAAATCAAAATTAAAATTAAAATCAAATTAAAAGAAAGAAAGAAAGAAATTGTTTTTTACAAATTATTAAATTTGATTTTTATTTTAATTTTAATAATTAATAAATTCCATTTTTTGTTTAAAAAAAAAGGGAAATGTGGAAAAACAAAAAAAAAATTGTTTTATTCATTTTTGATTAAAAAGTATTTATGAGGAAATATTGATCATATTGTATTAAATACTTAATAGAAATTTTTTATTTAAATTGTAATTTAAATATTTTTTTTTAATTTCCTTTTTTATAATGAAATTTCCAACACATTATTATTATTATTATTAAAATTATTATTAAAAAGGGAATATAATAATTGTCCACTTTTTATTTTTTAATAATGATCAATTCTCTTTTAACAAAACAAAATAAAACAAAACAAAACAAAACAAAACAAAACAAAACAAAAATTTTTTTTTTTCCTTTTTTTATTTAAAAAAAAATTTTCTTTCTGTCCATTTTATTTTTCTTTTTCAAATTTATTTTTTTTTGAAGATTTCAGCTTTACAAAATTATTAAGTAATTTTTAAATCAAAAACAAAAACAAATTAAAACAAAACAAATTAAATTAAAACAAAAACAAATTAAATTAAATTTAAAACAAATCAAATTAAAACAAAAAAAAATTAAATTTAAAACAAAAACAAAGGGAAAGAAATTTTTTTTTGTTTTTTTTCTTTTTTTTTAATTGATAATAACTAAATCAATAACAAAATAATTAATCATCATCATCTTTTTTTTTTCTTTTTTTTTTATAAAATAAAAATGTGGATTTAAATTTTTTTTTCTCTTCTTATTGTTTTTAATTAATTAATTAATTAATTAATAAATAAATTTTTTAAAATAAATCAAAAAATAAACAAAATAGAAAAACAAAAATGAATACTTCAATTCTCTTTATTTTTGCTATTTTGATTTTATCAATTAATTCTGAAGAAATTTCAAACTTAAAAGAAACAGATCCTTCTTCTACATATTCAGGTTATATGTGGAAGTTGAAAGAATCTACTTTAACATCAGGTGGTTCTTCCATTTCATCCTGGTATAATGTTGTTGCTGTTGCTGTTCCAGATTCTGATCACATACTTCTTTATGGATATGATGGAGGATATACTTGGCATAACTATTACACTTTGACACCTCCTTCCTATGTAGTAAATTTTGGAGCTAGTGTTTCCATGACTCCAGGTTCTTTGGCTAGTGGAACAGATGGATATTGTACCAGTTATGGTTATGGTGATGGAGCTTATGTATGTCATATTTGTGCAGTTGTTTGTATGCATGGTGAGGGAGGACTTTTCACATATTGTCATTGGATTTTGCAAGCTTCTGTAGGACAATTCACAACAATAGTATCAATTTCTGATGATGTTCTTGCTGTTGGAGTTCCTGGAGCAAATCAAGTTTTGATTTATACTTATTATGGAACTTGGGATTTGAATACAACTTTAACTCGAACTTCTAGTTCTTTTGGACACACTGTTGCAGTTTCTGGAATGGTTGTTGTTGTTGGAGATGAAAATAAAGTATTAATTTATAGATATAATGGAACTAAATGGAATTCTGAAGCTATTTTGAATGGAACTGAAGATTCATCAGGTTTTGGTGATATTATTGCAATTTCGGGTAATTATCTTTTTATAGGACTTCCTTTGTCAAATCAAACATTGATGTACAAATACAATGGTTCATTTTGGAATCTTGATGATACTCTTAATGGAACTTATGGTTCAGCTTTTGGAAGTAGTATTTCAGTTTCTTCAAGTTATCTTGCTATTGGAGCTCCTGGCTCAAAAGAAGTATTTGTTTATCGGCTTATTGGAACAAAATGGATTCTTGAAACTGTTTTGACATCTTTGTATTATTTGTTTGGAAGTAATGTTTCAGTTTCTCAAGATTATCTTTCAATTAAAAATTCAGGATATGGCACAAATCAAGTTTTTGTTTATCTCCGTTCTCCTATTCCACAAGGACTTATTTTTAATTGTACTAGTTTGTTTTCATATTTTCAATGTTATTGGAATCAATCTGAATTTCCAGATTTGAATTATCAAATTGATTATGGATTTGGTTGGATTGATATTCAATCTCCAATTCAAGATGGACTTGTTTATTATCAACAATTCAATTCTTCAATTTATCCTAATATTACTGGAAATGAATATTATTCAATTCAAATCAAAGGTTGTAATCCTATTTCACTTCAATGTGGTGATCCTTCATTAGCATATAATTTAACAACAAGAATTGATTCAGTTCAAAATTTAAGTTTAAATCCAACAAATAATTCAATTAATGTTACATGGAATTTTCCAAATGTTCAGATTATTGATGGAATTCCTCATCTTGATCATTATAAACTTTCTTATTTCAATTCATCTCAACAATTTCCAACCTCGATCATTTTAGTAGATAATTCTTCAACTTCTCAAATTTTAACTGATTTAGGATGTGAAACTTCTTATAATGTTTCAATTTTTGCATGTAGAACAGAATCATGTGTAGGATATGATATAGGAGACACTGCTAAATCAGCAATTTCAACAATTTTTTCACAAATTTCAAACATTTCATGTTCAATTTTAAATGTTTTTGATGTTAATTGTAGTTGGGAATCACCTTTCAACTGTTCTATTCCATTATATTATAATTTCACTTATCAAGCAAATTCTCAAAATGATTCAGGAATTTATCAACAAAATTTAACAATTCAAAATTTTACAGCTCAATTTCCAAATCAAGAATATCAAATTAATATTTCAGCATGTGATTCAAATAATATTTGTGGAGAAATAAAAACAATAACAATAATAACTGATAAATTACCTTCTCCTTCAATTTATTCATCATTTTCGAAAATTGAAGAAATTGAATTGAATTTTACAAAAATATCAAAAGCTCAAAATTATTTAATTTCAATTGATAATGAAACTAATTGGGAAAATTTCACAACAATTAATTCAAATGGAAATGAAATTATTGGAATAAAAAGTGGATTATCAGGAAATATTGAATATGAAGTTTCAATTCGAGCATGTTTTGATTTAAATTGTGAAAATGAATTTTTAGGATTAATCAGTTCATCAATTTCAATTATACCTAAATTAGGAAATATTACTTCATTAATTTGTTCTTCATTAATTAATGGATTTGAATGTAATTGGGATTCATTAAATTTAACAGAAGGATTAAAAGGATATTCATTTAATTACAATTCAACATCAATTTGTTTATCAAATTCAACAACAAATTATTCAAATTCAAATTTAAATGGAGGTGAAACTTATGAAATTTCAATTTATTCATCAGCAAATGAAAATTGTTCTTTTAATCAATATTCTGGAATTCCTTCAAGTACATTAATCACAACTAAATTTCCAAGTAAATCAACAAGTAAATCAACAAGTACAACAACAATAGCTGTTGGAGTTGTTGTTTCTGTTGTTGTAATTAGTTTAGGAATTGGACTTTTCTTTTGGATAAGAAAAAAAACAAGAATTAAGAAAATGGTTAAAGAAACAGAAAAAGAACTTCAAAAAACAGGAGGAATTCAAGTAATTTGAATCCATTTTCCATTTTCTCATTTTTTTTACTTTTTACTTTTTTTACTTTCCACTTTTTTTACTTTTTTTCTCTAATCTCAAATTTTCCAAATAAAATCAAAATCAAAATCAAAATCAAAATCAAAATCAAAATCAAAATCAAAATCAAAATCAAAATCAAAATCAAAATCAAAATCAAAATCAATTTAAAATTAAATTAAAATCAAAATTAAAATTAAAATCAAAATCAAAATCAAAATCAAAATCAAAATCAAAATTAAAATCAAAATCAAAATCAAAATCAAAATCAAAATCAAATCAAATTAAAATCAAAATCAAAATCAAAATCAAAATCAAAATCAAAATAAAAATCAAAATCAAATTAAAATTAAAAATAAAATCAAAAATCAAAATCAAAATTAAAATCAAAATCAAAATCAAAATCAAATTAAATTCAAAATAAAAGAAAGAAAGAAAGAAAAGAAATTGTTTTTTACAAATTATTAAATTTGATTTTTAAATAAATTTAATAAATAATAAATTCCATTTTTTGTTTAAAAAAAAAAAAGGGAAATGTGGAAAAAACAAAAAAAAAATTGTTTTATTCATTTTTGATTAAAAAACATTTATGAGGAAATATTGATCATATTGTATTAAATACTTAATAGAAATTTTTTATTTAAATTGTAATTTAAATATTTTTTTTTAATTTCCTTTTTTATTATGAAATTTCCAACACATTATCATTATTATTATTATTAAAATTATTATTAAAAAGGGAATATAATAATTGTCCACTTTTTATTTTTTGATAATGATCAATTCTCTTTTAACAAAACAAAACAAAACAAAACAAAACAAATTTTTTTTTTTCCTTTTTTTATTTAAAAAAAAATTTTCTTTCTGTCCATTTTATTTTTCTTTTTCAAATTTATTTTTTTTGAAGATTTCAGCTTTACAAAATTATTAAGTAATTTTCAAATCAAAAACAAAAACAAAATATAACAAAACAAATTAAATTTAAAACAAATTAAATTAAATTAAAACAAAATAAAACAAAACAAATTAAATTAAAACAAAAATAAATTTAAAACAAAAACAAAGGGAAAGAAATAAATTTTTTTTTGTTTTTTTTCTTTTTTTTTAATTGATAATAACTAAATCAATAACAAAATAATTAATCATCATCATCTTTTTTTTTCTTCTTTTTTTTTTATAAAATAAAAATGTGGATTTAAATTTTTTTTTTCTCTTTTTATTGTTTTTAATTAATTAATTAATTAAATAAATAAATTTTTTAAAATAAATCAAAAAATAAACAAAATAGAAAAACAAAAATGAATACTTCAATTCTCTTTATTTTTGCTATTTTGATTTTATCAATTAATTCTGAAGAAATTTCAAACTTAAAAGAAACAGATCCTTCTTATACATATTCAGGTTATATGTGGAAGTTTATACAATCAGCTTCATCACCAAGTAGTTCTTCAATTTCATCCTGGAATAATGTTGTTGCTGTTGCTGTTCCAGATTCTGATCACATACTTCTTTATGGATATGATGGAGGATATACTTGGTATAACTATTACACTTTGACACCTCCTTTGAATGTAGTAAATTTTGGAGCTAGTGTTTCCATGACTTCAGGGGTTCTTTGGCTAGTGGAACAGATGGATATTGTTACAGTACTGGTTATGGTGATGGAGCTTATGTATGCTATATTTGTGCAGTTGTTTGCGATAGTGGTGGGGCAGGGCCTTTCACAGATTGTCATTGGATTTTGCAAGCTTCTGAAGGACAATTCACAACAATAGTATCAATTTCTGATGATGTTCTTGCTGTTGGAGTTCCTGGAGCAAATCAAGTTTTGATTTATACTTATTATGGAACTTGGAATTTGAATACAACTTTAACTCGAACTTCTAGTTCTTTTGGACACACTGTTGCAGTTTCTGGAATGGTTGTTGTTGTTGGAGATGAAAATCAAGTATTGATTTATAGATATAATGGAACTAAATGGAATTCTGAAGCTATTTTGAATGGAACTGAAGGTTCATCAGGTTTTGGTGATGTTATTGCAATTTCGGGTAATTATCTTTTTATAGGACTTCCTTTGTCAAATCAAACATTGATTTACAAATACAATGGTTCATTTTGGAATCTTGATGATACTCTTAATGGAACTTATGGTTCAGCTTTTGGAAGTAGTATTTCAGTTTCTTCAAGTTTTCTTGTTATTGGAGCTCCTGGCTCAAAAGAAGTATTTGTTTATCGGCTTATTGGAACAAAATGGATTCTTGAAACTGTTTTGACATCTTCGTATCCAGTGTTTGGAAATAATGTTTCAGTTTCTGAGAATTATATTGGAATTAAAACTTCAGGATATGGAAGTCAAGTTTTTCTTTATGCCCGTTCTCCTATTCCACAAGGACTTATTTTTAATTGTACTGGTTTGTTTTCATATTTTCAATGTTATTGGAATCAATCTGAATTTCCAGATTTGAATTATCAAATTGATTATGGATTTGGTTGGATTGATATTCAATCTCCAATTCAAGATGGACTTGTTTATTATCAACAATTCAATTCTTCAATTTATCCTAATATTACTGGAAATGAATATTATTCAATTCAAATCAAAGGTTGTAATCCTATTTCACTTCAATGTGGTGATCCTTCATTAGCATATAATTTAACAACAAGAATTGATTCAGTTCAAAATTTAAGTTTAAATCCAACAAATAATTCAATTAATGTTACATGGAATGTTCCAAATGTTCAGATTATTGATGGAATTCCTCATCTTGATCATTATAGGATTTATTATTTCAATTCATCTCAACAATTTCCAACCTCGATCATTTCAGTAGATAATTCTTCAACTTCTCAAATTTTAACTGATTTAGGATGTGAAACTTCTTATAATGTTTCAATTTTTGCATGTAGAACAGAATCATGTGGAGGATATGATATAGGAGACATTGCTAGATCAGCAATTTCAACAATTTTTTCACAAATTTCAAACATTTCATGTTCAATTTTAAATGTTTTTGATGTTAATTGTAGTTGGGAATCACCTTTCAACTGTTCTATTCCATTATATTATAATTTCACTTATCAAGCAAATTCTCAAAATGATTCAGGAAATTATCAACAAAATTTAACAATTCAAAATTTTACAGCTCAATTTCCAAATCAAGAATATCAAATTAATATTTCAGCATGTGATTCAAATAATATTTGTGGAGAAATAAAAACAATAACAATAATAACTGATAAATTACCTTCTCCTTCAATTTATTCATCATTTTCGAAAATTGAAGAAATTGAATTGAATTTTACAAAAATATCAAAAGCTCAAAATTATTTGATTTCGATTGATAATGAAACTAATTGGGAAAATTTCACAACAATTAATTCAAATGGAAATGAAATTATTGGAATAAAAAGTGAATTATCGGGAAATATTGAATATGAAGTTTCAATTCGAGCATGTTTTGATTTAAATTGTGAAAATGAGTTTTTAGGATTAATCAGTTCATCAATTTCAATTATACCTAAATTAGGAAATATTACTTCATTAATTTGTTCTTCATTAATTAATGGATTTGAATGTAATTGGAATTCATTAAATTTAACAGAAGGATTAAAAGGATATTCATTTAGTTACAATTCAACATCAATTTGTTTATCAAATTCAACAACAAATTATTCAAATTCAAATTTAAATGGAGGTGAAACTTATGAAATTTCAATTTATTCATCAGCAAATGAAAATTGTTCTTTTAATCAATATTCTGGAATTCCTTCAAGTACATTAATCACAACTAAATTTCCAAGTAAATCAACAAGTAAATCAACAAGTACAACAACAATAGCTGTTGGAGTTGTTGTTTCTGTTGTTGTAATTAGTTTAGGAATTGGACTTTTCTTTTGGATAAGAAAAAAAACAAGAATTAAGAAAATGGTTAAAGAAACAGAAAAAGAACTCCAACAAACAGGAGTAATTCAAGTATTTTGAATTCATTTTCCATTTTCTCATTTTTTTACTTTTTACTTTTTTTACTTTCCACTTTTTTTACTTTTTTTACTTTCCACTTTTTTTACTTTTTTTCTCTAATCTCAAATTTTCCAAATAAAATCAAAATCAAAATCAAAATCAAAATCAAAATCAAAATCAAAATCAAAATCAAAATCAAAATCAAAATCAAAATCAAAATCAAAATCAATTAAAAATTAAATTAAAATTAAAATCAAAATTAAAATTAAAATCAAATTCAAATTAAAATCAAAATCAAAATCAAAATCAAAATCAAAATCAAAATCAAAATCAAAATCAAAATCAATTAAAAATTAAATTAAAATTAAAATCAAAATTAAAATTAAAATCAAATTCAAATTAAAATCAAAATCAAAATCAAAATCAAAATCAAAATCAAAATCAAAATCAAAATCAAAATCAAAATCAAAATCAATTAAAAATTAAAATCAAAATCAAAATCAAAATCAAAATCAAAATCAAAATCAAAATCAAAATCAAAATCAAAATCAAAAACCAAAATTAAAATCAAAATCAAAATCAAAATCAAAATCAAAATCAAAATTAAAATCAAAATTAAAATCAAAATAAAAACCAAAATTAAAATCAAAATCAAAATCAAAATCAAAATCAAAATCAAAATCAAATCAAAAGAAAGAAAGAAAGAAATTGATAAAAAAAATATTTTTTTCCTTTTTTTTTTTTCATTTTTTTATTTCTTTTTATTATATTTTTATTTTAATTATTCTTTACAAAAATGAGTTGGAAGAAGAAAGTGTAAACAAATTAAAAAAAACACAATTTTTAAATTTAAATTCTTATTTCTAAAAAAAAATAAAAGAAAAAAACTTGTTATGAGATATGATTCAAGTGAAATTAAAGTTCAAGATGCAACAACTAATTCACAAGAAAGATCTTCAACAAGTGATTTACTTGAGATAGCCCAAGACACTTTTGATTCGTTAGTTATATTTATTTATATATTTATATTTATTTTTTTTTGCTTTTTTATTTTATTTTAATTTTTCTTTTAAAGAAAAAAATTACCAAAAATAATGAAAATAATTTGGGATAGATTAAATCAACCAAATAAAAATTGGAAAAGAATTTATAAGGTAATTTCAAATCAAATCAATTTCAAATCAATTTCAAATCAATTTCAAATCAATTTCTAATTAAATCAATTTCAAATTAAATCAATTTCTAATTAAATCAATTTCAAATCAATTTTAAATCAATTTCAAATCAATTTCAAATCAATTTTAAATCAATTTCAAATCAAATCAATTTCAAATCCATTTCAAATCAATTTCAAATCAATTTCAAATCAATTTCAAATCAATTTCAAATCAAATCAATTTCAAATCAATTTCAAATCAATTTCAAATCAATTTCAATTTTCAATTTCAATTTCAATTTCAAATTAATTTCAAATTAAATCAATTTCAAATCAATTTCAAATTAAATCAATTTCAAATTCAAATCAATTTCAAATCAATTTCAAATTCAATTTCAAATTCAATTTCAATTTCAATTTCAAATCAATTTCAAATTAAATTAATTTCAAATCAATTTTAAATCAATTTCAAATCAATTTTAAATCAATTTCAAATCAATTTCAAATCAAATCAATTTCAAATTAAATTAATTTCAAATCAATTTCAAATCAATTTCAAATCAATTTCAATTTTAAATTAATTTTAAATCAATTTTAAATCAATTTCAAATCAATTTTAAATCAATTTTAAATCAATTTCAAATCAATTTCAAATTAAATCAATTTCAAATTAAATCAATTTCAAATTCAATTTCAATTTCAAATTCAAATTATTTTTAGACCTTGGAATTGATTCTATTTTTATTAAAACATGGAGATGAAAAAGTTGTTGATGATGTAAGATTGAATATTCATGAAATCAGAACTTTATCTAATTTTCAATTTGTTGATAAAGATAAAAATGATCAAGGAATGAATGGTGATTTTAATTATTTAATTATTTAATTATTTAATTATTTTTTTTGTTAATTAGTTCGGGTTTTATCAACAAGAATTGTTAATTTACTTCATAATAAAGAAGAATTAAATCACGAAAGACAAGTTGCTCTAAAAACGAAAAAAACTTACAAAGGAATTTCTGCAGAAGATAACTTAAGTGAGATTTTAAATTGAATTTTTAAATTGAATTTTTAAATTGAATTTTTAAATTGAATTTTTAAAGAAAGAATATTTTCTGATGAACATAAAAAGAGAAATGAAGAACCAAAAGATAAAGATAAAGATAAAGATGATGATGATAAAGATGATGATGATGATGATGAAGATGAAGATGAAGATGAAGATGAAGATGAAGATAAAGATGAAGATAATGATGATAATGAAGATGAAGATGAAGATGAAGATGATGATGATGATGATAAAGATGAAGATAATAATGATAATGATGAAGATAATGATAATGATGAAGATAATGATGAAGTTAAAGTTAAAGATAATGATGAAGTTAAAAATAAAATTACAATCAAATCTCAAGAAAAGAAAATTCCAAAAAATTCTCCTTTAAACAAACAAATATTAAAGATAACAAACAAAAATGAAAATCAAAATTGAAAATCAAAATCAAAATCAAAATCAAAATCAAAATGAAAATCAAAATGAAATTCAAAATCAAAATCAAAATGAAATCAAAACAAAAATCAAAATCAAAATCAAAATCAAAATCAAAATCAAAATCAAAATCAAAATCAAAATCAATTTGATTCAAAAATTAAACCAAAATCTCCATTAATTGATTTTATGGATTTCCAACCAAATCAAAATCAAAATCAAAACCAAAATCAAAACCAAAACCAAAATAAAACAAAAAACGAATCACAAAACCAATTAAAAAAAGGAGAATCAGAAATTTTTGATCCATTTGGTTTAGAAACAAATTCAAATAATTTAATACAAAATCAAAATCAAAATCAAAATAAAACAAAAAAAGAATCAAAAAACCAATTAAAAAAAGGAGAATCAGAAATTTTTGATCCATTTGGTTTAGAAACAAATTCAAATAATTTATTACAAAATCAAAACCAAAACCAAAAATCAAAACAAAAAAAGAATCAAAAAACCAATTAAAAAAAGGAGAATCAGAAATCTTTGATCCATTTGGTTTAGAAACAAATTCAAATAATTTAATACAAAATCAAAAAAAAAATCAAAATCAAAATCAAAATCAAAATCAAAATCAAAATCAAAACCAAAATCAAAAATCAAAAAAAAAATCAAAATCAATTTGGTTTGAAACAAATTCAAATAATTTAATACAAAATCAAAAAAAAAATCAAAATCAAAATCAAAATCAAAAACAAAATCAAAATCAAAATCAATTTGAATCAAATTTTGATTTTTTTAATCCTCCAAATCAAAATCAAAATCAAAATCCAAAACAAAATCAAAATCCAAATCAATTTGAATCAAATTTTGATTTTTTTAATCCTCCAAATCAAAATCAAAATCCAAAACAAAATCAAAATCAAAACCAAAATCAAAATCAAAATCAAATTGAATCAAATTTTGATTTTTTTAATCCTCCAAATCAAAATCAAAATCAAAATCAAAATCAAAATATTCAACCACAAAAAACAAGAAATAAACCAATGAATCATAAAAATCACAAAAAACATCACAGAAGTCACAATAAAAATCACAATAAAAATCAAAAAAGTCATCACAAAAGAGATCAAAATCAAAATCAAAATCAAAATCAAAATCAAATTCCAAAACAAAAACAAAATCAAATTCCAAAACAAAAACAAAGTAGAATTATAAATATTCAAAAACAACAAAATCAAAATCAAAATCAATTTGATTCCAATTTTGATATTTTTAATTCAAATCAAAATCAAATTCCAAAACAAAAACAAAGTAGAATTATAAATATTCAAAAACAACAAAATCAAAATCAATTTGAATCAAATTTTGATATTTTTAATTCAAATCAAAATCAAAATCAAAGTCAAAATCAAAATCAAAATCAAAATATAAATCAAATTCAAAATGATTCAAATTTTGATATTTTTAATTCAAATCAAAATCAAAACCAAAATCAAAATGATTCCAATTTTGATATTTTTAATTCAAATCAAAATATAAATCAAATTCAAAATGATTCAAATTTTGATATTTTTAATTCAAATCAAAATCAAAACCAAAATCAAAAAACAATTCCACAAAAAAAAATTATTAGCTTTATTTAAGAGAAAAAAAGAAAGAAAGAAAAAAAAAAAATTTAAATAAAAAAAAATTTTTTTTCTTTTTGAATTTTCATTTTTTTTATCTTTCTTTGCTTAATAATTTTTTCTCTTTCTTCTTCTTCTCTAATCCTATTTTTTATTTTTAATTTTTAATTTTTTTATTAAATTTAATTGAAAAAAAATATGCAAAAAGAAAAAGTAAATAAAAAAAAATTTTTTTTTCTTACTTTTTAAATTTAATTTTTATTTTTTAAAAAAAGATATCAAAAAAAAAAAAACCAATTAAAATAATAAAATTAAAAAAATTATTCAATTTAATTTAAATAAAATTTAAATAGATCAAACAAAATTCACAAAAATTAAAAGAAATTTTCCAGATCATCCAAAAATTAAAAGAAACAACACCAACATCATTTAAAAGAAAATTAGAAACATTAACGGATTTAATATGTGATCCAATTAACACGAAAAAAATAATAGAAAACGAAGCAGAAATTGGAGAATTATATGAATTTCTAAGTCAAAAAGGGGATTTCAACGAAGACACAATGGATGCCGAAGTGGATATTGCAGATCTAATTCTCAACACAAAAATGGATATTTCGGTTTATCATGTGATCGAATTACTGTCTCTGGTTCCTCAATATCTTTCTACTGCAAAAAAGGGGAGAAAAAATAAATTCACAATTTTGTGGATCGGCGAAAAAGAAATTGACTTGAGTTTTGAGAGAGTAATTCAAACAAACAGAAGCGAGTTAATCAGCCTTGTTTTTCTTTCTGAGTTGATCGAGGAAAGCATCATCTACTCCGCAATAGAAGACTTGTATAAATCCACTCCAAAAGGAAAGTTCCGAATTGTGATTGCAAAAAAGTCCCCCGAAAAAGCAATTAAAATGATTGATAGATTTTATAAAGAATGTCAACATGTTTTTCCTACAATTGTTTATTTTTCTCCTTTTTTGCCCGAATTTGACTTTTCCCAAATCCTCAATTGCGAAAAATTTTTGAAAGAAAATGGGATGAAGAATTTTTGGATAACGGAAATTGAGAAATTGGCAATCCATTTCTGTTCTGTTTTTACCTTTCCGTTGGATCAAAAAAACTTTGTTTCAACTTTTGCCTTTTTTGATCCGACACTGTTTGAGATTTCCAATAACGAGCAGCTATTTGGAAAACACTGCGTATCGAAACTTACATGTGTGAAGGAGCTTGATTATGCAAGAATAAGAAAAAATCAAGAAACATATCCTTTATCACTTTCCAATTTTAAAGTTTTGACAGTTGATGACCCAAATGGGGATTTTGAGAAAAAGGAAAATAACGAGAACAACGCAGACAACAACGAAGTCGGCCAAGAAAACAATAAACAAATAGAAGTGTCTCCGGACTCTGTGGAAAAAAAAGCGGCTGTTCATGATTTCGAACATTTTGTGGACTTGGTGTGTGAATCGGAAAATCGAGTTTCGACAGTTGCACTGAACTCGGATTCTGAGGACAGTATTGAGGAAACGCAGCCGAAGAAAAAGACCCTATTTGATCTATACGACTATCGTGGTGGGATGTTTTTTTTCACTGAGAATATGTACATTATGAAGACCTTGTGGGAGCTTGCTTCACATCACTTGAAGGATTCCAACATTAGTTTTTTCAGATATTTGCTCAACAAACTCTGTTTGGTCTCAATGAACGAATCCACAAACTTATCTCTCGACAAGTTTACTCGTTTGGTTTCTTGGGAAAACAATTTAAAACTAATAAATCGCAAAATTTTTTTTGTTGGTGATTATCCACTTTCGACAAAACAAGAATTAATCCAAATTGATCCTCAGAAGACAGCAGTCTCAATTCAAGAGCATTTGGATGAATGGCACGTTAAATATCTCTCAAAATCAGCGAGCGATCTTGATCGTTGCTTGTGTTATCAACAAAATATGCACAATTTTTTTTCAAGTGGATTTTTCACTTTGGTGATCACTAGTTCAAGTTATGCAAACACAATTTTGAAGGAATTAAGAGAAGATATATACACTAATATTCCTGTATTGATCTATTCCGATAATCGCCAAGACAAGAATATGGAGGAAATTATCAAGAAATATTCTTTATGTTGGTCACTTCAAAAACAAGAATTGATTGATTTTCTCAATAATTTATAGAATTTATTTAATTAAAAAATCAAAAAATCAAAAAATCAAAAAATCAAAAAATCAAAAAATCAAAATTTCCAAAAAAAAAGAATAATTGAAAAATATTGTTTAGTCAAAAGAAAAGAAGAAAAAAACATTTTTTTTTTCACAAATTTTTTTTTTCATTTTTCTTTCTTTTTTCTTCTTTCTTTTCTTTTTTTTTTTTAGAATGAATTTTAACCAAAATAATCCAAAATTTAATAAAGAAAAACAAAATTCTTCAAAAGAAGATCAAATTTATGGAGTTTTTGGAGAACAAAATCAACGAACAAGATTTAGAAAAAGAAATACAAAAAAAACAAAAGAAAAATTAATAGTTCCGACTTTAGAACAAACATTTATAAAAGAAAAACAACTAGAAAATAATCAAAATGAAGATAACGGAAAAAAATCAAAACAAACAAGAAAAAAACCGAAAGAGCTTCAAGTCAAAACGAATGAACAAGAAGAAGAACTTGAAAATGACGTAAATTGGCAAAAATATTCAAGTGGATTTGGTCTTAAATTTTTAGAAAAATTTGGATATATTCAAGGACAAAATCTCGGTCCACAACAAAGTGAACAACCAACTCAATCACAAAATAATTTGGAGAATAAACAATTGGAAGAAATTAAAAGAACCAAAACGCATTCTTTCGATTCCAAAAAAAACACTCGCAAACACAAACAACCCAAACATCACATGTTCGAGTCTCTTCAATTATGGAAAAAAGAGTCACAAACCAACCCCCATTTCCGCACATTCAAGGATGTTATTGAAGAGGCTCAAAGATTCGACAGGCAGCATGAAAACACAACTTCATATCAAGGATATTCGAATGATAATAATTTTGGAAATGGGAATTTTGAAAGTGGAAAAAATTTTGAAAATAAAAGAACGTTTTATAAATGGTCCCAGCAAAGTTACCAAGAAGAAAACAACATGGAGGCAGATGAAGACGGGTTCTCGTTAAAGGAACTCAGATTCAATATTGGAATTATTCTTGAATTAACCGAAAAACAGATTCAAAAAGTTTATGACAAAACCAACTTTTTTTCTCATCAACAAAAAAAAATGAACGAAGATTTCCGTTTTTTGGACAAGAAAAAACAGGCAATCCAAAAGCAAATCAATGAGGCACAAGCTGTGCTTGAAATTATCAGCAAATGCAAATCTATTATTAGTGATGAAAACGGATTTTATTCCGATTTGCTGGTGGAAAATTTCGCCAAAATGCAAAAACAATATTTCTCAACTTATTACACTTTTAATTTAGCATTACTTTTTATCCCTTTGGTTTTCCCGTTCATTCGCAGGGAATGCGCTGATTGGGATCCGGTCTCACAGCCTACAAAGCCTCTGCGCGCAATAGAACGCTGGAAATCCATTCTCCAAAATCAAAACGTGACAATCGAAGAACTTCTTCTTCAAAATGTTTTGGAAAATATGGAACCTGAAATGAAAAAGAAACTAGAAAAATCAAACGATGGAAAAAACAACACCAAATCACTTGTTGGGTTGATCAATCAAGCAGACAAAACGAAGCTGAAAAAAGCATTTATTGTTGGGGATTCTGTTTATGAGAAAATGCACCAAGAAATTTTCATTCCCAAAATTTCTCGCACAATCAAAGAAGAGTTTGAAGCGAAAAATATCAATAACGTATTAAAATTACTTGAAATTTGGATCCCATTATTTTCTCTTGAACAAAAAGCGCAATTTGTTGAACAATCAGTTGTTCCTCCGCTAAAAGAAATAATAGAGCGATGGAATCCAAGTTCTGTTTCTTTGGATAATCTGATGAATGAGGAGAAAAATCAAGAGGCAAAACCAACGTTTTTTTTGGATCATATTGTTGGGCCTTTTTTTGTTTATATCAAAGATCAACTGGAAATATTTCTCCCATTAATTCGCACTAAATTGTCGAAACAGTTTATTTTTCTGTTTGAAAAGGCAACAAATCATGCTGAAGATTCGCAAATAATCTCATCAGTTTTGGAGCCTTGGATCACTTTTTTGGATCAGCACAATATTGGCAAAATTATCTATCAAAGTGTGATTCCAAGTATCCAAACTCTTCTTGAAAAAAGACTTACTATTAACCCTTCAAATCAGGAAATTGAGCCTTTTCTCCGTGTTTTAGAATATCAAAAAATCATCTCAGAACAAGTGAATTTGGATAAATTTTGTCGAATTCTAGCAGAATATTTTTTCCCTAAATGGAACAAAACACTTTGTTTATGGATGTCAACAAACAAAGAAAAAATCAATTACGATGAGATCCAAAAATGGTTCAAAGGCTGGAAATCGTTATTTTCTCCAGAAATGCTGGCAAATCAACACATTTCTGCTTCTTTTAATCTTTCTCTTCAAATGATGAATCTTTCACTTACAAACTCAGAAAATATTCACGAATATTATTCTCAAGAACAAAAAAGAATACTTTCAAAAGTAAATCAAAGAAAAGAAAATTTGAATCAAAATCCAAATCAAAATCAAGAAATCAATAAGAATATCATCACAAAACCGATCGATATGGATGATTTGTCGTTTAAAGAGGTTGTGCAATTAATGGCAGAAGAGAACAGTATTCCTTTTATTCCGACAAACAAGAAATACAAAGATAATCAAGTTTATTTTTTTGGAAGATTTTTGATTTATTTTCGAAATGATTTGATTTTTGCTAAAAATTCTGATGATAAAGAATGGTTTTCAACAAATATAGATTTTTTAATTAAACAAGAACTTGAAAAGAAACAATAAAATAAAAACAAACAAAGAAATTTTTTTGGATTGTTTTTCATTCATTTTGAATTCAAGAAAATGTAAAAAAAAAAATTATTTTCTTTTTTTCTTTCAATCAAAAATTAAAGATAAAAATCTTTTGTTGGATGAAAACTATTAAAATTGGAAATTTCTTTTGAATATTTTTCCCTAATTTTCTTTTCGGGAATTTCAGAAAAGTTTTTTTGAGGAAAAAGAATTGGAATCAAAATTTTATCAATAGCAAAAAAAGGTTCAAAAGAAAGTGTTTGTCTTTCTTGCAGTGAAACAAAGACACAAGAAGGGATATTGAGGATTTCTGCCTGAGTGATTAAGCTTGCAGAGAAATTCTGGAGGAAGTATGGTGGGGGAAGAGAAGCTAAATTGAGTTCTTTTCGGATTTTCTTGTGTTCCGATGTTTCAACTATTTTGATAAATTCTTGATTTTCTTTTTTTGAAATAAGTTCTTCAAATTGAGTTGGTTCTAAATAAATTTGGTCAAACATGATAATTTTCTTTGGTTGAATTTTGTTGATAAAAAATTGAACAAATTGTCGACATTTTTCATCTGGAATTTTTTGGTTTAGCAAAGTGATTATAATATTTGAATCTGGTTGAAACAAGTTGATTTTTTGTTTAAATTTTTCGTTTTTCTTTTAAAATCAAAAAAATCAATCAAATAAATCATAAAATCATAAAATAATAAAATAATAATAAAAATAAAAAATGAATACATCAATAATTGATGTTAATTTTTCTAATTTTGGATAATTCGAGTTGATAAAAGCATTTCCAAAACCAGGCATTGCTATAATTAAAAATTCTGGAGGTTGAATAATAATGCTTTCATTTTCAAAATTTAAATCCATTTGATTTGATTCTAAGTTATCGAGTTGAATTTGTTCATCATCATAATCGAGATTTCTTGGAGAACGAATTAAATCTTCGTTTAAAGAATAAAGGTAATGAAGCTAAATTTTAAATTAAATATTTTAAATTGAATTAAATATTGAATTGAATATTGAATTGAATTTTAAATTAAATATTGAATTAAATTGAATTAAATTGAATATTGAATATTGAATTAAATATTGAATTGAATTGAATTGAATTGAATATTGAATTGAATATTAAATATTGAATTGAATATTAAATATTGAATTGAATATTGAATTAAATTGAATTGAATTGAATTGAATTGAATTGAATATTGAATTAAATTGAATTGAATTGAATATTGAATTAAATTGAATATTGAATTAAATTGAATTGAATTGAATATTAAATATTGAATTGAATTGAATTAAATTGAATATTGAATTAAATATTAAATATTGAATTGAATTGAATTAAATATTGAATTGAATATTGGATATTGAATATTAAATTGAATATTAAATATTGAATTGAATATTGAATATTGAATTAAATTGAATATTGAATTAAATTGAATTGAATTAAATATTAAATATTGAATTGAATATTGAATTGAATTGAATTGAATATTAAATTGAATTGAATATCAATTTGAATATTAAATTAAATATTGAATTGAATATTGAATTAAATTGAATATTGAATTGAATATTAAATATTAATTTGAATATTAATTTGAATATTAATTTGGATATTAATTTGAATATCAATTTGAATATTAATTTGGATATTAAATTGAATTAAATATTAAATTGAATATTGAATTGAATATTAAATTGAATATTGAATATTGAATTGAATATTGAATTGAATATTTAATATTGAATATTGAATATTGAATTAAATATTGAATTGAATTGAATTGAATTGAATATTGAATTGAATATTGAATATTGAATTAAATATTGAATTGAATTGAATTGAATTGAATATTGAATTGAATATGAATTGAATATTAAATATTGAATTGAATATTAAATATTGAATTGAATATTGAATATTGAATTGAATTAAATATTAAATATTGAATTGAATTGAATATTGAATTGAATTGAATTGAATTGGATATTGAATTGAATATTGAATATTGAATTAAATTGAATATTGAATTGAATTAAATATTGAATTGAATATTGAATTAAATATTGAATTAAATATTGAATTGAATTAAATATTGAATTGAATATTGAATTGAATTGAATTGAATTGGATATTGAATTGAATATTGAATATTGAATTAAATTGAATTGAATTGAATTGAATTAAATATTAAATATTGAATTGAATTGAATATTGAATTGAATTGAATTGGATATTGAATTGAATATTGAATATTGAATTAAATTAAATATTGAATTGAATATTGAATTGAATTGAATATTGAATTAAATTGAATATTGAATTGAATTAAATTAAATATTGAATTAAATTAAATATTGAATTGAATATTGAATTGAATTGAATATTGAATATTGAATTGAATTAAATATTGAATTGGATATTAAATTGAATTTTGAATTGAATTGAATATGAATTGAATTGAATATTGAATATTAATTTGGATATTAAATTGTATATTAAATTGAATTAAATATTGAATTAAATATCAATTTGGATATTAATTTGGATATTAATTTGTTGTTGGTAGATTGAAAATATTTTTATCCGAATTAAATTTTGATTTAGATTTTGATTTTTTGATTGAAATAATAATATATAAGCAAACAAACCATAGAAAACATTGTTTTAGAAAAAAAAAGTAAAATGAGAAAAATGAAAAATTGAGATCCAAAACAAAAAAAAAATTTAATTAAAAAAAAAAATTAAATGATTAAAAATTAGTCAAAAATTAGTCAAAATTTGTTTTTAATTTTTTTTTATTTTTTTTTTCATTTTTTTTTCATTTTTTTATTTTACAAAATACTTTTTTTTTTCTTTTCTTTTCTCTTTTATATTTTATTTTTTTTTTAAAAATAATTAAAATGGGAGGTTTCTTTTCAAAAATTTTTAGTGGATTATTTGGTAAAAAGAAGGTTAGAGTTCTAATTTTAGGACTTGATAATGCAGGAAAAGTAATTTATAATTTAATATAAAAAAAAAAATAATTTTAATAAAAAAAAAATTTAATAACAAAAAATAAATTTAGACAACAATTTTATATCAACTTCAAATTGGAGAAATTGTTTCAACAACACCAAGTAATTATTTTATAAATAATATTTTTTTTTATTTCAAATTTAAATCTTGAAAAACAAAAGCGAAGTTTAAATTAAAAAAATTTTTTTTCTTAAATTTTAAGCTGTTGGATTTAATATGGAAACTGTTTCTGTTGAAAATATAACATTTCAAATTTGGGATTTAGGTGGTCAAGAATCAATTAGGTTGATAACCTTTTAAATTCACAATTAAAATTTAAATCAAAATTAATATTAATATTAAAATTCAAATTCAAATTCAAATTAAATTAAAATTAAAATTAAAATTAATATTAAAATTTAAAATTAAAATTAAAATTAAAATTTAATATTAAAATTAAAATTAAATTTAAAATCAATATTAAAATTCATTTATAAAATTAAAATTAAAATTAAAATTAAAATTAAAATTAAAATTAAAATTAAAATTAAAATTAATATTAAATTCAAAATTAAAATTAAAATCGGAATTAAAATTAAAATTAAAATTAAAATTAAAATTAAAATTAAAATTAAAATTAAAATCGGAATTAAAATTAAAATTAAAATTAAAATTAAAATTAAAATTAAAATTAAAATTAAAATTAAAATCAAAATCAAAATTAAAATTAAAATTTATATTCAAAATTAAAATTCAAATTAAATTAAAATTAAAATTAATATTAAAATTTAAATTAAAATTAAAATTAAATTCAAAAATTAAAATTAAAATTATAATTATATTCAAAATTAAAATTAAAATTAATATTAAAATCAAAAATTAAAATTAAAATTAAATTAAAATTTAAAATTTAAAATTAAATTTAAATTAAAATTAAAATTAATATTAAAATTAAAATTAAAATTTAAATTAAAATTAAAATTAAAATTAAAATTATAATTATATTCAAAATTAAAATTAAAATTAATATTAAAATCAAAACTAAATTATTAAAATTAAAATTAAAATTAATATTAAAATTAAAATTAAAAATTAAAATTAAAATTAAAATTAAAATTAAAATTAAAATTAAAATTAAAATTAAAATTAAAATTAAAATTAAAATTAAAATTAAAATTAAAATTAAAATTAAAATTAAAATTAAATTTAAAATTAAAATTATAATTAAATTAAAATTAAAATTATAATTTAAAATTAAATTTAAATTAAAATTAAAATTAAAATTAAAATTAAAATTATAATTTAAAATTAAAATTTAAATTTAAAATTAATATTAAAGACCATATTGGAGATGTTATTATCAAGGAGTAGATGCAATAGTTTATGTAGTTGATTCAAGTGATAAAGATAGAATAGGAATTTCAGGAGATGAATTTAAACAATTATTAAAAGAAGAAGAATTAAAAAAAGCAGTAGTTCTTGTATTTGCAAACAAACAAGATGTAGAAAAATGTTTAACTCCATCAGAAATATCTGATTCATTAGGATTAAATGATATCAAAGATAGAGAATGGTCAATTATGAAGGCTTCTGCTTTAAAAGGTGAAGGAATTCAAGATGGTTTTAAATGGCTTGCAAAAACTTTAAAGGATAAAAAATAATTTCCTTATTCAATTTACTTCACATCATTTTTTTTTCTTTTTCAAATTTGTGTGAAAAATTTTCAAAAAAAATTAAAAGAAGAAATTTTTAAACATTTTTTTTTTGATAAAAAAAAATTTGGGAAAATAAAATGAATCAAGAAATTAAACTTAAATTTAATTCCGATTTTGATTTTAATTTTAATTTTAATTCCGATTTTGAATATAATTTTGAATATAATTTTGAATATAATTTTGAATATAATTTTGAATATAATTTTGAATATTTTTAAATTATTTTTTTAAATTCAACAAGATAACTATCCAGGTCCGACTTTAGGAATATCATGATGCTCAGGTAATGAAGCTAATCTTTCATTAAACTCTTCAACTCTCTGTCTATGAGAGGTTCTTGCAAGTTGTTTTGCTTTTTCTTTTTCTCTTTTTAAAAGAATTTTATAATAAAGTTTTTCTGATTCAGTCATTTCTCGTTCAAATAAAGGTTTTTCCTTATCCTCATTTTCATTCTGTTCAGTGTTTTCTTTCTCTTGATTTACTTCAATCGGATTTTTACTATTATTTTCTTCCTTTTCATTCTCTTTTGTCTGTTTATGTTGAGAAAGTATTTTGTTGATTTCATCTTGATCCTCAACATTTTCTAATTCTTCAAGTAATTTGGGATCATTTAGAATCGACTCTTTCTCGTTTAATCTCTCTCTTCGTTTTTTTCTACGTGAGCGTTTCCTTTTTTGTAATTAAGAATATTGATAATTTGTAAATTATTTTAATTTGGGAAAAAAATTTAGTTAAAATAATTTTTAAAAAAAAAAAAATTCGGATAAAAATTTTTTACTTTATATTTGGATTTTCTTTAACAGGAAGTAATCCTCCTTTAAAACGTAAACGGCCTCTTACAATATTTTGATAAGATTCAGTCATTTTTAATTAAGGAATAAAAAAAAAATGAAAAAAAAAATTAAAAAAAAATTAAAAAGAAAAAAATTTTTTATATTAATTTCTATATTATATTTTTTATATATTATATATTTTTTATTATATATATAATTTTATATATAAATTGATTTTTTTATTGTTTTGATCAAAATTAATTTAATCAATAAAATATAAATTTATTTAATAATAAAAATTAAAGAAAATATTGGAAAGTTGAAAGAATTAAACTTTTTATTTCTAAATTATAATAAATTTTTAAATAAAACTTGATTTAAAAATTGAAAAAAATTTTAAAGAAAAAAAAAAATATTTTTCTAAAATTATTCAAAAAAAAATTTTTAATTAAAAAATTTGCTTTCTCATCATTACTTTTAATAACCTTTAATAAGTAAAATAAAAAGAAGAAAAAAATATCATAAAAAAAAAAGCAAAAGTGAAAAAAAAAAATAGTTTTATTTGGAAGAATTTCTAACGATCTAACTTCATTTTTCTCTAATTCTTAAACTTCAATGCCACCAAAATCTCCAAAATCAACACAAAAAAAGAGGCAACAAGATACAGAAACAACAACAAAAAATCCAGAAGAAGAAAAAGACGAAGTTAAAAGATTGAAAAAGAATAAAGATAAGAGAGAAAAAGATGACGAATCAAAAATTCAATCCAAAAAAAAATCTCCAAAAAAAAAACCAAAATCAACTCCAAAAAAGACTAAAAAACCTTCAAAATTTCATTGGAAAACAGAAAAAGGTTTTCTTTTTATGAATCATGAAGAAAATAAAGGAGTTAAAAAAATAGCAGGATTTAGTTTAGTAATTATATTTAATATTTTATAAATAATTATATTTAATATTTTATAAATAATTATATTTAATATTTTATAAATCAATATATTTAATATTTTATAAATCATTCTATTTAATATTTTATAAATCAATATATTTAATATTTTATAAATCATTATATTTAATATTTTATAAATAAATACATTTAATATTTTATAAATAATTATATTTAATATTTTATAAATCATTCTATTTAATATTTTATAAATAATTATATTTAATATTTTATAAATAATTATATTTAATATTTTATAAATCATTCTATTTAATATTTTATAAATAAATATATTTAATATTTTATAAATCAATATATATTTAATATTTTATAAATAATTTATTTAATATTTTATAAATCAATATATTTAATATTTTATAAATCAATATATTTAATATTTTTATTCCATTTTTAAATTTATTTAATATTTAATATTTTATAAATAATTATATTTAATATTTTATAAATAAATACATTTAATATTTTATAAATAATTATATTTAATATTTTATAAATCATTCTATTAAATATTTTATAAATCAATATATTTAATATTTTATAAATCAATATATTTAATATTTTATAAATAATTATATTTAATATTTTATAAATAATTCTATTTTATATTTTATAAATCAATATATTTAATATTTTATAAATAATTTTATTAAATATTTTATAAATAATTATATTTAATATTTTATAAATAATTATATTTAATATTTTATAAATAATTATATTTTAATCTTTTATAAATAATTATATTAAATATTTTATAAATAATTATATTTAATATTTTTATAAATCATTATATTTAATATATAAATTATTCTATTTAATATTTTTATAAATAAATATATTTAATATTTTATAAATAAATATATTTAATATTTTATATATAATTATATTTAATATTTTATAAATAAATATATTTATTTTTATAAATAAATATATTTAATATTTTATAAATAAATATATTTAATATTTTATAAATAAATATATTTTAATATTTTATAAATCAATATATTTAATATTTTATAATAATTATATTTAATATTTTATAAATCAATATATTTAATATTTTATAAATAATTATATTTAATATTTTATATTCCACATTTTTAATATTTTTATAAATAATTATATTTAATATTTTATAAATAATTATATTTAATATTTTATATTCCACATTTTTAGAATAATTATATTTAATATTTTATAAATAAATATATTTAATATTTTTATAAATCATTCATTATATTTAATATTTTATAAATAAATATATTTTATAAATATATTTAATATTTTATAAATAATTATATTTAATATTTTATAAATCAATATATTTAATATTTTATAAATAAATATATTTAATATTTTATAAATAATTCTATTTAATATTTTATAAATAAATATATTTAATATTTTATAAATAATTATATTTAATATTTTATAAATAATTATATTTAATATTTTATAAATCATTATATTTTAATATTTTATAAAATCAATATATTTAATATTTTATAAATAATTATATTTAATATTTTATAAATCATTCTATTAAATATTTTATAAATCAATATATTTAATATTTTATAAATCAATATATTTAATATTTTATAAATCAATATATTTAATATTTTATAAATTATTATATTTAATATTTTATAAATCAATCTATTTAATCTTTTTATAAATAAATATATTTAATATTTTATAAATAAATATATTTAATATTTTATAAATAAATATATTTAATATTTTATAAAATAATTCTTTATAAAATAATTATATTAAATATTTTATAAATAATTATATTTAATATTTTATAAATCATTATATTTAATATTTTATAAATAATTATATTTAATATTTTATAAATAAATATATTTAATATTTTATAAATAATTATATTTAATATTTTATAAATCAATATATTTAATATTTTTATTCCACATTTTTAATAAATTTTAAATTCCACATTTTTAGAATAATTATATTTAATATTTTATAAATTAATATATTTAATATTTTATAAATAATTATATTTAATATTTTATAAATAATTATTTAATATTTTATAAATAAATATATTTAATATTTTATAAATCAATATATTTAATATTTTATAAATCAATCTATTTAATATTTTATAAATCAATCTATTTAATATTTTATAAATCAATATATTTAATATTTTATAAATCATTATATTTAATATTTTATAAATCATTATATTTAATATATTATAAATTATTATATTTAATATTTTATAAATCATTATATTTAATATTTTTATAAATCAATATATTTAATATTTTATAAATCAATATATTTAATATTTTATAAATAAATATATTTAATATTTTATAAATAAATATATTTAATATTTAATATTTTATAAATAAATATATTTAATATTTTATAAATCATTCTATTTAATATTTTATAAATAATTATATTTAATATTTTATAAATAATTATATTTAATATTTTATAAATAATTATATTTAATATTTTATAAATCAATATATTTAATATTTTATAAATCAATATATTTAATATTTTATAAATCATTCTATTTAATATTTTATAAATCATTATATTTAATATTTTATATATCAATATATTTAATATTTTATAAATAATTATATTTAATCTTTATAAATCAATCTATTTAATATTTTATAAATAATTATATTTAATCTTTATAAATCAATATATTTAATATTTTATAAATCATTATATTAAATATTTTATAAATAAATATATTTAATATTTTATAAATCAATATATTTAATATTTTATAAATCAATATATTTAATATTTTATAAATCAATATATTTAATATTTTTTTAAATAAATATAAATATATTTTAATATTTTATAAATCAATATATTTAATATTTTATAAATAAATATATTTAATATTTTATAAATCATTCTATTTAATATTTTATAAATCAATATATTTAATATTTTATAAATAAATATATTTAATATTTTATAAATCAATATATTTAATATTTTATAAATCATTATATTTAATATTTTATAAATAATTATATTTAATATTTTATAAATAAATATATTTAATATTTTATAAATAATTATATTTAATATTTTATAAATAATTATATTTAATATTTTATAAATAATTATATTTAATATTTTATAAATCATTATATTTAATATTTTATAAATAATTATATTTAATATTTTTTATTCCACATTTTTAGAATAAATATATTTAATATTTTATAAATAATTCTATTTAATATTTTATAAATAAATATATTTAATATTTTTATTTAATATTTTATAAATAAATAGGATGGAACTGTCATAAAAACAAAAAGTTCAAAATCAATCCCAATAAATTCTAAAGATTGGGTATTCTTGAATGATCAAGTTGCTCCAAAACTTAAAGAATTTTATGATAATGGTTTCAAAATCGTTTTCTTTGCAAATCAACTCAATATTAGTAAGAAAAAACTAAATCAAACATCATATAGAACTCGTATAGAAAATGTAGGAAAAAAATTGGATTTTCCAGTTCAAGCTTTTATTGCAACAGAAAACAATCACATTCGGTAAAAAATTTTTCCAAAAAAAAAAGTGGATTTGATTTAATTTTGAATTTTAATTTTGATTTTAATTTTTGATTTTAATTTTAATTTTAATTTTAATTTGATTTTAATTTTAATTTTGATTTTATTTTGATTTTAATTTTTAATTTTAATTTTGATTTTCATTTTGATTTTGATTTTCATTTTCAATTTTAATTTTGATTTTGATTTTAATTTTAATTTTGATTTAATTTGATTTTAATTTTAATTTGATTTTAATTTTATAAAGAAAACCATCCATTTATATGTGGAAAAGATTTGTAGAAGAAGCAAATGATAATCAAGAAATTTCATTACAAGATTCATTTTTTGTCGGAAATTTGGCAGGAAGAGAAGATGATCAGGATTGCTCAGATCGCCAATTTGCTGCGAATATAGGATTGCCTTTCAAAACACCTGAAGAGATCTTTACAAATAAAGATGTGAAAGAAGAAAAATTCAGTTGGAAATCATTTGATGCAAAAGAAATCAAACAAAATCCACCAAAAAATCTTTATGAACCATCAGAAGCAAAACTTGTCTCAGAAGAACAGGAAATAATCCTTTTGATCGGTTTACCTGTTTCAGGAAAAACAACTTTCTTCAAGAAATATCTTGAACCATCTGGATATATTGGAATTCACCGAGAAGATTTCACAACAAAAACAAAATTTCTCGAAAATATCAAAAAAAATGTTGAAAATAAACGGAAAATTTGTATCGACACAACAAATCATACAACCCAAAGCCGAGCAGATATCCTTCTAATCGGTAAAACTTTCAGTATTCCTGTTCGTGCTTTCCGTTTTATGGCTTCTCGTCCAATAGCTGAACATTTGAATTGGGTTCGTGTCATTTTCTCAAATGGTGAAATTTCTCATGTTCCTCCAATTTCTTTCAACAGATGCAAAATTGATGAACCTTTAGAAAAAGAAGGTTTTTCTCAAATTCTCAAGATCAATTTTGTTCCAGATCTTCCAAATGAAAAACAATCTGAAATTTTTTATACTTGGACTTCAAAAAATTAATTTTTCATTTTCGTTTTTAATTTTTCAAAAAGAAAAGAAAAGCAAAAAAAATTGAAATCAAAAATCCTTTCTTTTATTATTTTTAAATTTAAATTTTCCTAATTAAAATTTCTTCGAAATATTTAAAAGATTCAATACAATGTTTAACTTGAATAATTTCTGGGAAATTACTTTCAATAGTTTTCTTAATTAATGAATTTTTAGTTAATGAAGCATAAGCAATAAAACTTTCTTTTAATTTATCATTTTGAGAAATTGTTTCTTGATTTTTAAATTTTTAAAGAATAAAATTAAGCCAAAAATTTATAAAAGAATCAGAAAGTTGTCCGATTTTTGTTGCGAAATTATCCAATTCCTTTTTTAAATGTATATTTAATGGTGCTTGATAACATTGTGCAATTAATTTTAATGGTTCATCAAAATTTTGTTTGAATTTATCTTTAATAAAAAGAATATGAGTTAATTTAACTTCTTTTTTCAATGTTGGTGATATTTTGGCAATTTCTTCAATTTCTTGGATTTGAAGATCTTGTGAAACAAATTGATATAATGTTTTTTCAAAAAATTCATTTGAAAAATATGTATCAGAATTTTGATTCAAATTTTCAATAATATGATCAATAATAAAGAGGAAATTTCTTGTTTTTGAATTTGCTTCAAGTTCCTTCCAAATTTGATTCCATTTTAATTCAGAAAGAGAGGATTGATTGCTGTTAATAATTTCCAAGTTAAATTCTTTGAAATCAATTTTTGTGTCTGAGAATACAAAATTATTAATTCTGAATGTGAAATTTTTTGAGTTTGTTAATATATTTGTTAATATATTTTTCACTCTATTTTCAATTTCATTTGGAGTTGATTTGAATATAATTTCTTTTTCAAATAATTCTTCAATTTCAGAAATTTCAATTTTGAAAAGTCGTAATTTATCAATTTTCTCATCTAAATCAGGTAATTTAACAACAAACTTTTTCTTTTTCTCATCTTTACTTTTTGTCAATTTTGATGCTTTTTCAATTAGATTTCTGTTTAAATTTGAAATGTGTTCAATCATAATCTTAATGAAACATTTTTTTTCATCGTCAATTTCTCCAGGAATACAATATTCAATTGATTTATTTTTATTAATGGTGAATGATTCCAAATCTCTTGGTAATCCATTTTTCAAAATTAAATATTTTGTTTGTTTCAAACATATATTGAAAAATTTCTCAAATTTTTTATAAACTTCCATCCAATTCCGTTCTTGGTTTTTGTCTGATAATTTACCAACAAAAAATTTAATAGAAATGTTCTCAACTTCATCTTTTGATAACTTCCCATTCCAAAACTTGAATAAACTGTTAACAAACAATAAAAATGAAGGAAATAAATTGATTAATTCAATATCATCCAAATTTTCAAATAAAAATCTTGTAAATTTATTCTCCTGAGTAATTTGGTTATAAATACTTAAAAATGTGGTTTGGCTTTCAAATTGAACTAAATACCATTTTTTTTGGAAATAATTCTTTTGAATTTCATCCAAAAGATTACATTTCTTGAAACTTTTTTGTTTAATTAATTTGATAATTCTTGTATGAGATTTTTGCCAAAATTCTTGAATTTTATTTTCAAATTTATTTCTTGATTCTGGCTTTTCAAAAGTCTTGAATGTATTAAGTTTTGATAAACGACTCTTTTTGTTTTTTAATTCTTTAGATATTTCTTGGAAAATCAAATGGAAATACAAAACAGAATTTTCAAATGTTGTTTCAAGTAATTTTGAAAGAGCAAAGAAATCATTCTGAATATGCTCATGGAAAAGATTTAGGATTTGTTCTTGTGAATACGGATGGGAAAAGGAATCATTGATCAACATCAAAAATACTAATGAAAATGATGGAGTTCCACAAGCAAATCCAAATAATATCGAGTAAAAAAATAAACGAAGAATTCTAAATGTAATTGGATTTAAACCTCTAACTGTATAAAATATACTTTTTGGCAAGTTTGAATCAAAAACTAAATAGGGTGGATTCGTGAAGAAATTGATATCCACAGTTCTTACAGATAATGGAGCTTTACAAATTGAGCATTCTTTGAGTTTTGATTTTTTTGAGTAATAATTTAAATGTTTTTTTTGACAAATTATCCAATTATTAATATCCTTAATAAATTCATTTTCAAATGGAATTGAAGGTGTTGTTGGGAAATAGAAATATAACTTTTCAGTTTTTTCAATTCTTTTTTCTGGATCATTTTCCATAATTATTGGGAATAATGAAAATAATGGTTCAATTTTATGTTGTTCGAAAATTTCTATTGAATGAATAATTACTTGAAATAATTTATCAGATTGAACTTTTTTTTGAATTTCCTCAAGTTTACTTTCAATATATGGAAGAAATTGTAAATTGGTTATTAAATGCGATATATTTGTACTTTCATCGATTTTTTTATTTGTAATATATTCCAATATTGGTGTTTCTTTTGTGAACTCAATTGCTTTCGGAATTTTAGAAAATATTTTTTGGAATTGTTGAATATCATGTTCTTTTGTTTTTCTTTTTTTTGAAATTTTTGTTAAGAAATTATTAATTGATGTAACTCCTCCTTTGTTATAAATATTATGCAAAAGAAATAAAACCCAATCATCTTTAATTGATATCTTGAATTTTTTGATGATATCTCTTAAATCTTTTTCTTCTTCTTCTTCGTTTTCAATAATCTTTTTTCGTATTTCAATTAAATTAACAATTTGTTGAATATTAATTGGTTCTTTAAATTGAATACCCAAATGATTTAATAGTTTTGAAGAATCTTTTTCATTTGAATGATTTTGAATTGTATCTATTGTGAAATTTTGATTTAAAAGTTTTGTATTTTCTTCAAAAAATTTAACTAGCATTAAAGAAATCAAATTGTTATCATTTTCTTCTAATGTATTTAATTCACATTTTGTTAAAGTATTATCAATTCCTTTTTTCAAAGCCTTTTTTAACCCTTCAGAAATATCCTTCACAAATGTAAAATTAAACAAATGTTCTAAACAAAGAACACGAATATCTTTCAAATGAGTTTCATTCAAAAATTGAATTCTTTGTTTATCATATTTAACAACAGTATTTAAAAATGTTTCAATATTATTAGTTACATATTTTCTTTTTCCATGAAATAAACCCCGCTGGAAATCTAATCTTTCAACCATTAATTCAGATAAAAATTTAAAAAAAGTAGGGAAAAACCCAACAAATAAATTTTTCTGTTTTGCTTCTTCTTTGTTTCTTCTTCTAATTGCATTCAAAACAGGAATGTAAATTGTTTCAACAAAATTTTCGGTTTTCAAATCTCCAAAAGTAATTCTTTTGTTACTTTTCTTAAAAAACAAATTAACAGAGTTGAAATCTGGAAATTCAACAATTTCCATAACTTGAAATTTAATAAGAATCTTATGCCAATCATTAATTAATTCTTGTATTTTTGTTTGATCAATTTTCTTTCCTTGTTCTTGTATTTCCAAAAACTCAATTAATTTCTTAAATCTTGGAGTAAAAGAATAAATTTCTGATCTAATGTTTGGATGATTTTTTAAAACTTCTTTTGAATCCATTTGCTTTCCAAGAATTTCCAAACATGAGCAAATGAAAAAATATACTGATAATTGTGATTTCGAGTTTGAAACTGAATTGGAATCATAATATTTTTTTAATTTATCACCAAATTTCTTTTTCATAAATTCCCAAATTTCTGTAATTGATTTGAGATGATCTTTGAAAGTTGAATTATAAATTTCTTGTATTTCAATTAAAGTGAATTTTTGTTTCTGGGCTTGTGTAAAAATCAAATTTAAAACATTAACATTCAATTCTTCAATAATTTTGATTTGATTAGTTTTCAATGTAAAATGTAATAAATCATGAATATATCTTGTCATTAAATCACTATCTTTTTGATCTTCCGAACTAAATAATCTGGATAAAATGAGGATATCTTTTTCTTCTATTCTTTCATTATTTTTCAAAAAGCTAAAGGAATTATCATTATTGTTATTGTTATATCATTATTATCATTATTGTTATCATTATTGTTGCTTTTTTTGTTGTTTGATTAATATTTCTTGAATTGATAAATAAATATAATTTGAAAATGGGAATTGAGCTTTGAAAGTATAATCAGTTTCAAATAAAGGATAGAAATGAATGGAGAAATTCTTTGAAATATTGATCCAAACATCTAAGATATATTTCTGTTCTTCTCTAAAAAGATGTAGATTGTAGTTTCGATCAAAACTAGAAAGGAAAATGGCAAATATTCTAATAATTTTGGAGAAAAATTCGTCTGTGATGTATGATATGAAAGTTCCATCTCTTCTTTTTCTTTCTTTTTTTTCTTTTATAATCTCAACAATATTCCATTGATATAGTTTGTTGCTTTCATTCTTTTTTTCTTTGGATGCTTTGATAAAAGAATTAATCATAGATTGAACAAAATTTTTGTTATCAAGTAAACCACTTGTCAAATTTATTAGTTCTGCATAATATTTGTTATCTGGACGCAAAAATTTACTTATAGAAAATGTAATACTGTTTTTTAGGATCGCAGGTATTTGATCTTTAACATTTTTTATTAGTGTTTCAATTGATAAATTTTGGTTTATATTTCCAATTTTCAAGTCAATATCTATTTTTGGTGAAAGTTCCTCAAGATAATAATATTCCCAAATATCATCAAAACAATAGAAAAAGGTTTTTGTTATTAATGTAAGCGGGAGATGAACTATAAATACAACATAAAATTGTTGTTTCTCAAAGAAATAGTGTTTTTTCTTGTTTTCGTTTGAAATTTTTCTTTTGGTTGATTCTTCCTCTTTGATATTCTCTTCTTGTAAGAATTTTTGAATCATATTTTCAATAAGATATCTTGATTGATAGAACATTTGTTCTGATGATTGAGAAATATCAAAATGAATGATAAAAATAGTCTTGGTGTTTTTTCTTTTAATTTTTGATTTTTTGAACCATTTATCTGAAAGTCTTTTCTTTAGTGCATCTTCATTTTGAAATTCAGAAAGATTAATTGATTGAGTTTTGGAATTTTGAGGATATATAATTTTCTCATTTATTGGAGAATATGTTAAAATGATAGAATTATGTATTTTTCTAGGTTCTAATTCTTTTGTGAATAAATTAGCAAATCCCTTAGATGATAATTGTAATCCATAATTCAAGAGATTTTGAATTTTTTCATCTTCATTATTAACCTCTTTCTTTTGATTATAGATTTGTTGTATTTCAATCACAGATTCAGCTCTGCACAATCTCATACAGCATTTATTCATATCTTCTTCAATTATTTTTTGGTTTGTCGGTATTGTTTCTTGATTGCTTTCATGATAGATGTTCTTCATCTTTTTTAACTTATTTTGGAATTTAATTGCAAGACTTGGCAAAAAATCGTTATGGTAGTTAATAATAAAATGCTCTCTTTTAATTTTAGAATCTGGCATTTTCTCAATAATACTCAAAATATTATCTTGTTCTTTCAGAAAAATTTTTGCTTCATCATTACTAATAAGATCTTTTGATTCTATTAATTGTTTTTCAAACCTGTTAAGAACTGCTGGTGATTCTTTTTCATAAGCTCTTATTTTAGTCGTAATAACAATAATTCTAAATCCTGGGTTTATAAAAACAAATCTTGATTCATCTTCAAAAGATATTCTTGTGTAAAGCTTGTTTTCAATTTTTATATAGTTTTGATTCAAAAGATCATAAAGTGGTTCAAATAATTGATTGTTATTATAAAGAACGATTGTTTCTCCCAAAGAAACTGATTTTTCGACTTGTTTCAGATTTTGTATTATTTTGATCCTTTTACTTTCTTTTGGAAAAAATGAACTAAAAATGATAACTTTTTTTGATTTGATTTGTTGGAGAAAAACTGGGAAAAATGCTAAACTATCAATAAGAACCATCAAATGTCGTGAATACAAATGAACTTCATCTTTCTCTAAGTGATATCTTCTGCCTCCTTCTTTGGGAAGTAAATTACCATGAATATTTTGTTGAACCATTTTCATTGAAGAAAATTCTTTTGATGGAAGTGGGAATCCATTTTCTTCAGAAAAAGTCTTTCTTATTTCTCCAAGAAAAGTAGGTTTTGAACCAAAATTTCTATAAACTTCATTCCAAAATACATTTGTATTGCTATAAATTTTTTGGAATTTTAAAGTTGCCTTGATAGACATTCTTAATAAATAATAAAAGTCTCTCAATCCATAATAATGCCTGTATATTAATTGATTTTGATTTTGATTTTTTTGAGTTTGTTTCTTTGTAATCAGATTATAAAATAATGCTGGCTTTTCATCGACTTGATTTTGTAAATTTTGTGATTGTAAAATTAATTCAGTTGTTTCTTTAATATCTTTAGGACTTGGATCTTGTTTGCATAATAAAATTGAACGATTAGTATTTGCTGGATCTATTTTCCAATTAGAAACTACTATAACTGAAATAATTTCTTGGTCTTCCTTTTCCTTTTCAATTCCAGAAATATTAATATTGTCATTATTGTTGTTATTATTATTATTATCATATTTTTCAATGGAAAATCGTACTTTTCTGAAATTTTTCTTTTTATCAAAACCTTTTTTAGTGGAAAAGTTTGGTTTTTTCATAAATTGATTCAAATATTTTCTATCAGAAAATTCAAGTTCTGAATGTAAAACTTTTAATGGCAAATCAGGACTAAATTCAGCTAAAGCAACTTCATCCAAAATTACAACAGGAATAATTTCAGATCTTATATGCTTTTTGGATTCTCTTGCTAATTTAAATATTCTTGATATTCCTTTTGATGATAATATTTTGGAGCATTGAAGATAGAAAGGAACTAAAGGAGATAATTTGAATGCTTGAATTAATAAATTATCACTTCCTTGGCGTAAACGATGTAATATAATTTCAATAGATAAAGTTTTTGATGTTCCTAAAAAAATGATAATAATTTTATATTTTATTTTTTTGTTTTCTATTTACAAAAAAATATAAAAAATATAAATACCTGGTTTTCCAACAATAAATAAAGGAATTTGAACATAACAAGAAATGAATACTAATAATAAGTTCTCTTTCAAAATTTGATTAACTGCAATTAAATTATCATATTCTCGAACTCTTAAATAATTAACTAAATTATCCTGAATTTGATCAATAATTATGTTTAATGTTAAATTCTTTTTGCTTGTTTTCTTTTCCAACAAATTTTTGGTTAATGTATTGAATATAATTTTGTCTATTGTTATCAGTAAAACGTAATGCATAACAAATATAAATTGATAATAAAAAAGAACAGAGTGATCTTTCAATAAATGTATTTTCAAAAAGAAGTTGATTTATAGAAGATTCTAAAGTCCATTTCCAAATTCGTAAAATTCTTGAAACATCTCTTA